>CM060203.1:16998533-17589797 GCA_030562195.1 Nipponacmea schrenckii
ATTATAAACAAGTATACCAAGTTTCAAGAAATTCCAATAAAAACTGTAGTCTCTACAGTGTCCACAAACAATTGTTGACAGACGGACCGACGGACCAACGGACCAACGGACCGACGGACAGGGGCGACAACAATATACGTCCACATTTCTATGTGGGCGGAATATAGAAAAACTAATTAAAGGGATGAAACCACGTTTTATTGAAATGCATTAAACATGTTCTGTAGTCTGCTTTATTTTTAATGAGTGTGAATTGAATTCTGCTCACCTATTCGATCATTTCTCACAACAACTCAACCCTCACTTACTTTCTCAAACTAAGTCGAGAACACTGACGACAATGCAGCTGCCAGGAAGGGTGACATACTATCTTATCCTTAGTTTGGGGTGCAGCTCTGCAGCATTCTTGTTCCACATCGCAGCACTAGTCACCCAATTCTGGAGGTTGACATCCTACCAAGGAAAGGAGTACATCCGTGATGGGCTGTGGAAAAGATGTGTCAAAGTTGATGGGACCAAGGGATATGTTTGTGGTGACATTCAGGAGGAAGAAATGGATGGTAAGAGAAACGATCATTTGGATATACGGAACTCATTTTGCTCCAATGTCTGTGCACGTCAAAGATCCCTTGACAGTTTGAGGGGCTTCTTGTTGTCTTGATGGTCAAATATACCAGGCTATGCACATTAACGATCGCTCGACAGTTGGAAAGCGCTAAAAGTGTAGGCTAATGCTGTTGTTCTGGTTGCACACCTCATGGCGTTGCTCATCATCATTTGGCCATTAGGTACAGAAGAGTAGGCCGTAAATTTCATTTCTAATATGGCTCCTATTTGCATAATCTTTCTGATTTTTCGGTGACATCAGGTTTCCGCTATTATAGAAATGTTACCTCACTATCCCACACTGTTGCGAACCACGGCCCTCATTGCAACCTGCATGGCATTGCCCATCTTATGGTGAATCTGAATGGTGAAAATCGATGATTTTAATGTCTTTAATAAACATAAAAATTTTTTAAACCTATTTACAAATTCTTTAAGGTCTCTGGAACTAACGCTGGCTACCCACCCACTCATACCCAAATCCTAATAACATGTTACCCATTGTTATCTCGGTGTTTTTATTTTCAGCTTTGTTTCGAGCTGTACAATGTAGTGTATTATTGGGATTGTTGTTCGCGTTGATAGGGGGTGTGTCTACGGCCGGGGCCCTCATCCTAGCCAAAGGGAAGAAAGGCCATACCCAACTGTTGAGGTTTTCGGTAGTCATCGACCATTTGGCCGGTAAGTTGTTTCATAAATGCGAAGGACGTTGGAGGTTGTGTGGTGGACCAACTTACAACAGCAACATTCTTCATATTACTAATTGTTTGGTACAGTGTATATTCTGGAACCTTAAATGCTGGTAAGGGCGTAGAGTGTAAGGCATGGACTAACGTTGAATAATGGGTAGCCTATAATGATGCTGGATCAAATTTTCGCAGTAGCTTAGAACTCTTCCGTCATAACACTATTGGTTGTACATCGGAGTTGACTTACAGTTGCAGGAAAAATTTTTTGTATATCTTATATATTTCAGTAATCGCACTAGTCGTAACTGTTGTTGCCTACGGTGTGTACACAAATAAATATATTGAACAAATGACTAAAAATCCGGATACGGCGGTTGTGTTTGGTTTCTCCTACGTAGTGGAAATTATCACTGGTGGTCTGAAATTATTGGCAGGGATCATGGCCGAGATCCATATCCGGTTTAAGGACGAAGTGGATCATTTGACTTATCAGCCCGAAATCGAGGAAACAATGGAAGATGAAATTTCTCCACAGCCGAAAGAGTTGAACATGCCCCAAAGTTTAAATAAGCCAAAAGGTGTACAGAAGCCGAAAAGGTCAAAACCTCAGAACAAGCCAAAAGGGGGAAAACAGCCTGAAGAAGACAAATTGGAGGAAATTGTAGAAACTTGTCGTTTGTAATTCCCACAAATAAAATGATGCAGTTTGAAAATGTCTTGTTATTTTGTTAATTGGTGTCACTTTTGCCGCGAACCCGGCGTTGGTCTTTATAGAGTTTAAAAATCACCTCAAAATGATGTCTTTATTCTAAACAAATTACTGTGGATCTTATCATTGCCCCGTTTTAACAGACAACAGCACACATTTCAATTTTCCATTTGGATGCATAGTCTTGTCTATCTACCGATAAAAGGATTTACCCGACACCCTATTTTTCATGCTTTCATAATTAATTGATACAATATAACCCAGAGTTGGGTGATGTCTGGCGTTTCTATCAACAGACAATAGTACAATATATCTGACGACTCTTGAATATAACCCAGAGTTGGGCGTTTCTATAGTACATTTGACTACTCTCTATAATATACGGATGGCCGATAAAAATATGTCCAAACAGATATCAAAGGGCGTAATACTCCATTAAAACTTCATAACCTGCTCAACTGACAAACCGAAGGTGCTTCTGAAGTTGACTGATTTGGACTCCACGACGTTATCGATCAAAACGAACACAGTCCTGATATATTTTTATAAATACACGCTTGTACTGCGTTTCATTGACACAATTTCTATAGACCTCATACGATCCACACATATCGCCATATATATTGCTGATTTTGATCCTAGATCTAGATCTCACAATACAAAAACATCTTGCTATAGTATTTGAATTAAAAGGCTTAAGTTAAAATTGTCCATTCTTTTCCTATGAATTTTGAAATGTAGTTTTAGGTCCAAATTTTGTGATCAAATCGGATGCAAAGGCTGAATTTTGCTATTAAGTAGGCCCTAACAACACTTGAGGACATATTTCAATGTCTCTTCACATACGAGAAACCGAGAATTTGACAAAATTGACAAAGCAGAAAGAAAAGACAAAGGAAGAAGACGACAGGCAACTTTAATCTACACAGAAGAAAAAGTCCCAGTTTTTAGAAGAAGATGGGAGAAATTACATACACATATGTGAAAGATTTGCGACCAGGGCTGAAAAACATCAACATTATGTTCATTGTCCTGGATATAGGTACGTATACATTTCATTTCTTGGACAGTTGTGTTTCTTCGTGGGCTGAAAATGGCTAAAATGGGTGATTTGGTTAATGGAATGACAGCGTATGAATTCTACTGTTGTAGGAGTTTGGAAAGTTGCCAGGTTTTTTGTAGTCTTGGTTATCATGTAATATTGTCTTTATTGTCCAGCCTCTTTTCTTGATCACTAAAAGTATTATAGTACTTTTTACTTTAAAAAAATTTTATTTTCAATTTTTTTCCACCTTAATATTTAGTTTTAAATTTATGCCTTTAGACTTTTATATAGGTTTTCTAGGGATACAAATAAAATGATTTCTCTAAATTCACCCCAAAATATAAGGCTTTAAATAATTTTTCGGCCTTGATTAATGCTCAAGATTTTTTTTCAGCAAAACCAACAAGAACAAAAGATGGCCACGAAGTACGTTCGTGTAAAGTTTCAGATAAAACCGGGTGTATAAATATATCTCTCTGGGATGAACTGGGTGAAGCCTTACAGACGGGTGATATCTGTCGCTTAACTAAAGGGTAAGTACATGTTGAATCAAACAGGGCGATGAAAGGATGGATGAATGATTTGAAGGATGGTTGGATGAATTGATGGGTGGATGAGTTAATCGATGATGGGATAGATAAATTGATAGATGGATGAATTAATTGATGATTAATGGATTGATGGATGGATGAATGAATTATTTATTGGATGGATGAATGAAGTAATGAATGATTGGATGGATTTACATTTACAAATATTAAATAGGAATTAGACAAGGCTTATAGAACAAACAAATGAATGAATAGATGGATGGATGAATGAGTTAATAAATGGCTTTATTTTGGTAAAATTATGGGATATTTTACTGACCTTGGATTTGTTTTTCTTTTTGTAGATATGCTAATGTATGGAAAGGGTCGCTAACTCTGTATTCCAGTAAATTTGGTGACATTGTCAAACTTGGAGAGTGAGTACAATCCCTTTGTCTTGAAAACTATCCTCATATTATTCAGGACCTCAACATTCCTGCTAGCAATCAACTGAAAAGGAAGAATACAGTAATATAACGGTTTTGGTAGCCATTGCAAATAAAAACAAAACTGCTTAAATTGAATATCAATATTTTATTAATATTAGTCGAAGGTTGTTGACGAATCATCTGAAGGTTGTTGACAAAGTGGTTGAATGTGTCGTCCAGTTGACATGTCCATAAAGTGACTAAATACCTTCGGTAGACATTTTAAGAATTGTCAAGGTATTACACCTTCATTTTATACCTTGACTTCAAAGGCTCACTTTCTTGTTGTGAGAAGTTGGTGAATGAAGCAATTTGATTGGTTTGTACTCTAGCAATTATAGCCAATCTGAACCATCGACAGAAAGACCGTATGAAATAGTTATGCATGAAAATTTTCACAAAACATTAAGTTCAAACATTCATATTTTCAGATTTTGTATGCAGTTTTCTGAAACGCCAAACATGAGTGATCCAAATCCAGAATTCCTGAAAACGGTGAGCATATGCATAAGATCTAACAGTTCCTTTACTTGAAAACCTGAAATTGCACAAGGATAATTCCGCTGTCCTGGATAAATTACCCTTATTGCTCACTGCATGGCATTTTCTGTCTTCATTAGCCCATTAGGTGCAGACATAGAATTCCAATCATTTCAAAATGTGAAACTGTCCTATCAGACATGTTCAGCAAAAATAACTAAATCCTAAGTCCTGGTTCATTCAAAGATATACTTACAGGAACAATCACAGCCTCAAAGAAAATCTCCGACAGATCCCAATGATCCTAATGGTGGTAGCCCAGCAACGTCGAACGCTGGTGTGAGTGGCCAAACTAATAATAGTAACAGACCTCCACCGCATAACTATAACCAACAAAATCAAGGTGTGTAACTCTCAAATTTAAGATATATATACTATTATCCATCTGAAATTATCGCATTGTTACATCATGGAAATAACAGAACCGCACATAATTAGACTAAATCAGTCAAATGACTTCATGGGTCCTGATATGCTTGGCATGGTCATGTCTTAAAAATGTCTCCTAATTATCCTCATGTGACACGTCCTTCTATATATAATTGTCCTGTCGTCTAACGTCTGCTAAAAGCCTTTCTCAGAAACACTTACTCTAAACTTAGGGTAAGTAATAAAAGGATAAGAAAATGCGAGCATAGTCTATTGAAGTGTTTCTGAGGAAGACTTTTAGCTCACATGTTACGACAGGACAATAGTATATATTTTTTATTGTTTTCCCTTGTTATGGAAATTTGTAAAAAATTGAAGATGGTTTTTTACTGTGGTGAGCAGGTTGAGCACATATTTTGAATCATAATGTGTACATAGCAACACAGATTATCTTTTCAACCTCTCTTTTGAAGAGTACATAATACATTATGGTGTGCCTTTTGAACTCTTCATCTCTTGTGATTATTTCGGGATTATATTGGGTATATTTTATGCTTAATTTTTCATGCTGAATTCTTTTCTAATTCCAGGAAATTTCCCACCATCTGGTAACTATAACAATCAAAGAATGCCCCGTCCGCAAAACTCTGCAAACCGAGGGGGTCAAATGAACAATGGGAAAGGTCGTGGAGGAGGTCCACCTCAGAATAGACGCTAAAATCTTTGATAAAAACATAGTGAATGTAAAAGTGCTTGGAGCAATGGCTGCCTTTTTGTTTCTTCCATGTCTCAAATTTGTTGTAAAAATGAATTTTAAATTACAGAGAGTAATTCCATACTATGTATGGTTCTGAATGAATCCTGGCATTCCAAAAATTAATCATGAATGCTGTAGACATAGTACAAATGTGATAACTATGTTCAAAGTCGCAATGTATTTTACTAAACACATAATTATTTTCAACTGTGAACTCGTTAAGCAGGAGCAATAAATCAAAAAGCAGAATATTCTATTGTGTGAATACTTTTTGTTCAAATGTGGTAGAGCTCATTTCCAAACATTACCCACTTGGTATGCATTATTAGTATTTTTTGACCATCTTCAAAGTTATCAGGGTATTACTAATGTGGTCTTATACCTTGACTATTAATGTAAAAATTGAACCAAATTTAGGATTCAAATCACAAACACTAGACAATATTTCCAAATAAGCTCATTAATTTAGGTTACAAAACATTGAATTTCATTTTATGGTAGCGCATGTAAATTGTGTAGAAACATGTGTGCTTATTCCATAACATATTGTCTTGTGTTTATGACTTGACTATTCAGACCATTGTTGCTGTAATTGGTAAATGTAGTGGTTGGATTGTCATGAATATATCCAATCCCAGGTTACGATGTGTGGTGAACATTGCATTTTGATATAATTTTATCTAACTGAAAGATGTATGTTTTGAATGAATAAATGATTGTGCATAGGTCATTGATTTTTAGAAGGGTGGCCATTGAAATGCTTTTTCCCTGTTCATGTAGAGGTGAGGGTGGCAAACTAAAAGATTATTCTGTGTTGAGGGTGGCAATCACAATGATTAATTTACAGTGTCCATATAGGGTGAGGATGGCGATCAAATTGATTATTTACAGTGTCCATATAGGGTGAGGATGGCAATCAAATTGATTATTTACAGTGTCCATATAGAGGGTGGCAATCAAATTGATTATTTACAGTGTCCATATAGAGTGAGGATGGCAATCAAATTGATTATTTACAGTGTCCATATAGGGTGAGGATGGCAATCAAATTGATTATTTACAGTGTCCATATAGGGTGAGGGTGGCAATCAAATTGATTATTTACAGTGTCCATATAGGGTGAGGGTGCAAACAAATTGATTATTTACAGTGTCTATATAGGGTGAGGGTGGCAATCAAATTGATTATTTACAGTGTCCATATAGAGGATGGCAATCAAATGGATTATTTACAGTGTCCATATAGGGTGACGGTGCCAATCAAATTGATTAATTTACAGTGTCCATATAGAGTGAGGGTGGCAATCAAATGATTATTTCCCAGTACCATATAGGTTGAGGAGTTGGCAATCAAAATTGATTATTTACATGTCCAGCATAGGGTGGCAACCAAATGATTATTTACAGGTCCATATAGGGGGGGGGCAATCTACATTGTTAGTTCCTGCGAAAGAGGGCTGGAATCAGACTGGTTTTTATTTCCTGCAGTCGTTTAAAGGAAGTGAGGGACGCCAACCCCAAATTGAGCCATTTCCCAGTCCTATAAAAGTGGGTTTCAGAATCAAAATGAAGTATTTTCCCAAACCCCGATTCAAAGAAGAGTTTCAATCGGAAAGATTATCCTGGCAGGCAGATTTAGATAGAGGGGGGTGGCAATCAAAATTATTTTCCCTACCAATATAGAGTGAGGTTAGCAATCAAAATGATTATTTCAAATAATAAAATATTAAGGTATGCAAAGCATTACATAGGGCCTTGATTTATTGTCCAACTGATCAACTCGCTACTTTTGCCACATCCGACAAAACAACCTCGAACACTGAAAGCGTACTCCAGGTAGAAAAATATAGCATCAATGTTGGGATTGAACTCAGGACCTTCAAATGTTCAATGAGCAAGTGTCTAACTAAACCAACCATTAGCTACCTTTACATAATAATCTAAACAAGTTTTTTTTTATTACAAAACACCATTTTTAATGATCATGCAGATAGAGTTACAGAAATAGTTGAATATGAGAGATAATCTTTCTATATAATGACATGATATCTTATTGCAAAACACTAAACTATGATATAATACATAACTAAAATATTCTCTATCAATTTTCTCTTTTCTAAAGACATGGGATCATTTTTTCAGGAACTTCTGAGAAAATCTCACATTAATTTTACAACATTTTATGAAAATTTTTAGAAAATAATTTTGGATCAATTTTAAATTTGACCTGAGTTTATAAACAGTCTCTTAAAAGTGTGCCTCATTGAACAGAATTTCTATAAACAAAAATTTAATGACCAGATGTTGAAGTTCCCAAATTTGTTGGCATCAAAACGTAGATATAGGTATGTAATACGAATATATATATAAACAAACTCCTTTCTAGAGTCTCAAAAATGTACTAAAAACAGTTTCTATATCAAATTTAGTATTTTTAAAATTACAAAATGAAAATTTTCGATTTGAAAAAAGGAAGAAAAAATGGAAAAAATGATCCAAATTTAAAATCATTAGAACATTACATAAAAAATATATTTACTGTTCATTCGAACTAATTGCTTTTAAATATGTTATATGACGCAAAATAATGCACAAAGCAATTTGTAGGCAGAACTTATTTCAATCAGATCTAGTTCATGGAAAGTTTTTTGAAGCATAAATTGCTAACGCCAGATAGAAGGGCACTTAATCTCAGCTCATATCATTGCAAGTCTTAACTGAAATATAATATGGCAAATTTCTGCAAAAAAATAGCCCTTATAATATAACTGAACTAGATTTAAATTCAAAATAAACTCTGCCTTCAATTTAAAATAGGTTAAAAACATACAGGAATGAAAAATGAAATAAAATAATGTTTTATGTACACAAATATCAATATATAAATGGTCCAGACCAATTTAAAAATTTGCATCCCAAAATTATTTGACTCAATTCTACAACATTTTAAAAACAGAAGATCTACATTGCAGCTTTTATATTTTAATTTCAAGTCAAATAATTTCATAGACAAATCCAAGTTGGACAAAATTTCTATAAAAGTTTAAAAAAAAAACATGTTAAACATGTAATGAATGAATGAGATATGTTCAAGATAGATTTTAGACAGGTTTCCATGGCAACTGGCTAATTTGAATAAATTTCATGGCCCATGTTGAATTAAGCATTTAGCATGAATGAACGATTTTGACTTCAAGTGAAAAACTATGTTGAATTTTTTCGACCATGAAAATTACACAAAAAACCCAAATGTCAGGTTTTTAAATAAAAGAGTTCCAATTTATTTTCGCGGACTTTACAAATCTGTGTCAAACCAAGTCATTGGATGGTTATCACCTTGTGGCATGTTAGAATCCAGATTAAAATCACCAGATGTAGTTCCCAGGTCGGCCATATTGTCCATGGGACCGTATCCACTTCCGTGATGACTTCCGAGTTCCAAACCTTGCATAGAATCTGTGGGCACATTTTCAAAACCTAAAATTGTAGAAAATTTGATTAAATAAATTGCTAAATAACTTGTGTTTTTAAACATGGCTTCAATTTGAGATCTGTTCCGAAGAGTTTCAGTGGTTTCGAATGCCACTTCCACCTTTTTTTATCCAGAGGCAACATATACAGGAAAATTATTTTTCAGGATAGCTTTGAATAATTTACAGAGTTGAGAAATTAAAAATAGGTCATAATTAATCTCATTTTGACAAAGAAGGGTGGAGATGAACCCAACCTCTATGATGAATGTGCCACTTACAAATTAAGACATGTGAAGTTGTGAAACAAGTCCATCCACAACCCTCCTTTCAAATTAGTGATAAGTGACATAGAAACAAGTTGGACTAGTTCTAAAAGAAGTGTCTACAGCAATTCAACATCCTACATCAATGTTTATCAAATTGACATCTGAAAACATTTGCAACAACAAATGATCTGAAAAAAGGTCAAAGATCATGACCTGAAGGTGAATTTTGTAAGGAAGTTGGAAAATTGAATCTATTTCAAACCACACAAATCTTGGAATGGCTTATTTTCATTCAGGTCCTAGGGGATTTGAACAAAATGGCAGGGGATAGGTAATTGTTTTAAAAGCATTTGGGCTTTACAGCACTTTACTTCTCTCAGGGTAGAGCTAGGGGTTGGTGAGAGGTAGAGCTAGGAGTTTGTGAGGGATAGAGCTAGGAGTTTGTGAGGGATACAGCTAGGAGTTTGTGAGGGACAGAGCTAGGAGTTTGTGAGGGACAGAGCTAGGAGTTTGTGAGGGACAGAGCTAGGAGTTTGTGAGGGACAGAGCTAGGAGTTTGTGAGGGACAGAGCTAGGAGTTTGTGAGGGACAGAGCTAGGAGTTTGTGAGGGGTAGAGCTAGGAGTTTGTGAGGGGTAGAGCTAGGAGTTTGTGAGGGGTAGAGCTAGGAGTTTGTGAGGGGTGGAGCTAGTAATTTGTGAGGGGTAGAGCTAGGGGTTTGTGAGGAGAAGAGCTGTGAGTTTGTGATGGGTAGAGCTAGGGTTTTTTTTAGGGATAGAGCTAGGGGTTTGTGAGAGCTAAGGAACCGCCTACTTACCATGTCTGTTCATTTCTTGTTGATTCGAGTACATGCTACCCTGACTTCCATGGTGGGGTGGGGCCTGATACATCTGTTCCCTGGTACCTTCTGGCTGCATGTTCATCTGACTTACATCCTCAAATCCTGGGGGCTGCAAGGTAAAGTAACATTTTCATTTATACCTGAATAATTTCTGCATATTAACAGAGAACATTTGAAAATTTGGGTGGCTCCCTTTCCTTACTAAAAGGTGAAGGAAAAATTACACGAGGTAAACAGTGAATGAAAATATTATTCCTAACATAGAAATGTTGTTAGCAAAAACATAGTCCAATTCAAACAGAAAGAATAATCTTGCATAATCTTAGTAAGAGACACTGCTGGATTTGAGGGAAAATTTAAACTTACATCACTCCAAGCTTGATTTTGGTCTCCACGATATAAGGAACTGGTCAATTCCATGGACAGTCTTTTCTTGTAGTCTTGAGGTTTGTCTTCAGACATACGGAATAACACAGCAGCAGCATAGGTAGCTGGAAGCAGATCAAAATTCACATAAAGATGCATTTCCTTACTGTAGAATACTCTCTTGGACTTCTCAATCCTGAGCAATGAGTTTAAAACTTAAACCTTTTTTTATTATTTTATTAATTAATAGGCTTTTCTGCTCTCTTCGCAGTTGTAAATAGGTACTGATAATCAAGGAAAGATCAATGTCAAGAGGTTTGGCAGCTAGATTGTTGTTTGTTGTCCTTGTAAAGTATAGTTGTTGCACTTCTTGACAACCAAAATTAAACGTAAAATATAACAAAGAATTTCACTTACCGACACCTTCGTTTCTAGAATGTAATAACTCAGTAAGTGGAGCTGTTGCTCCTTCCTGCTCAATAATTTCAGCACCCTCTTTATCAGCAGCTAGTTCACACAATACACCGGCAGCTACTCTCTGAATGTTCTCAATTGGTGAATACAACAACTGCAAAAAATTCATTTTCAGTTAAAAACCTGGAGAATTTTAAAGATGTGCCATGGCTGCTGAACCATCCATCACCCAATCAAGGGAAATAAAAGGAGATTTTATCCTACTTTTTACACAGCGTACAAAACTGATATGCTGAAGGCATAAATTTCTTCAAATAATGTCCCAGTAATACATTACTTCAGCAAAAAAAGCGCTTCGGCTGACCTTATCTGCCACAAAGACCCTGGATTTCCAAATCAATTTAACTCAAATTTACTATTTCTTAAGTTATAGGAAGTTTTATCTAAATTACACTCAGGGTTCAAAGGGTTGAAGCGACTATCAAGCAGTTTTCTAAATCCAACCACAGATGTCTGATTGAAAATTGTTAAGGCCCTAAAGATACTATATATGTCCCTGATATTTATACAAATCTAAAAAAAAACTCCAAATACTAACTCTGCTTTTCAACTGTCGATGTACCCAATATTCAGGAGATGGAAAATGGCAATTTTTTTTCTCTTACCTGTACGAAAAGTGGAATACAGTTAAGTCCTCTAATAACAGCTCTGTTGTGTGGTTCACGAGCTAAAATATGGAGTGCTCCGCCAGTGCCTTCGACAATCTCTTCCATTCGGACACCATCAACTAAGCTAGGTCCACCATTAGCAGAGCTCACACTGGCTCTCTGTAAAAGAATCAGACAAAGAATAAGGATTTAATAGTCAATTAGAATTGGAAGCTATTTGAATCATATCTTTTCATTCAAATCAAGAGCTCTTGTTCAAAAGCAGTTGCTTTAAGTCCACTTTTAACTTGTCAAATCCTGAAGTCCATTACCTCACCCCCAATCTTGAAACAAAATCAAACTTACCCTTTGTGTATCTTGGTGGGCACGAATCAACAACTGGACAATACGGGGAAGGGCACCATGTTCTCGGAGTGGGGCATGATTTGCAGGGCACAGAGCTAGATTATGGATCAAACCAACCACTGCCTTGATCAATGGCCATCTGCTTGGTGGATGTAGAAGTTTCACAAGGACAGGAAGTCCGTAGTGCAATCGAACTGCATTCTGGGCCATCTCGGCTTCTGGATGACGGGCTGTCAAGTGACGCAAGGCACACACCTGAAAAATAAAATTCAAAAAATTTAAATCTAAACAAGATTAAATTCATGACAGCAATTTGCTTACCATCACAACATCTTCATCAAGTTGTAGGAACATCTTCATCAAGTTAAGACCTTAATCAAGTTAAGACACCTTCATTGAGAGATCATTTTGGAATTATTCCTTTGAGGGGTCCCTTTATAAAAAATAAAAAAACTTACTGTTGGTTCTGTGATGTCTTCCCGATCTCCAGCCTGCATGATAGTTCGTACCAGGGCCTCGATACCCCCGACTTGACAGACGATAACTTTATTACGTTGATTATTACAGGTCAAGTTGGACAAGATACCAGCAGCACAAGTTATTACATTGATATCATTGGACGATAATAGCTGGGTCAAAACTTGTAAGATTCCTTCAAGAGCATCCTGCAATGGAAAATAAGGAAATCAATGTCTGCTGAGCTCACAAAGCTGAAGCTCAAAAGTTTAAACAAAATTTCTTTATAACCTCTTTCTTTCAGGTTTATTAAGACGACTAACACAATGCAGTGTGCAATAAGGAACTTTTTCCAGGACAGCACAATACTGTTTGTTTTGAGATATCAAACCACAAAGGGATCTTTTACGTCTACAGCACAAAGCAAATCAATGAATATTAGGAGTCTTACCACTTTAGTAGCAGCATCAGACAAGTTTCGTAGAGTCCACAAACAATTCTGTACCAATCTCTGGCTCTGATGACCTAGATGCATAGCTAGAGCTTGCATACCTCCTACAAAGACAAACACATTGAGAATTTCAGAGTAAAGAATTTGAAAGGGCTTAGCTCTCAGAATTTAAACTGTATCTACACAAGAGTGTCAAGACTTGTTACAATTGTAGAAAAAAAACAAAGAAAAAAGAAATGTTCTCTTTACTTACATATATTTATACTTTCAATAAACTAGTTAAGCAAACTGGTGTTTTTATTTCGATATTTACATTTCTACTATCACAAGATCTATTGCGTTTACACACCAAAATACTAATTAGAGAGCCATAATTAATTCTTCAAAAAACTTATTTCGGAAGAAATGAGAAACAAATTAAATGTACCTGCTTCAACAATAGCTGGTTTGTTACTCTGACAAACTGACAAAACCTTTAACACTCTTGAAGTTGTCCACAATAACTTTTCATAGGTATACGATTTCATAATTCTCACTAACTCTCCTGGCCCACCACTGGCTAGGATGATGAGCTGAAATTAGAATTGGTCAGAATACTTTCACACTAAGTCCGCAAGTCTCAATTTACAAAAAGATTTACAATTTATTGCATCGCATAGATTACTATCGTAGTTTGAAATACTCAAGGTGGGTTTTATTTACAAATTACAAACAGTGAGTTAACTCCAAACATTGGTTTGAAATACCCATTATTTGTGAATACCCAAGGTACACAAGGGGGGTTTACAAATTTGCAAAAATGGTGGATGAAAAATGGGAAATGAAATCTACCATACCTTGCTTTCTTGGTTGCCATAAGCCAGAATTTGAAGACAATCTGTAGTGATGGCTAAAAATTTGACATTGTTATTTCTCTGAAGGAGAGCCACCATTTTCTGCAGACCTCCAGCCAGACGGACGGCCATCTTGGATCCTTCTTGATGCAAGAGTAAATTGTGTAATGTTGTAATGGCATAAAATAGAACAGATTCTACTGGGGAACTGAAAAAAGATGTTCAAATTGGATTCAATTTAAGAATCATAAAAAAAAAAATAACTGGACATTGAAAACTGACCCCATTTATCAGTGTTATTAAAAGCTAGCAGACGGCGAAAAATGCCTTGAGGCTTTTTTAGCATCAAGTTCACTCGTTTCATGAAATCACTTAGATTTGCCGCCTATTATTTTATTATAACAAGTGATAACACTGATTTATAAAATGTAAAATATTAATATCAATATGTCACCTGAGAAGTTTAACAAGAGCAGGAATTCCACCAGATTTAAAAATGGCCAGAAGACCCTGTCTGTGATGAGACAGATTGTGAAGAGTTCCGGCAGCACATCGGGTAATTTCTAAATCATCTGTATTATTCATGGCTCGCACCAACGCAGCGAGGATCTGTGGAGAATTCATTATAGCATGACGACTAGCCTCCTTTTTAGAGAGTTGATGAACCATCATGGCTGCCTGTGTGACCACAACTTGATCTTCGTCATTCAAGAGTTTGATTAATTCTGGGATGGCTCGGGTAGCCAGATCTGCATCATCCTGAAAAATAAGTTTTAATGTTTTTCACGGAACCATTTAAGACTGCTGTTGCATAGAAGTCTTTGAACACCAAAAATATTTTGTGTGCAAATTTCCAAACAATGCTGGGTTTCATCCTAATCCCTTTGATGGTTTTAATATAGAACATATAGTACAATTTCCTTTTATGAAAATTCAAATAGAACACTTCTAAGCACTTATCAGAAATTAAGCACTCTCCTACCCTAAATTTGGCTCCATCCTGAAAAGTGTTTCCCTTAAATTATGTTCCACCCTCTACACAAATAAAACAAACATACCTGATAGTTGATCAGATTAACCACGGCATGTTTTAACATCTGGGAGGGTTCCGACAAACGCTGGACTGCTGTGGGTTGGTCCGGGTGAATCTGGGTGGATGGAATCTGTACACCCTCAGGAAGTGTTTCAGGGAACATGGCAGCACGGACTCTCTGGGAGCGTGTTTGATTCAATGTTTGGTTGATATCTGGAAATTGACAATGTCATTTTGTATGAGACTAAATATTAGAAAGAGTAAGTCATTTCTCGCCATTTTCCAGGCCAAAGGGCAGACTGAATATCTGCTTATTTAGTACTTAATGTAAAACATAAACACAGGTGAGGTAAATCCAATAGCCTTGAATGTGAACTTGTTTGGAGAATTACATTCCATGGTGGTTGTGGATTTTTAGCAAGGTCAGCACGTTGACTTCATCTTTGCTTAAATTCCAGTCAACTGGAACATGGTTATGATAATCTGGGAAAGATCAATAACAAGAGGTTTCTTCGAGGACCAGCTGATAGAAAGGACCCTTATGAACTTATATCCTTATTAAAATTGTCATCTTTCAAAATGAAGCACCTACCTTCAACCTGGTCCTGTGAATAGCCATCTCCACCAAATCCTGCTGTCTGAGACCATTCATACATCAATTTTTCTTCATCGTCTAACTCCTCTCCATGACTTTTACTGCTGATTGACGGAGCCTACAACACACAAATAGTCTTGATCAATTAACTGGACACCCCTTTACCATGAATGGTCTTAGTGGCCATATGTATCAATATAATAGTGCACTATTGCCATAAAGGGGAGTTCATATCTTGTGTTTTGTTTCACTCAACCCATTTTCAGTTTTGAACGGGATACATTACTTTTGGGCACATTTGCCAATAAAGAAGCATGAATTGGCCATTTTGCCGTTTCAAGGCTTGAAGTGCTTTTAAACAAACTTGAGATTTTCTCTCCTTGTGTCCAAATAAGTTGCCATTTAGAAAGTTTGACTAACCTGTGTAGTAGTGCCAGAATGTATACCAGAATCAATGTTATATTGGTGTTCTGGCCACATCATAGTTCTTTGTTTATCCATCGGCATATTAGATAGATCCATATAGTTTGAACCACCTTCATTACTGTTAGCACTCACTGTAATATAATTTACATTTTATACTATTGTATAGTAATAGACTATTTTATTACTTCATAGAATAGGTTATGACAAAATGAAGTTTAGGGTGCCACTAGGGAGATACTCTCCTATAGAAGAACTGGTCTGGGTCACAAGCTACGAATTTCAGTATACATCAATTTGATTAGATACACTTCTGGAGAAATTTATAAGTTTAACTTATGATCAAAATATGCAAAGCGATTACCGGTACTTCAGGAAGATAATGCAAGGGGATCTTATCTATCACGTTTTTTTATTCCTTTTGTAAGCAGTCACTTAACGTTTGGTAAAGATATTAGGGAATTCATCCTGGAGTTCTTTATAATAAAAGTGTTTAACAATCACAGAGGCACCTTTGGCTCTAGAATCGTAGGTGGCGTCAAGATATAATTTGAAGACAGAAAACATCATGCAGTATGCAATGAGAATAATTGTGACAATTTGCAATTTCTAACTGTCGAAGTATCTTTAACATGCACTATCTGTAGAACAACTACGCTTTGATATACGAAAGAAATACTTACTGGCTCTGGATTGGCCGGAAGCATTCATCTGTTGATAACTGGACATTTTGATTGGATAATATATTTAATCAACGTCTTAACTTATATACTGAAAATAAACAATAAATTTATTAAATAAACAAATATAAACAAATATATTTCACATAATTCTAATATTGTTCTGTATAATAAGTTTACTCTGCTTCCTTTTCAATCTATGGAGGAATCTTTGATACTAAGGTACAAGCAGTTGCATACCCAATTTTACAGTCCTAAATATTTGGTACATTAATCCACAAGATATAGATTAAGGAGAATAAATTACATTTAAAGGGACTGTCAAATCAAATACCAGTAATAAATTACTCATATTTTAAAAGAACATTACCCCTTAATAAAGACATAAAATTCAAGTCTCAAACTTGGAAAATACAACTATATATTTATCATATGAAGAAACCAGTTACCGGTACCAGGATTAAACAATACAATCTCTATATAACAAGATATATCAATTCAACTTAATATTAAACAAGAACGCTCATTTTGACCAAGTTAAAAAAATTCAATTTTAAGGTACTATTACAAGGAAGTATACCTTTAAATGTAAATAAAAAATATAACTGTAAATATCTTGATGTCATGTGTCAGATTTAGTGTCAAAACGATCTTTACATCATATAACTTTTAATATTATACTCCTTGGGAAATAACCTGCCAAATATAACCCAGTTCACAATTACAAAACATGCCATACTGTCAAAAAGTTATTAACAGAAAAATTATAACAAGCTACTTAAATAGAACACACCAATTATAAGAGTTTATATATAGCAAGTCTACTAGAACAGTGAATAGAACACACCTACACTATATGTATATATATAAATAAAAATTTGTTATGACAGCCCAACAAGAAGCTATTTAAATAGAAACAGACCCATTTAAAAAGCTTCATAACAGCGCTAATGAAGCAAGTAATGTCATGAAGTGCGCAGTGAAGGAAAGTTTGCCAAAACTTTCACATGAAATTATATTTCCCCTCTTAGTTTCCTTGCATGCTCTTTGGCTAACTGATCAAGATTGACATTGCCTTGCAGTGTGCAATCATTAGAACGAGGCTTCAAAACAAACATATACAAAATCAAAGTCAATCCATATTTTTCTAACGTTCATCTGAGGTTATGATTGGCTGTACTTCTTGACATAATCCAATCAAATCGCTGCACTGCATGATACAAGATATTTGGCTATTATTGCAGTCAAGGTATAGGACTAAAAAATATTAAAATATGTAATAAGGTCCAAAAAGTTTTAAATCATACTAACCAACAAATAAATTCCAAATAGATCAATAATTTACAGTATTTCCATATAGAAAATCTCAACATCAAATTTAAAACAAGTTGAAAATGTTCAAAATCCTTACAAATTATATTCCTATTTTCATACAACTATGCAAATGAGGAAAACTCAATTCACAAACTTTGATGCTGGAAATATCCTTGAATATGTTCACTAACACTTTCCGAGTTATAAACACAAAAGTATCCTTAAAATCTAGACACAGGAGCTTAATTATTCCATAAATATCCACAATAAGTAACAATATTGTCAATAAACACAGCAAATTATCAAATAAGCTTTTAAGACAAAGCTCAAATACCACTATATCCTTCAAAATAAGCTCAAATGCTGAAAATCACTATGAAGATAAATTTCCTTTTAAATCACACTGAGACAAGAAGCTTCAACCATCAAAGGTTATGTTAACAAATTCAAGCTTTCGACACAAAGCTCAAAACCAAGATGGTGAAAAATCAATGTTCAACTTATACACTGACTTTATCAAATTTGAATCTTAACTGAAACTATGACACTAGTTATCAGAGAGAGTACAAGGTCAGCAGACAATAGTCAGTGGGACACCTGTTATCTTGGGGGGTAGTGGAGCATGAAGCTCTACCCACACTCCATTCATCAAGTGTCAGGAGATTAGTGTAGCAGACAGACACAAGGTATAAATCATTTACACAGTGTCAGTGGAAAGTATGGCTGGTCTAATTTGCCACTTCGACTGGATTTCTAAGTTTATGATTCAACTGAGCCAAAAATTACTCTTCAAGTGAATGTAGTCTAGTTTTACCAGTTCAAATTTTATTGTTCATAGTGAAATGTGGCGAATTGAAAATATTTGTTGGTTGCCATAATAATTTCAATGGATTGAAGAAAAGTTTTATGAATTTTGTATTATATGTATCCAGGACACTGATAGCATCAATTTGCTTAATTTTAATTTTCAATGGTTCCTGTAATTCAACTGAAACTAATTGTTTGATGACATCACTACTCCCAATGTCACTAATAACATTAGGTCTTTACGATTTTGTTTTAGCAGAATTCCAAGAACATATAAGTCAGCTTAAATATTAGAAAGGTGCAAATTGATGGTATCAGTGTTCCTGATACATAGAAGTCAGAAAACTTCTATACTATGATGGTCTAGATCTGTAACCTTTGAAGACCTAGTCTTAAAAGTGAAAAGCTGGGGTATAAAAACTGTGTTCATTTGTAATATCACATCTAAGCTAAATATTAAGGGTAAGAAGGACATTTCACACCAGCCATCATTAAGCATGTGTCAGATTTGGTTTATTTTTAGACTGTCAAACTTTGACATCAATAGTTATTGTAAATAGAATCTTGTGTCAACTATCAACAACTTGTGACTGGTGGAAAACTTACTCTCACAATATCCAATAATCTCTTTTTCTACCAAAATATTTAAACTTAAAATTTTAAACTAGAAAATTAAATTTTACTCTTAAAAATCTTTTTTAAAAAGAAAAAAAAATGGCCTACAACATCCTCATTTCAACAATCTGACACGTTTTGAAAATAAAACCCTCATCAGGACGTCAAAAAGCAAACACTTCTTTTGAAAAGAATCAATTATCAATAATTTGATTTAGTTAAATTCTGTGACCAAAATCTGACGAATTACTATTTTTTATACATTGACCATTGCTGCACCATCTTTACAATGTCAAGCTATTTCATTGCCAACTTCGAAACTTTGTAACAGCAGTAAATTTATTGGAGCGTAAACCAGTAATTCCCAAGTAAATCTGAGAGAAATGCTGAATTGCTTAATACAAGTAAGGTGGCAATTGCAGTCAAGGTCTAAGACTAAGTTTGTAAAATAGCCTATATAGTAAACATGATTTCTTAATATGTACTCCAACTAACCCTGAATTAATGACAAAGGTAAAAGGAGGACATATTTTTGAAATTGGATGACTCAATATATATTTCCTACCTACACTTATACCTATCCTAAACACAATCTAGGTCAACCTGTACAGTCAACACACCATGTCATTTTTAATCTGACATTTTTATTACCTATTTAAACTGAAGGTGTATGTCCCTGTTGACTTGACTGCTGCACTATCAATATATTAAACTAATCTCGAGATTTATAAAACTTCATGTCTACTTCAGTTTGCAGTTGGCCAGCGGCTTTAATTTCCAAATTGATACATATTCAGATGTACTGGATCAGGGATAAGCTTACTGAATGGACATAAACTTGAAGTTTTCCAGAATGGTCAATATGAGCACAATGAACAAAACTGGTTTCTTAATTCCACAATTATCCCTGGAAAACTCAGCAAACAAAGTAATTATTGAAAAATGGTTAACGAATTTATTAAGCTTTTTTCAATAATCAATTGCATCTTTGTGGATAATTACTAATTTTGGGGGATTTATAAGTATTCTGTTATGTTATTATGGCATTTCAGAAACCAGACACCTGATTAAAAATCAGTAGTGCAAAAATGATACTATACACAACAATTTTTACAATCTCTTCACAGTGTTTCATTTGTAAACTGCATAAATTTGCCAAAATAATTTAATTTCCTTATTTCCTTAATCCTTTTATTTTTTTTTTTGTGAATCTGTTACAAAAGACATTTTTTATATAACATCATAAAATCAGTCATAAATAAATCATGACCTTATTCCCTATAGTACATGTTTATAATAGTATCAGGAGTTGGTTCATAGTAAACAAAGGTAACAAGAACCACATGGCATCAATCACAGACTGCTTCCCTGGAAGTCTGCTACATGAAAGATTAAGACTGTATTGCCAGGCGCCACTAATTTCTATACAGACATGTGGTTCAAGACCTACAAATTTTCAAGTATTTTGATAAGCCTATTACAGGAGCTTTCTATAAACATTGGGGTATTGATTTGGGTTTTGAATATGTAAATTTTCTAAAAAAAAAGTACTAGAAATGCACAAAATTTAAATATTTAAAACCAAAAATATCTTACCTCTAACAGCTGATTTTTTCCAATAAATAGAAATAAATAATTATATTATATACAGCAAGCAGCACTAAGATATGCACAGTTGGACCTTAAAGTAATTATCTGAACACCTTGCAACAACTTTCTTATAATAAAGCACAAAGAGTATAAGTGACAAATTTGTTGTTAAACTATACAAGGTTGACTGTAAGAATATAAGTGTCTAGAAAGCTATTATACTATATAAGGTCTTTATGACAGCTCAATGACTATTTGTTATTGACACTAATTGCAGCTGGGGAGGTCAATAATATTTAAAATATCTCACTTCAAATCAGTGAACACTTAACACTTGTCATCCACTACCAGTTAGTGATCTGGTTGATTGAGCCTACTGAACAGAGCTAATCACTAGTTGATCAAGTCAAATTGATAATCTTGAACTAGTTGGAGGACTGGTGGGTTGAGTCTATAGGTCAGTGCTAATCACTTGTTAATCAAGTCAGTCAACAGAAAATGTTCAATGTGATTTCTAATCACTTGCATAAACTCAACTGAATTTAGAAGTTCAAGTGAAATGATTGAATTCGATCACTTGATAATCAAGTCAACTAAATATTAAATCACTGAATGATCAAGCCAAAAACAAAGGTTGCACATGTCAAAATCCAATGATGCATAATAAAGCAACACAAACAATCTGGCTATTCTAGTCTACAGATCAGTGTTTTAGAACACAACAAAATCATTACTTTGTATTCAGTAATGCCTGGTAAATCAAGTCACAGCATTCAAATTTATTCACTTTTTGATCATGTCTTCCATGTCAACTGACAGTTCAGGAGGTGATTTTCTGTCAGTTAACCCCATTTACAAGAATATTACCTATCACTATAGTTTACAGTTGTCAAGAGTTTTGGATATCAAAGTAATCATCACAACAGTTAAGATCAATATGATGGACTACATGCTTCTTTCATGTCAACCCCTCAGACTACATGAGAAGCAAGGGTCAACCTGATTGAAATATCTGAACTCTGACCTTCAGGATACCTAGCAAAATGCAACTTACTCAGTCACAGTGGCTCATTCAAACAAACGAGCGGACGCCCGAAAGGCTATACGCCCACCAGCAGCAAATTTTTATTGGTGAGGAAAACACCAACAGCAAAAAAGTAGTTCAATCTACCAACATCATAATTAAAATCATGCATAAAAATCCATCCTAGATTTCATAATTATCAAGAAGCATATCAAGTTTCACTTAAATCAGATGAAAATTGTAGTCTGTATCATGGCCACAAGCCCAAAATGATGTATTTTGACTAAGTCAAGGGCAATAACCCGAGAACTAATGATCATAATTTCATGAAATTCGAACCCATTCAAGATCTCATCAATATGAACAAGCATACCAAGTTTCATTGAAATCCGATGAAAACTGTGGTCTCTATTGTGGCCACAAGAAAATTGTGGACGGACGGACGGAAAAATGCATTATATGTGGGCATATAAAAACGTTTGGATAAACATTGTAGCCTGTATCACACCCACAAGCTGAATTTGACGAATTCTCACTAAGAAAGGGGGCATAACTCACCAACCGTAAAAGTCAGAAAGCTGATTTTCGCAAGGAACCGAGATTTTATGATGACAAAGACTACTTACCAAGTTTCGACAAGATCAGAAAAAAATGGTGGCCTTTATCGCACCCACAAGCTGAATTTGACGAAGTTTCGCTAAAAAAGAGGGCATAACTCACCAACCGTAAAAGTCAGAAAGCTGGTTTTCAAAAGGAACCGAAATTATATGATGATAGAGACACATACCAAGTTTTGAAAAGATTAAACAAAAATTGTGGCCTGTATTGCACCCACAAGCTGAATTGACGAATTTTCGCTAAAAAAGAGGGCATAAACAAGCAGAATTTGACGAATTCTCACTAAGGGGGCATAACTCACCAACCGTAAAAGTCAGAAAGCTGGTTTTCGAAAGGAACCGAGATTTTATGATGACAGACACATACCAAGTTTCATTGTAATCCGATGAAAACTGTGGTCTCTATTGTGGCCACAATCAATTGTGGACGGACGGACGGACAGGGTCAACCGCAATATACGTCCACATTATATGTGGGCGTATAAAAAGCAGCAAAATATTTTTCAAGATTGTGGCTTTGAATGTCAATACAAATCAGAATGAAAACGCAAGTTATTATACTGGTTCCAGTGGTTCCAGTCTAAAACTCATAAGGAGTGGTATACAGTAGGTGTGAAAAAGTCATTAAAATCTGACATTTCGGACAAGGACTAAAGAAAAGACCATTGGTTTACAAGAGAAATACTAATAACTGTACCATTAGTAAACTAATTACCACTGTGGAAAATCATTAGCAGCATGTTTTTGATTAAAATATAAAAACAATTTTTATGGATGGATACTTCTAGAATATTTCAATATATTCCTGATGACGGTTTGAGAACCGTGGCAAAAGGACATCAGGTATACACTAATTCTATTGTTTTAATCACTTGCCTTGCTTGTCATTCCCATTGTCTTTATGGTTGATATCAGGTCCAGTCAATAAGTGAGAGTAACCGACATTGACAGCGTGTGTTGACAGGCTCAATGTACCTTGACATCCTTATGTTGACACAAGTTCTAATCCCCTAGAGATGCTTGTCAAACAAACTGGAGAGCAGTGAATTTCACTAAAACATTGTTATTGAAGCATACAAAACTTTTTTTTACAACATAATCACCTTGAAATATATTAAGACAGCTCTGTATTTTTGCTAAGTGTAAAATGAATGAAATATTTACGTCCTACTTTTCTGCACCTTATGGGCTAATGAGGACAAGCAACATCAAGCAGACTCTTTTTGTACTTTCCAACTGTCGAGGGACATTAATGTGAAGAAAGATAGCTTTTCTAAACAGTGTGCAAAGATAGAAAATTTGTCATAACTAATCAATAATTGGGGACCCCCAGAAACATATCTATATACAGCGAAAAACCATTCAAAATCAAGTCAAAATCATTTCAATGAATTTATTTCAGCCATATCATCTATAAACTGGCTTCCCCTGTAAACAGTAATATTTGAATCACTATATAATACATAGGAAATAAACTCCGGCCAACCGGTATAACCACTGCTATGGGTAAACCGCCACTCCTCCAACCAGGAGGTCGGAAAGCCTGCTGTTTTAGAGGGGCTGAATTGTGTAACTATATTGACCATATTTTACTCATCTTTCATATGCTGTTATCAATATTAATATATCAGTACTGGTATTGATTATATTTTACAACAATCAAGAACAAGTCATATCAACCGAAACTAAAATGACAAGTTTGGTTTCCAACAAGAAGGAAAATCCTGTCTAAAAAGTCATCATAATTGCAAAATTATTATACGTAACACAAAACTGGGTGATGTATCACACTATAATTTTCAGTTTCAATACAAGGGTCAGTCTCCTGCAGGAACTTTAACATATTTGTAGCACAGCGTCTCGGTTAACTAACCAAAAGAACATTTCTAATTGGTTAGCCAAATTAACCATAGCAAACCATTGTCAATATTTTACAGTACAACACAGCTAAATGATGTTTAAACAATGTGTGCCAGCTACAGAGTTATAATGAAAAATATCATCCCAATAAATCAATTACAGTCTAAAAATACTTGACACCACAACAATTTTTACTTTCAATCCTAATATTTTCTTTGAACTTTGATAACAACTGAAGGTCAAATTGTATGGCAGTAAATGACAAAGTTACGAAAGCATAGGCACAGGAGGTATAGGTTTTCAGTGCTATTTGAATTTAAGAACTGTATGTTAATAATTAAATATATTGTGAATCTGTGTTCTGTATACTTTGAACTTTAGATTATCTGTAACTAGGAAATCAGAATATCCTCTTTTGATAAAAATTAAAACAAATTAAAAGAAAAACAGTAGGAAAACTGGGTGAGGGTTAACTTGCACAAAACTATGGGCCTACATCACCACTTAATAGTAGCATTATTTTGAAATATCAATATTTTACATAATTGCACACCCTCAGTGTTAGATGTTACAAGTCTCAAGGGTATTAGATTGTATTAAAAGATTATAAATTCACAGTAAAAGTGTTAATAATAATGGGTAATTAACCCCTCTGGTAATCACCCTCCAGCTTTATCTATAATTAACATCTATAGTAGAGAAGTTAAACATGATAAGGATCAACGACTTTCATAATCCTAGAGCCCTAGCAAATACCTTTTCTTATCAATTGCAGACATACTGTAAGCATGATCATCATATTGAAAACTGATACAGACAGATGGAAATCAGATCTGATTAATTAAATATTGGGAAGTCTAAATAGAATTTGGGCAAAAGACTGTCAAAACCACTCACAGCAGTGTGCAATGAAGAAAAATTTCAAGCTTGCTTTGGCCTCACATGACTAACAAGGTCCCTAAAAACAGAAATTGTTGACTTTCAAAGTCCCTAATCTAGAAATTGTTGAAAAACTATGTTCATAAAGCAAATAATAAAACTAACTTGGCCTAATAACAGTGATAGGGGTAATAAATATTGATATCTATTCAGTCTGTAGACACTGACACATGTCATATTGAAAATAATAGACTAGCCCTATCAAACACCCCTACTCTATCTCTTGACATAGACTCACCCAAGTTAACACTGGCATGTGCCACACTCAACCCAAGGTTCATGTAGTGCCATCTTTAACCCTCAAATCAGATTTATTTACCCAAAATATCTTGGCATGACACTCCACCAATATATATCAATTGTTTCTTCTTACACTTCTGACACTTTAATATATACACTAAAACTATTTACTTTTGTGAAATATATTCCTCAGATTTTAAAGGGACAAGTCGGTTATTTTTTTACCAATCATACCTTCATGTCTCAGAGCAAGAACATTTTAAAATCAGTATTCATAGTCCACCATTGAAATCGAGCCTTCAAATCAACGTTTATCTCCAATTCTGTGATTTTGTGACGTGAACAAAAAGGTTTATAAGATTGATAACCCAGAATGCTTCTTTGGATTATGATATCAAATTTACTGAAGGCCCATCATTAGATTAGAACTGAACTGGTTATAAGTTAAGAAAAAATTGATAAAAAAAATATTACAAAGGTTTGGAATATACAGTTAAATTCCTTGTTTAGTCTCCATTTACTTACTGTTATCAAAAAAACCTTTTGATAATTTTTAACTGAAATCAAAGCACATCTGATAACTACTTTTTTGAAATAATAGACCAAAGGTCACAGCCATGACGCATTTTTTCAATCTGAGGTAAATGCTGACAATTTGACTACTTTCAAACAAATAAGAACTCAAAGTTCATAAACAAGGATCAGATCTTTGTGGGTAAATAAAGCAAAAACAATTCAAAGGGCCATGTACAAAATTTCATTAGGCCAAAAAAAAATATAGTCTTGTTTCCTGCTACCCGACCGACCCTAATTTTTCATGCCCGACCCCAAAGTTTTTTTGGACAAAATGAAAAAAAAAAAAAAAAAATTTTTTCCAAAATATCGATATATTCCATTCAAAAATTGCATGTAAATACTGTCCATTTACGCCGTTTTGTCACCTGCAATATAGTGTTAATAACTTGTTATTACATAGGTCTAGCTAACAATAGTTTATTTCATGACAATAAGCCTATATTTCCAATGCCTCTCGGGTTACATAAAGCCGTAAACGTTTGTTGAATAAGTTATTGGACTTCAATAATAAAAAAAGAAATCCATCAGTTGTAACAGCGTATCTGATTGGACAAGAAAGGGTGTGTTTTTCTAAGATCAGCCAATGGATTTGCTTCTTTCATTATTTTTCTACTTTCGGTTTTGAGAATACTCGCGTATATCACTACTTCTGGCGGTAATTATTTATTTTGGTACCTGACAATTTCCTCCAGTACATCTTTGTATAAAATTCATAATGTGCGGAATAAAATTATTAACGCGTGATTGGACATGAACATTATAATATACAGTATCATACGAAAGATGATTTATTGTTTACATAAAGTAATTACGGTATTAAATTTAAATTATTAAAAGATTAGGACAATGATTTAGACGAGACCTAATAATTGAATCAACCCCGTTCATTTATTTATACTTGATTATCCAGATTTCCTAGTCTTCTTTAAATGTTAGTTAAATCTAGAACGGGCTGGGTGATCTAGACTGTTATTAATCTATTTCTGTACTTGGATACGAATGCGGTATTTATATTCTGTTGAACCAAAACAACATGGCCGTCTCCAGGGCAAGCGTGATAGATAGTTCTAGTAGGCCTAGTAGTGTTTTGAAAGTTACTTTTTACAAGTGCGGACATTACTCAGAAACCAGACATAGAATAACATCGTTCAGCAACGAAATAACATTTTTGGATATATTTAATCAAAACCATGAACTGCCGCCTGGAGGTAGAGCCAACGAGTGCTTAATTATGTCCGACAAGAATGATATACAACCAAATTTGACTGTTGGTGAAGTGGTTACTCTCTTCAGTATGAGAAACTTCGAATTCACCTACACACTGAAGGGAGAATCACTGGGACAACAGTCAAATTTGGTTGTAGATGTAGCTGAGAAATCTACAAAGGAAACCGTGAACGCATTTCAGTTGTTGATGGCTGGTGGAAGAGCACTGCCCTCCAAAAAAAGAAAAAGGTACAGAAAAAACTATTGTCCATCATCTTTTAAAGGAATAGATATATGACAACATATCATAAATCTTGTCTGCCCCATTATCTTTTCCTCCCCTCTTACTTTCATTTCACTGATGGTGATATAAAAAGGACCTAGAACCATAAAACCGCAAGGATACATAAAACCCACATGCTGAAATATTGACCCCAGTATTATAGAAACCGGTTTAAATATGGCTACATTCTAGCTGTTATTTGCATGATGACAACATAAATCCAAGGGACAGACAAACACAGGTACACAAAGACACAACAACAGAGAACACAAGAAACAGTAAAAACTAAAAAACATAGACCACAGGAACTCTGAAATAAAATTAGGAGTGAACCCAGGTGTTCCGGAAGGTAACCAGATCCCACTCCACTGCACCGCACCCTTTTTGAGGTTAACAAAAAAAATAAAATGAAAAAAAAAATAAAATCATTTCCCTACCTACCTACCCTATTTTTTTCAGGCCGGTAGCAGGAAACAGGACTATATTTTTTTTTGGCCTTATCAAAAATGTCATAAATTATACCTTAAGATATAGAATATGCTATCATAAAACTATTAACAAGATCAAACTGCATTTGTTAAAGATTAATTAAAAACGTAGTGTTCCGATAGTTTATTCACTACCAGTTGTTTGACCTAGCTTTGGTGATGGACCTCAGAAAGACTCAATATTTTTAGCAGAATACGTAAGAGATGCATTATTAAAAGAAATTATTTTTCAAAATTACTACAAAAAAACAGATTATCTGTGTACAAGAGGAACCTATTTTAACCTTTGTCAAGAAACACCCTAAATATTATATTGTTTTTCATTAGGCTATGTTAATGAAAATCAGACTTTTTAATGAATATTTGTGAAATAAATCGTAAGTACATGTAGTGAAGGAAAACATTTCTATCCTATGTAGATCAAATTCAAACCACAAACAATAATGTCCGTAAAACAATTAATCAAGGTGTTTAATGAGCCACAAATCAATTAATCTAATAACACAGCCTTTGTTTTTACTGATTGCCCTTTTTGGGAGGAAATGACCTAATTAATCCTCAGTGTCAATTGTGTGAAATAACCCACATTGTTACGAACCAACTCATCAGCGTCTGATATACAAGTAAAAATAACCCTGATTTCACCGAAACCCTAGAGGGTATATGTAAATTTTTGAATCTCTTGACGGTTCCAAATATTCATTTAAAAGACTTAAAGCTCACAATATTCTAAAACTCCATTGGAATCCATTTAGACCACAGATATCCTCCGGCTGAACATCGAACAAGCGAAGAAGCCACGGCACAACAACAAAAAATTCAAAACATGCGGAGTTTATGGCCCGATTTGCATGACCAAATATGCTGAAAAGGCTTAAAAAGGTCTATCTAAATGAACCTACCGAAAAGTAGGCCTTTAAGACCACTTTCATCCACGAAAAAAACTCTTCCAGGTTCTAAAATATCTTTTGTCTACAACAACTCCGTCCTCCGATTCAAAATCCAAAATGGCGTTGCATCAGACTGCGCATGCGTTAGGAAGGGCACCTGTTGACCGATTTACAGAAAAATACCAACATATGCTCGTAAGAAAATAGTTCTTTCTAAATTATTAAAAATTCGAAATTATAATTAAATTAATATTTTTTAGACTATTTTGCCCGTCATCTGAAAATTTCTGTCAAAATTCATAATTCCAAGACTTGACAAAATATATTTTTTTAATTTTAAAGTCCAAAAATGATATTCATACGCTATGATTTGACAGTTTGGAATGTCAACATTATTCAGCATGACACAAATGAGAAACTCGTGCATTTTACCTGATTTGTGATTACACTCAGCCCAAAACACCACACCACCCATGTTTTGACAAAGTACACAAATCTTTTTTGGCTGAAGATTATAAAAACATCATTTTAAAATTGTTAAATTGTCCGTAGACAAGACAACGATATATAATGGCAATGCATGCCACTTAATTGACACCGACAGTGGCCCTTTTAATTTTGATTAGACAAAAGAAGTTTGGAAATTTCTGAACAATATTCACACTTACACAAGTTGTTTCATTCGTCTTAAAATTCCAATCTTGGATGCATAAAATAACTGTAGTCTGAGTCTAGCAGCATAATTGTTAGCTCCCTTTACTTATAATAATGTTATCAAGGAACCTTTGGCATCACCTTCGCTGTAAGTCTAGTTAATATATTATCTTAGACTAGATAGCAGCCAGTGGCGTAACAACTTAGTCGGGGGCCCTTGGACAACATTTCATGAGAGGCCCCATGTCCAATCGACCGTCTATATTCATGGCCACGTTAGGTGACAAAAAAAAAAACACTTTGTCTTGTTGATCGTAGAAAAAAATGGATTTCAAATTGTAATATGAATATTTATATACATGTATGTATTTCAAAACACAACACACATAAAGATAGAAAAAGAGAGGCTAGCTTAGCTATCTAGATATTCATACACAGCACCTTAGGAAGTTAGATTAATTTGACAGCTCGAGCTTTGGAGTTCGCAAACTTGTCTATAATGCTGTCAATGTCTAACTTTTCAGCGGCATCACGCTCAATGGCCAACAGTGACAGACCGTCAAGTCGATTTTGTGCTATTTGTGATCGCAGATATGTTTTAATCAGCTTAAGCTTTGAAAACGACCGCTCGGCACTAGCCACAGTGACAGGAAGTGTGAGAAATAAAGCACACGCGGTGGTTAATTCTGGCACAGATGCTGCCATGTGGGAACTCATCAACAGTTTGAAAATATCCAACACAGAGCTTTGTGATGTAAGTTCTTCTTTGAATTCACGTCGGAATGAACAGATCTCGGACGAAAAGTCAATTCCCACATCATGTTTATAGTTTACTTGCAGTATATTTGCAGCACGCTCTATGTCTAAATCGGAAAGATTCAAAAGATTTGAAGGCAACAGAAAACTAAATAAATCAAATACAAGTCGTTGCCCTTGGAATCTTGAGTCCAGCTGTGAAAGAGCAGTATCAACAATAGGAAAGAATATATGGACTTTGAACGCTGCCTCTGGATCCTCGACTCTTTGGTCGGATGTCAACTCATCGAAAAATCGTTTTATCTTCTTCCCTCGTCGTTGTGTGAACTGACACGGAACTCCCCACACAGAAGCCAATGCAGAGGCAGTAAGTGTCACACTGGTCCAGGAATTACGCAAATGCTGTATATCTCTAAAAGCCATAGAGAGAAGTCTGATGGCTACGGACAAATCAACCTGCACAGATTGGAGTTCTTTAGATGATTTGTGAATTGCAATTAGAAGCCGTTCCCATACGACAATGAAAACAATGAACTCGTAAGTTTCCATTGACTTTTTCAACCCTATTGCTTCAGTTTTCTCTTTTTAATCTTTGCCTTCAAACGATATTCTCGTCAATACCTTCAGTATGTCCGTATACCTGTTCTTTACGGCTCTTACTGCATCAATTCTCGATGACCACCGCGTTGTACAGAGCTTTTTTAGTTTCAGCTTCTTGCAGGTCTCCTCAGTGAGAGCAAGTTCAGCCCATCGGTTCAAACTGCGACCAAAGAAGTTGAAGATTTCACGTAATGTTCCAAAAAACGTTACTCCCTGAACCGTCACTTCTGCTGCATCATTTATTACGAGATTTAGATTATGAGAGGAACAATGTACGAAAGGCACAGGAACTGGAGACCCACTATTATGTACTTCATCACGAAACAACTTCTGTACCCCGCCTTTGGTTCCGCTCATCACGGAGGCACCGTCATACCCTTGACCTCGAATATTTTTAAGACTTAAACCATTTGTCATGAGCCACTGACTTACAGTACGAGTGAGACAAGATGCTGTAGCATCGCGTATTTCTATAAACCCCATAAACGTCTCGTGAATAGTTTGATCATCAGCTTTTACCCAGCGAATAACAATTGACACCTGGTCTGTTCTGTTGATGTCACTTGTTGTATCGATGATGATAGAGTAAAATGGTGCCGCTTCAATCTGGGAAACCAAATGTTTTCGGAGTGAGTTTGCCAGCAACAGAATAATTTCATTTTGAATTTTGGACTGAGGTATTTCGTGGCCCTCGCTGGCAATCGTAGAAGCTCTTGCAGAAGTGGGTCGAACTTTGCCTGCATAGCTACAAGTCCCAAGAAGTTGCCTCCAACACATTCATCAGCACGAATAGTTTCACGGTGTCCACGAAATGGGAGACACAAGATAGCAAGAGTCAAAATAATGTTGACCAAGCGAGTCAGGATTTGCCGCCAGAACAAAACTTCGTTTCTTACTTGTTTTTCTGCTTCTTGGTCCAATCTGTTGCCCTTCTTCCATCGCTGGTACACAGCTGTCGCAGCAATGTGGCAATCACTTTTCTCATGCGTTTTTATCTTAGATGCGTGATGACGAGAGGAACCTTCGATTCCATTGATCCACTGCCACTGCAAATGCGAGGATGAACGGTCAGCAAAGAGCCAACATGTTTCACAGTATGGTTTCTCTAGCATTGTTGAGAAGCTATTAGCAGCGTACATGTCAGCCAAGATGTAAGCCTAGATGTCAAGTCAGCCAAGATGCAGTCATTGTACTTGTCAGCCAAGATCTAAGCCTAGATGTCAAGTCAGCCAAGATGTCAGAGTACTTGTCAGCCAAGATGTAAGCCTTGATGTCAAGTCAGCCTAGATATCAGTGTACTTGTCAGCCAAGATCTAAGCCTAGATGTCAAGTCAGCAAAGATGTCAGAGTACTTGTCAGCCAAGATGTAAGCCTAGATGTCAAGTCAGACAAGATGTCAGTGTACATGTCAGCCAGGATGTAAGCCTAGATGTCAAGTCAGCTAAGATGCCAGCAAACATGTCAGCCAGGCTGTAAGCCAAGATGTCAAGTCAGCCAAGATGTAAGTGTACATGTCAGCCAAGATATAAGCCTAGATGTCAAGTCAGCCAAGATGTCAGTGTACATGTCAGCCAGGATGTAAGCCTAGATGTCAAGTCAGCCAAGATGCCAGCAAACATGTAGGTCAAGATGTTCAGACATCAATCGAGTCTCAAGATTAGCGCCCATTGGGGATGACATCTCTGTACATATTGAATAGATTTGTGCCAATAATATGACGAAATGATGAAAAAAAACAGACAAATGACAATTTAAAATGTACAGTTTTATTAAGTTGTTCATGGAGTTTCAATTTGGTGAAAATTTCGACATATCGTAGTAGGAAATGAGGCGCTTTGCCGTCTGGCATATTTTATTCAAAACAATTAAAACTTCACTTTTTACTATTCAATCAGGTTATTTCTCTTACACAAAATAAATTGCAGTGAAAACCTGGGGTAAAGTAGGCCTAACCGATGAAAGACAACGAAAAGGGTACAAGAAAGAAAATAGTTGGAAACCTTTGGTCAAGGCCAAACAGCCTAAGTGTTGGTCTGACCTAAGTCCCATTTTGCATACAAGGGACGACATATCTTCTCGAGGTAGCCCTACTGGTCAAAAGATAGTGGGAAGTGGGGGACTATCACAGTGTTTCTGAAGCTGGCATAGACAAGGGTGGCGATCCGTTTTTTCACACAAGGGAGGCCAAATCTTCTTGAAGTACTGGAAAATGAGTTTTTGGGTGTGGGTGTGTGTGTGTAGGGGGGAGGGGGGGTAGGCTACTAGGCCTAGGATCACAGTGTTTCTGAAGAAAGCAATTAGATCCTATGAATTAAAACCCATCGATCTGTAAAGCCACAAATAGTTCATGCCAATTTGATCCATTTAATGATATCGTGCAACTTGTTTACGTTTTTACACTTCAAAGCCATTTAAATTCTAACCTACTGCCTGAAGACTTATAATTTCTCTCGACCATTCATAACGACCTCTTCTGTTGCTATATGACGTCATAACAACAATGGTGGTCGAGAGAAAAATGACTCCTTGAGGCTTTTCATGCCGGCTTCTATCAATATTTTTTACTTTTATTTCGCAAGAAGACTGTCATTCATGATTTCTTACGGTCAATGGCAAATTATTGCTTGTGATTGACGTAAGCTAGCCGGGTTAGTCACCTTGGTGGACGAGCAAAACAATGTTATTATTTGAATTTCGTCATTTCAGTTGTTTTCAGGTTATTCACTCAATGTTTTTGTTTTGGTGCCTGTTTCGTTTCCACTCCCACAATTTGCGTCATTGAAACCTCTCTCTCTCGAGGCTACGACTAGGTCTTCGACACCTAAAATCGCGATTTAGGACATTCTCAAGGTCAAAGAGAGGTCAGTGCCAGGTAGGATATCTGTCGAACTATTTGCACAAAAACACGACCGTCTTATTAAAGTTAAACCAAATTAAACTCATTTTCTCTAACGAATGTCCCCGACATCAGAGCTGTAGGCCCAGCCTCGTCGCCAGGATGGGATCCACAGAGGCCCCGGCTAATGAGAATTTAGCCCCACCAATTGCCCTCTCTCAAAGCCTTCATCAGTTACAGAGATTAATATTAAATTAAATTAAATATAGGCCTACGATAAAAAAAAACTTGGAACATTTTGATTGAAATCTATGCGCTTCGGGATCGTCACAAATATGTCGTTCTCTAGGATTTAAGTTTTCAAAATTTCGTGGGGGAGGGGGGAACCGGGCCTATGAACACCCCGGTCCCTGATATCAATCCCCAGCAAATTTTTTTTTTAGTTCAACCGAGATTAATAAATTTTTCGGAAGAAACGAGTTCTCCGGGATTCTTAATTTCAAATATCAACAGAGGAGGGCCCCAGCTCACAAAACCCGCATTGCGCGGAGTAAACAGGCCCGCAGGTACCACCTAGGCATGATATCTGAGCCCCAGTTCCAATTAATGTCCGGCGACGGGGATGTAGCCTATGTAGACTTCTTTGTCTAAGCTTATGGTATTGGTAAAAATTCAAACTGGATAGGACTAGAAGCCCAGTAGTAGAATATTGTCCATGAAATTCAGCATTATGTCAGATACCTCAACTTGAGAACCAAGGATATCGTCTCCAGAAGCCACCAACCATTTTTTGATCAGAAATATTTCAGTTATGTAGGCCTACACTATGGTTATTAGGCTATATACGTAGAAGTAATACGCATGTACGCAGTTCACAACCATTTTGATTTTCGAACTCGACTCAATAAATCTCATTTTTGAAAAGTGTAGGCTTTAATGTTTTGGCAAAGCCTTCAAATTAATTATGTTTCGAGCACTATTTTAACAGTGGTATTTCTATATCGCTCTACAATTAATGTATTGAGCACTATTTTAACAGTGGTATTTCTATATCGCTCTACAATTGTTGTATTGAGCACTATTTTAACAGTGGTATGTCTATATCCCTCTACAATTGATGCATTAAGCACTATTTTAACAGTGGTATTTCTATATCATTCTACAATTGATGCATTAAGCACTATTTTAACAGTGGTATTTCTATATCTCTCTAGAATTCTATATCATTCTACAATTGATGCATTAAGCACTATTTTAACAGTGGTATTTCTATATCTCTCTACAATTGATGCATTAAGCACTATTTTAACAGTGGTATTTCTATATCATTCTACAATTGATGCATTAAGCACTATTTTAACAGTAGTATTCCTATATCTCTCTACAATTGATGTATTTATTGAGCACTATTTAAACAGTGGTATATCTATATCACTCTACAATTGATGTATTGAGAACCACTTTAACAGTGGTATATCTATATCTCTCTACAATTGATTATTAAGCGCTATTTTAACAGTGGTATATCTATATCACTCTACAATTGATGTATTGAGCACTATTTTAACAGTGGTATATCTATATCGCTCTACAATTGATGTATTGAGCACTATTTTAACAGTGGTATATCTATATCTCTCTACAATTGATTATTGAGCACTATTTTAACAGTGGTATTTCTATATCACTCTACAATTGATGTATTGAGCACTATTTTAACAGTGGTATATCTATATCTCTCTACAATTGATGTATTGAGCACTATTTTAACAGTGGTATTTCTATATTCATCTCTACAATTGATGTATTGAGTACTATTTTAACAGTGGTATTTCTATTACTCTACAATTGATGTATTATACCTATTTTAACAGTGGTATATCTATATCTCTCTACAATTGATGTATTGAGCACTATTTTAACAATGGTACCGGTATATCTATATCTCTCTATAATTGATGTATTGGGTAATATTTTAACAGTGGTATATCTATATTGCTTTACAATTGATGTATTGAGTACTATTTTAACAGGGGTATTTCTATATCTCTCTACAATTGATGTATTGAGCACTATTTACAGTGGTATTTCTATATCTCTCTACGATTGATGTGTTGAGTACTATTCTTATAGCGAGAATTTTTTGCTACTATTATACCTAATAAAGTAGTGGCTATACAACATATCTTATCTTAGGAAGCTAACAGAAATATTTGCTACCAATCTGGAAAAATTGCCCTCATTGCATACTGCATAGCGTTACACAAGTAGGTTGTATAACGTCATTCCATTATATAATTCTTTTATCCGCCATAAAAAATCAAACAAACAATAAACAACATGGTCTACTTAAACGAGTTAATATCCAAAGCTCGTTTGGCACCAATCGATTGGAAAGTTCAAAACAATCGGCTGGAGATTGACAACAACATGAAATCCCACACCGTGAGACGACTGACCCAATTATCTACGTGAATACATGACACTACAATTGTGTTTACGTTGCGAGGTCATTGGTCGAGATCTGCAGCACGAAGTCTGGGTTCTAGTCGACAGTGTTCTATAGTCTATAGGTAATTCAGTCGATAGGAGACCATTTATCGATCGCTGTGTACCATTGAAGCTCGGGGTCGTTGGCTGACATACATGAATATAAAAAAAAAATTTTCATTGACATGCCTACTGACTCAGATGTTGACCGAGTTTTACGTCCAACAGGTGTCGCCCCTTTGAGGTCAGCATCCGTCCCGAAGATGTCTGGAAATGACATGGAGTTTTACACCCTTTTGTTTATTACTCAAAAAATAAAGTACAAAACGCACTACTGACAGTAATGCAACATTCAAGGTATTAGACGCAGTTCGTAATAGAGATGGATTTTTGAGCTTTTAAAGTCAAATACACGTACAGTAAAACCTGGATTATCTGGAACCTGGATATACCGGAATCCCGTTCAAACCGGCACAATTCATCTTTTCATCGGAACTGGCATTAATCGTCGGCCCTTTCGAACGTCAAGGAAGAGGGGACATGGTCCAATGGCCCCTTCCCAAAGACGCCACTGATGGTTTTGATGTAGAAACCGACACAATATGATATTATGTAATAAAGTGTATGTGCACCAAGGCCTAAATGCTTATTACTTACACCTACATCAATTCCAGTCCCAGATTGTTATTTTACCCCACATGACAGTAAGGATTTTCCACACCCCTGAATGTACAGGTCATAGCTCTACAACTGTGTCAAACTACCTATCAGAGGTTGTACAGGTAGGTGTTTCGGACTACCCTCTTCTTAATGCAGAAACCGACACAACATAATATTATGTAATAAAGTTTATGTGCACTTAAACGCCCAAACGCCTAATTGAGCTAATAAAAACTAATAGAATTTTGCAGTCAGTTGTGTTGTAGTTAGAAGGTTAATGGAAAGCAATAAAAGCGTATTATATAATCTATACTGCGCGCATTGTCGGGCTCACAGTGCAGGCAGGTTAACATTGCAACTCTTTCACAATTCTCGATTCAATAAACTTCCCGATGATGACCGTGAAAGGGTTAATAAGCAGTCAAAGGCAATTATGAATTAAAGGTTGTTACATTTCATTTGAGAAATGCCACGAAAGCACAGTCAGAGGCATGATGGCACAAACTCAAATGAGAAAATAATGTATAGGTGTTTACGGTAAACCTGGGGAAAAATAAGGCGGTGCTCGACTTAAGTGAAAAAATAAAAAAAAGGCTTCAACTGGCATTCGAACAAACGACGTGAAAGTTGCCGATCAAGCGACGACAAAACAGCTAAGCCACAGATATCTTGGGTTAAGAGCTAGGGATAATAATGGTGTCTCCCCACAGATAACTTGGTCATCTTGAAACATATTACCCCTCCACGGTACAGTAAATTGTGCCCCGCCCCCCGCACCTTTCGTGCTGACATCCACACTTGTCGGACAATTCCCGAATCTGTAGACACACATCGACACATCAAGGCTCAATGCAATAGGTTTCTTGTATGAATTTTTTTGAATGTCAAATGACCCCAAACAAATACATCATGAACAAACAATAAACAAACAGTCCATATACCCTTTCCCCTCTGAACTAACATATTTGCACAACGAACACGATGCATGTTGGCTTTCCAGAAAAATACCAGCTCCATGGTGTGTCGAGTGGACCAGAAAGCTATTAGTTTTATCACATGCAACATCAGAGTAATCAACGAGATGGAGCAGTTCCGTTCATCAAACAAAATGGCGTGACACCGGAAGTGAACACGAACTTGCTCTATATAATGGCGGTTGTATTTCGCAATCGGTTTTGATCAGATTGTGACCCAATTATTCAGAGAAGTTCAGGGTAGCAGTTACATAATTTATGACCTTTGTGAACCAGGGGAAGGGGTAGGGGCAGGTTCGTAGTCACAATTGATTGTTCGTAGGGGCAAGTGTTTTATCCGGAGAGGTAGTGGTGTACCGTCTTGTAGGCCCTATGGGGCTGGATGGGGGCTAATAAGCTCACATGTAACTAAGAGTGTGTTTAGGGACTGGGGCTCTGTAGGATTGTCATGGTTGGCTCCTAGCACCAGACATTACAGATCTCAATGATAATGGGTTTGGAACGGATTAGAGGGGAGAGGCAAATGATGCTCCGACCTAATTTGTTCAGGGAATGGGGGGGGGGGTGCTTTCCCCCCATATTCTTAGAAACGACACTGACAGTACCCGTGTAAGTGCAGCACAATTTCAGTAAAGTTGTAGGACTTATACAACTAGTAGAGTATTGGATAAAAGATCGATAAATCAATACGTATGATTTCTTACTGGGTCACTTCTGATTTAATTGTCTAACTAACTCAAGGTCGGCCATTAAAAACATCAATAGGATAAAATGGAGAATTCCTGTTAACTAGGATTTTCAATGAATTGGAAATCGATTCTTTTCAAAGATGAAAGGAAAAGTTCAATTAGATCAGTGAATGACATTTTCAAAAGCAGGTCAAATTTTTTTTCTGCGTGACATGTACACAGTCTGCTTATCTAAAGCCTAGATATTCGACAACTTGTCTACTGAGGCATCTTATAGTATTAGTTATACCATGGCAACCTGGGGGGGGGGGTAACTTTTTATATTTCATGTCTCGCCCAATAATCATGTCTGAATACTGATCTGTTACGATATGACCTTTTATGTGAACACTTTATTATGTACCTCAAGGTCGCTTGTTGTAAAACTGTACGCCCTTGAGTAAATTCGGGCCTATTTTAGTCGAATTGCCTCGCCAGATAGCCTTTTAAGGAGCAATCTTGTACCAACAGTTAATATACTGATCAAACCGTTTCAGCTAATGATGTGATCTTTCATCAAGTGCAATTAGATTAGCATTTTATCCCGAAGCAGTACTTAACCGAGTTTTGGCCGAAATTCTGGCCTGTAAGCTAAATCGCGTGAAGACCTCTTGAATGGTTTGCTCTAGGACTCTGTAATTGTCCAATCCATCCCTGGAAGACAGAAGACTTAGTTATGTGACTAAGGTCGACTCCGTCTAGATTAATTATCGGTGGTATATGGACTGCACTGTGCTATTTGTAGCCGAGGTCATTTGGTTTACGATCTTGAACAAGATAGTTTCTTATCTGCTTGATAATCGACCTTGTTCCATCAGAACTTCCAACATATGTATAAATATATCTTCTAAAATGGTTTGAAATAAATGGAGTATTACGTCCTAATCTTCTGCAATTAATAATGGGCTAATGTTGACGGGTAACTCCATACAGTTTTAAAGGAAGCAATTTTGCCAGGACCGCCTCTTTTTGCGATTTCTAACTGTCCAGGATCTTTATATGTACAGCCTGTAGCACATAGGTTTAATGTCCCATCCGAACGACCAGACGCCTTTTCCATGGAGCTGCATCACTGACAAGGGGGAAACCAGGTTGAAAGTTAATCTCAACCTAAGCCAGGATTGAACCCTGAACCCTCGTCTAACTCACACAAATTATTTATATTGTCTTTGACTCACTGAAGCACTTGTGTCAGAAGTAATTCCAATGTATATATCCATGCATATACTAGTATCTCCTAACGGAACCCAACTTGGATTAATGTACACATCCTTGTGAACATCCCTTCAAGAGGCTCCACATATCTTGGCACGGGCTGATCTATCACAATAAAAAATTCTTCTTTAAACTCAGCTGGTTTCAAGTCAGTCGCCTTGAAATAGACTGGTAGAATAAAAAAAAACCTTATTTACTGTGAAATCAAGTCAGTAGGTCGTTAGAGATTGATCTCAAGATGAAAAAGGAGGTAAAATTATTGAGATTATTAAGTTTTATCCTTTGTAGGGCAGGGATCATTTAGTGTAAATAGCAGGACATAGGAGATGATAAAAGCATGAACCTGACGACCTCGGATCAAGCCCGCTCGTATGACGTTATTCGCACAGTTGGATTTGACTAGGATTAAAATGGCTTGAAAGTGCTAGGAGAGGACATTGTACCAGATTGGTACCGAGGACAGTTTACTGGACCTCGGTTTATTGTCCCATTCGAACAACGAGACGCTTTTTCCATGTCAGCCCCTCACGGGGCCAACAAGGTTCCGGGATTAACCGTGAAGTTGGATACCATATTGCATAAATTTAATAACCTCGATCCCAGTGCTAATATATGAACTATTGTGTCATATGAGATCGTGTTTTATAAACAATTAAATAATTCGACACCAAATATTGTCTGTTATATGAGATGTTACATTAACGCAATCCCTGTCGTTAGATTATCACCTGCCAGAACCCGATGTTCAGAAAAAATTGATTAAACTTGATACATGGTGAATTACGGTCAGCGTGTGTGAATAAGTGTAAAACAGGGTCAACATTACGGAATCAAGACAAAATCCATTTCAACCATCGGGTTTGGTGATAAGAACTATCGAAAAGACATAAGGGATTTACTGCAGGTCGACAATAAGCTTACGACTGTTACAATGCTATATGTTAGGAAGTAAATTACATTCTAAGATTAATAAATAGTTGATTTCGTATCCAAACTCGGTCCCATTTGCCATACTCCTTCTACTTCATCGAGTCAGAATTCACACCTCCACTTCCCCGAGGCCATGGTAATACAAGTCAGAGAAACTACGTATTTATAGATACACATTGTCAAATCAATATTGACCCATTTGAAAATCTGAACTGCATGTTAGACAGGACCATGTCCTTATTGTATTGTGTATTCTGACCCATGTAAAGTAAAGAGCATATTATTACAAACAAAGCGTTGTAGGCTTCCTTTAATACGGACAAGACATAAGATTGTAGGTATGCCATCCTATTGTATATGCCAAGATTGGTTCTTAACAAAAATGTGCTTTCAAACTCGTTTATACTACAAAATTTATCATTTCTCAGAACGGTACGGATGGATTTTGTGTAATGCGAACGGTCAAACGTTCTCAGAAGGTTACAATCGAACAGGTGGTCTCTATGGAAGACAATCCCTGCCATAATTAATCATTCTTAATGCTTAATTCGGTGATAAACATTAGTACAGTAAAATCAACATTTGTAAGCTTAATTTGACATTCGTTCACTAAATTCATAATTTGTTGTTAAAAATTTATCATTCGAATAAAGAATATTACTGAACAAATTAACGATTTAGCCGAACTAATAGTGCCCACTTCATAACGCCGAATGAAGTTTACCGAACATATGTTGAAAAACATGTCTCGCATTTCATGAGAACATTATCATTATGACGACAAGTGGCGCTGCTCAATTTGAGTTAGGGCTTCGTTCCTATTTATTTGGTCAATTCTTATGGCCGGCCAGTGGCTGTGTACAAAGTAAAGAATTTTATTATGAATTCCAATTTGATAAAAAGTGAAGATTTTAATCAAACTCTTGGTACTCTTTATTCATTGGAATGTGAGATTTTGAGATAAATATGGTGCCTATACCATGAAATGTTTTCAAAATGGCAAATTTTTGTACAGTCCACGGTGATGGTGGTGGGACAGATAATTTGATGGAATTTGCAAAATCCAAACCACATGGTTTCTTCAGACGTGTGAATATATCTAAAATTCCAATATAATAGTATTTTCATGCCAAGTTTAGTTACTGGCCAGATAAAGATGAAGACTTGTTATGGCTCGTCGTCAATTTTTAAAAGTCCACGCTGATGGTGGTGGGGCATAAAGGTCAGAAGCCACTATTTGGTTGGGATTCTGCCAATTCAAAATTTATTCCCTGCCACCATCAGCGTGGACTTTTCAAACAAAGGTCATTTTTCAAAAAATTTGCCATGAAGAGTCTTTATCACTGACTGGCCAGTCGCTAAATTTGGCATGAAAATACCATTTCATTGGAATTTTTGGGATTTTCATAGGTCTGAAGACACCACATGTGGTAGGGATTCTACCAATTCCATCATCAAAACTTATGCCCCACCACCATCAGCGTGGACTGATAAAAAATTGGCCATATTTTATCAATTGGCCATGAAGAGTTTTCATCACTGACTGGCCAGTCACTACGTTTGGCATGAAAATACCATTACATTGGAATTTTTGGGATTTTCATAGGTCTGAAGGCACCACATGTGATAGGGATTCTTACCAATTCCATCAAAACTTATGCCCCACCACCATCAGCATGGACTGATAAAAAATTGGCCATATTTTATCAATTGGCCATGAAGAGTTTTCATCACTGACTGGCCAGTCACTACGTTTGGCATGAAAATACCATTACATTGGAATTATTTGATTTATTCCCAGGTCTGAAGGGACCGTGTGGTTAGGATTCTGCCAATTCCATCAAAATTTATGCCCGACCACCATCACCGTGGCCTGTTAAAAAATTGTCCATTTTTCAAAAATTGGCCATGAAGAGTCTTCATCACTGACTGACCAGTCATTAGGTTTGGCATGAAAATACAATTTCTTTGGAATTTTGGGGATATTCACAGGTCTGAAGGCGCCATGTGGTTGGGATTCTGCCAATTTCATCAAAACATAGCCCACCACCATCAGAGTGGACTATTCAAAAATTTGCTATTTTTCTAAGATTGGCCATGACGAGTCTTCGTCTCGAACTGGCCAGTAACTAAGCTTGTCATTAAAATACTTTTATATTGGAATTTTTGATATCTTCAAAGGTGTGAAGAAACCATGTAGTTGGGATTTTGCCAATTCCATCAAAATATCTGTCCCACAACCATCACTGTGGACTGTACAAAAAATTGGCCATTTTTCAAAACATTTCCTGGTACATGTATAGGCACCATATTTATCTCAAAATCTCACATTCCAATGAATAAAGAGAACCAAGAGTTTGATTAAAAACTTCGCTTTTTATCATAAAATTGGAATTCATAATAAGATTCTTTACTTTGTACACAGCCACTGGCCGTCTATAAAAATTGGCGAAACCAATAGGAACGAAGCCCTAACTAAAATTGAGCAGCGCCACATGTCGTCATAATGATAATGACGAGAAATGTTTTTCAACATTTGTTCGGTAAACTTCATTCGGCGTTATGAAGTGGGCAATATTAGTTCGGTTAAATCGTTAATTTGTTTAGTAATATTCTTTATTCGAATGATAAATTTTTAACAACAAATTATGAATTTAGCGAACAAATGTCAAATTAAGCGTACAAATGTTGATTTTACTGTACTAATGTTTATCACCAAATTAAGCATTAAGAATGATTAATTATGGCAGCGATTGTCTTCCATAGGTCTCGGAACGACGATTTTCAGACCGAACTCGATAAATTGTTGTAATGTAAATGGTCAAGCGTTCTCAGAAGGTTCTACGTCTCGGAGAGGGAGTTTCTACAGAAAAGATATTCATAAAATAATCTACTTCTTTAACCTTCTTTCAAAACACTCAACATTCAAACTTCCTTTTTCAAAAATAAATTCTTAACTTAAATTCTGCATTATTGATATAATCAACTATGTCTTCTTGACTTTCAATTCCTGAAAGATTTAAGTTCGACCAATGTATTCTTAAGAGTAGTAAATTTTTGAACGTTTACCATATAAGGTAATGTGACCTACTTAATTTACATAATCCGGAAATTCACTAATTATTGTGAATTGTCTGAACTAGAAGTCTTTTCAATGTCAGTCCCTCGGGCTTGCATCACTTAGGAGGGGAACCGGGCTGAAAAATCCGAAGATATATCTCTTCCTATACACCTGGAGTGAACCCTGGACCTTCATGTTGGTGAACAGGCGTCTAACCCATTGAGCCACTTCGATCCCGTTACATTTCAAGAACCAGGAAGCATCTGGAGTCTATTTTAACTCCAGTCATCCATCATTTTGGCATGTATATTCTCATCACATAGTTAATCAAATTACATAAAGTATTTATACATATCATCAAGCCATATTGGTCAAATTTATCTGATTATTTCCTCACCGTTCTCCTTTAGGGCGTCCACATTTCCTAATTTTACCCTTCAAGGACTCCGAATTGCCCAATCTTAAGGTAACCTGCGGTCATATCATCCATATTCTGTCAACATTTGTAGAGTATTTTAGTTGGCCCCCAGCGCTAGCTAACCTCTTATCATAACTCTGATCAAACCATATTTACAGATGCGCAAAAACGATCCTTAGATGTCAGCATGCTTGTTACATGGATTTCTGCAATAATAAATGGTTCAAATAAACAATATGAGCCTGGTGCACTTGTGCTGAATTGTTGAGTTGACCAATTCAGAGTAGCATAAGGTGTCCTTGAATAGTGTTCGAACTCGACAGTGATGCTCGTCCTCTGATTGGCTCAACTAGATCAGTAGGCGTCCCGTGGATAGAAGATGTTTTAGGTCTCCCTCCTGAGATTCTTTGTATATTATTCTTTACTGTAAATGAAATGAAATGAATGGAGTTTTACGTCCTACCCTTCTGCACCTTATGGGCTAATGAAGACGGGTAAAGAAATACAGTTTGCAATGAGGGACATTTAGCCAGGACAGTGGCATTGGCCTACTCTTTTCGCGATTTCCATATGGAAAACTGTGCTGAAATATCCAAATGTTCATCTCGACCTTTGTATTCTCTACCAAAGACTCCCCTGTTAGTCAATTTAATGCCTGTTAATGGAAGATTAAAAGATTTTCAGTCTGTAGTTAATGCTATTTCACTCATTATATGTTGTTTAAAATTGTGTCTGTTATATTCTTAGGAGTGGAGCTCGTGGGTATGGTTCAAACAATCGAGTACGTCTAGTACTACCACAGCACCATCAATGGTACCATCCTATGGAGATTCAATACGTTTGATGGCTTGACGCATGATGGCTTGATGCTTGATGGCTTGGTGCTTGGTGCTTGGTGGTTTGATGCGTGATGGCTTGATGGCTTGATGCTTGGTGGCTTGATGCTTAATGCTTAATGCTTGGTGGCTTGATGCTTGATGCTTGTTGCTTGATGCTTGACGGCTTGTTGGAGTAATGGACTTGATGATGTATAACGTCATCCGATTGCATATGGTTCTGCTTTATTTCATAGGAGGTGAAGGCCGACACCGGGCTAACACTCGGGGGCACGGGTGCAAGCATCCGGGTATTTATTTCCTTCAGTTATGAAAAGCGGAACGTCTTGGCCAAGGGTACACCCCCCCCCTCTCCCCTTTCCTCCCAACACCACACTCGCTTATCAACTCTGACGATTATATCTATTGAGCTATGAATGATGTTATATATAAGGAATATTTTAATAAAAAAAATAGTTTAGCCCACTACTGACTTAGTAAGATTTTCTAATAACCATTTCAAATTTCGAGTCGATATGGAAATTCAGTACTGGTTGTCAACTTTTCTATTTTTAACAAATATCAATTGTTTTATCAGGGATATCGCCGGACCTCACGGCAAGTCCCAGGAGATCGTCCGGAACATCAACAACCATTTGTCACTTAGCGGATTATGTTCCGACCACGCCGTAAGGCGGTTCCTTTTTCACCACTGTGTCAGTCGATCTAGCTGAAAGTGCGTTATATAATTATAATCTAGTATAATATATTTCATAGATGAGCTGGTAAAAGGATTTCCAGTCCTGCATTGCGGCCTCGAGTTCACTTCACAAAAAATATATTCACTACCGATATACGCCATATTAATACGTCACACGTTTTTGGATCTAATTGAATAATGACGTATAGTCAGTCAAAACTAAGGGTTATAGGTCAAACGCCTAGAATATAAATACCTTACACAAAGCACGCTTTTGATAGATATAACCTACGCAAAAAATAACTTTTCTTTATACAAAAAAAATGTTTCGCATATTATTGAAAATGAAGTTTCATTTCTATATTCAGGTCAAATAGAAATAATTTTAAAATTTTTTTATGAATTAAAAGATATTAATGTTTTAAAACACTGGCCTATATTTAGTAAGAAAATTTGATTTTTAATACTCCCACGCTGTCATTTAATTCTGTATTCAGAGGTAAAAAAAAAATTTGATATTAACAGCTTCTCCATGAATGGAAAATTTGATATATATCCACGTGGAAACCATAAATTAAAAACCAAGAATAGTTTATACAAAGTGGCATTTTCACAATGTTAAGCTATTTCGATCTTCGTCTCGTACCTGGACTGTGAAAGCTACAATTCTTGTATCACATTGTTAAGCTTTTACGAACTTCGTCTTATACCTTGACTGCAATAAACACTCTATGGCTTGATGGTTTGATGGGTTGATGTCCTTGGTGCTTGATAGCTTGATGGGTTGATGGCTTGATGGTTTGATGGCTTGATGCTTGATGGTTTGATAGCTTGATGGGTTGGTGCTTGATGCTTTTATGGCTTGATGGTCTGATGGCTTGGTGCTTTATGCTTGATTGCTTGGTGCTTTATGCTTGATGGCTTTTTGGACTGGTTGACTTGACTATGTATGGCGTCATCCGATTGTAGATGGTTCTGCTCTATTTCCTAGGAGGTGAAAACCGATACCGGGCTAACCCTCGGAAACGCTGGCGCAGCGGAACCTATTAGCCACGTGTAGCCTATCTCCTCCCCTCGCCCTCCTCCTCCCTTCACCACACTCGCTAATCTTCATCAACTCTGACGATTATATCTCTTGAACTATGAATTATGTTATATAATATATAAGAAATATTTTAAGAAATATGAAACATAGTTTTAGCCCACTACTGACCTAGTGAAACAATTATTTATATCTGACATACAATTCTGATTTATTTTCATTTTTAATCTTGTCCTCGACTCACAAATCTGTAGAGATTCTTCCAATAAAAACTCTGATTGTTCCTTCTATTTCTGGAATTCAATTCATTTCGAGAATTGTAATTTCTACATAAAGACAGAGATGTCCTTATATGGTCATAACGAAGAGAATCTAATTTTCTTCTAATCAATTTTCCAACGGCGCCGGAATTTCGTTTTTAATCCTAAAATAATGGAAATGGGTGACACTTTGCAGTGTATAGTGAGGGAACCAACGGCATCGGAAATTAATCTCTACTGCGTAAAATGGCTTTAGACATGACATGTTCCGTAAAGGAATACTGCGTCTTATAATGAAGAAAAAAGTAATTATCCATAAAGATGCATTTGAGTATTGAAAAACGCTTAATCCATTGATTAAGCGTTTTTGTGAGATTTTAAGGGATTCTGTAACTTTATGACACCAGGTAAGTTCACTGATGAATATATACTCATATTGACCTTTCTTGAGAACTAAAATTGTATGTTCATGCTAAGACGCAGTATCACTTTAACACCCGATTTTGTTTGCCCCTGACCGGGACTGGACTATTGGAAACGGGCGACACCTTGCAGTAAACAATGTGTGAATTCCATTTTCCATCCGACAGTTATGTCAATTGTCATGACCTGATATTAAACAGGGTTTTACGCCATAATCTTCATATTATGGCTATGCTTCGGCTGCTAGGTAGGATCGCCAAGAATCTAAGTTGGTGACCTTTTAGAAGGAATCATCTAAATAAATGTCATGTGACCGTGAATAAGTCACCTTTAATCGTTATTCCAGTCGATTCAGCTGTAAATGGGACTGAAATAGTCATCTTAATGATTAAACCATTCTACCAAGCTGTAAATGAGACTAAATAAGTCATCTTTAATAAGTATTACTGTCGAATCAGCCGTAAATGGGATTGAATAAGTCATCTTTGATCATTAGTCTAGTCGATCCAGCTGTAAATTGGACTGAATAAGTCATCCTTAACCATTTTCGAAGGTGTAAATGGGTTTCTACTAGCACAGAGTTTCTGTTACTCTAGACCCCTGCCGACATTTGTCACAACAGACATAGAAGTTTCGGTTTAGTCATGGACATGGTTGTTCCTTATGTGATGGCGGATTAGTAAGTCGCATCAACTCGAGATCAACTTTTACAACCCGGTTTTCCCTTGTTAGTGACATAAGGGCTGACAAGGAAGGTGTCTTCTGGTCGTTTGGATGGGGCAATAAACCGAAGCCCCTTTAAAGATCCCTTGACAGTTGGAAATTGTATATAGAGTAGGCTTAAGACACTGTCCTGACAAAATGTTCCGCATTAGCACACTGCATGTCGTTGCCCCGTCTACATATACCTTATTAGATGCAGAAGAGTAGGACGTGAAAATCCATTCATTCCATTTTCTGTTGTTGTGTTTTGTTTTAAAAAAGAAATCAGTTCAGGGCAATGTATACTAGAAGTATGATATATGTGTGTCAGTAGGTTATGTAGTGAATACAATCGAATCAATACATTAATCGATACTAGAACACGATTATGTCGGTCGTTACATGTTGTGTAACTTGGCAACAATGTTCATGGTCCCACACCTATACCACTTAATCATTTATTATCATATAACTTTAAAGAGCAAATGAATTGAGATGTTACGCCCTATACTCTTCTGTTCCCCCACTGAACGCCATGCAGTGTGCAATGAGGAAATGATTTTACGATTTCCACCTGAGGGATCTTTAACGGTTTATGGTCCCATTCGAACGATTAGATCCCCGTACCTTTTGAGCCACTCCGACCTGCATCAGTGAAACAGGAAACAGGTTTGAAAAATCCAAAAATTCATCTCAACATCTTTGCCAGGATTAAACCCTGAACTCTCAGGTTAGAAAGCTGCATCTTAAGCCAGTCGCAGACACGATCCATCACCTCGGGCAGAATCCATTCGTGCACCTCTCCTTCAGGTGATAGTTTCCGTTTGCGGGTAAATTTATGTAAGGTTTTCGTCCTTCGTGAATAAAAAGTTTTGTTCACTAATGAACAAATGCTTGAATGTGCGGGTAACGAAAGTTATTTGCTCAGAGGTAAATTTCTCGACGAGTTTGATTTTTAACTTTTCGCCCCAAATGACCAAAATCTTACATAAATTTACCCGCACATGACAGCCATCGCCTTAAGGAGGGGTGAACGAATGAATTTTGATCATGACCAGGAACCAGTTTCCAAATAACAAGAATTGTGCCTGCAAGAATTTCAACCTTGGCATAGGCAACTGTCTCTTCACCAATTATCACTTAAACATTCAAAACTTAAACATTTATAATTCTTGATAGTAAAAATTCGCTCATTGGACACTGCATGGCGCTGTGTGTAGCCTTTATGCAAAAACAGAACATAAATGTACGATAAATGCATGCGATTTGTTCTGTCATGGCTTTGTTTCCATACGCTGAACACCCCGCAACCGACCAAAATCGAAAACAAGGTCTTGGCAATGATGTAACGTAAAACTCATTTCATTTTCTCTCTCATCAATGGCACAATGGCTGACTATTTCTTGGACGCCGCCTTTTTCTCATCTCGAGATCTAAATCATTGAGGAATACGATTTCGTGGTGGTTAGATCTCGGTCCATTCACTTTCTATACAACAGACGACAGTTTGAAGAACGATACCACGCGCCAGGCAACATGTCATGATAATCTCGGCAGAATTAAACTCCGTGAGAGAAAAATAGATTGAAACTCCTTAAAGGAATACTGCGTCTTGGAATGAACATACAATTTTATTTCTCAAGAAAGGTCAATATGAGTATATACTCATCAGTAAACTTATCTGGTGTTATAAAGTAACAGAATCCCTTAAAATCTGGAAAATTTTAAAAACGAAGTCATTTTTGAAAATGCTTAATAAATTGATTAAGCGCTTTTCAATAATCAAATGCATCTTACTTAGTTTTTTGGAAATTTATTTATTCTTTTATGTTATTTGAGGCAACAGGTATATTTACTGATGAATAGAGCTCTTATTAGCCAATTTTATGTTCATTCTAAAACCTTTAATCCTTTTAATACTGTGTCTTGGAATCTAAATAAAATTTAAATATTTTAAACTTGGCCAATATGCATCAGTAGATATACCTACTGCCCTAAATAACCTAACAGAATCCTTATATAATCTGATAACTCAAAAAATAACTTATCAACGTAATTATCCATAAAAAAAATAAATGTGAGTTTTCCAGATTTTAAAGGGTTTCTGTTACTTTATGACACCAGGTAAGTTCACTGAAGAATATGTAAACATATTGACCATTCTCGAGAACTAAAATTCTCTACGCAGTATCACTTTAAAGGTAGAGCAAATTCCTTGTAAGATAATCGTTCGTTCTTCAACCTATCTCATTCTGAGTGCGTCAATGACACGGAGACACCTATCTTAACAGCGCCGAGATATCAGCGTCTTATGCCTTGACAGCAATAGCCAACTTTCTTGATTGGATTGAACAATAGCGAGTGCAGCTTATCAGAGCCCTTGACATCAAGTTTTATGATTATCTGTTGAGGGCTTTGATTGTCTGTATTTGATAGCGTATAATCCATTGCTGCATTTTTCGTGATATAAGAAAGCCGGCAATTGCAGTCAAAGTATCCGATTAATAGCTTGACATTGTGAAGATGTGATACAAGAAAGGTGGCTATAGCAGTCAAGATATGAGTGCGTAATAGCTGGACATTGTGAAGATGTGATACAAGAAAGGTGGCTATAGCAGTCAAGGTATAAGAGTAATAGCTTGACATTGTGAAGATGTGGGAGACCTGAGTTGAATAATACTGGCGATTACAGTTTCGAACTCGTAACGTAACTCATAAGTTATTATTTTGTTTCTGTTGGTTCCATAATCCATAATCGTACCATCATCAGACAGGGGTGCCGTCTACGCCATCGTGCCCAAACCGTACCCCTATTTCCTGATCTATCGCAAGGACAAACCTAATGGCATAAACAGATACAAGAAATAGCCGCTAAGCTGATTGAACTTAGAACTGAGAATTGAATAGTTTTCAACTGAACTGAGAAAAAACAACACGGCACTAGAGAACCGGGCATGCCCCTTCCTATGTCTTACCCCACTGTCTACCCTTTCCTGTCCCCGGTCCCACTTCGAGCACCAAACTAATGGCAGCAATACAAGAAACATATGAACTAAATAGACTCTTAAATGAATAAGAGAATTGAACAGAGGAAAAACAACAAAGTAACGGGCATGCCCCTTCCTACGCCTTACCCCACCGAGTGTCCTTTCTTGCCCCTGGTCCCACTTCGAGCACCATACCAATGGCATTAATACAAGAAACATATGAACTAAATAGACTCTTAACTGATATAGAGAATTGAACTGAGGAAAAATCGATAAAGCACCGTGTTGGGAAGCAGGCAGGACACAAGCATAGTGAGAGCGAGATGTAAGTGTGTAGTAAGTAATATAAAATACACTGTAACTCGCCAAGTTTTCATAGTAACCTAGTTTCTTCTCATAGAATACAATCGTTGCATTGCTTTCTTTCTATCTCACTTTAAGGTAAGACGTTTTCATTTTTCTACTTTCGTTTTATTTTTGTGTTACTATTTATAACGTGACGTTGGGTGATAGGCATTAGAGGATAACAAAAATGTAATGCGTGATACGCACGTGTTTGGAATTTAAAAAATAGGTCAAAGATTGAGAAAAATGATATTTTGAGATTGATGAAAATTAAATTTGAATTATGACGAATTGTAATTTAAAATTTGACAATGCCTCTAAGGCCTTTTTGCTAGAAAGTCTATAATACTGGAATATCAGATCGTATATGAAAAGTGCACTAACACCACTTGAAACAAAGAAAGGTTATGAATGCATACACACGTGATTGAAACGATGGCGCCTTGATACGCAATACTAGGATCCGTACGGGTGTGGTACTATAATTACAGAAGACACTGGCCGTGGAAGACAATTAGGTGGACGCAGTTGAAAGACGATACTGTGTCGGTTATCGAAAAGTACTGACAGGGGCAGGAAAACTTTTCTTGAGTTTCGAAAGTGCTATGAGCTTAAGTGAAAAGAAAAGACTAAGTTTCGAAAGCGCTGATCGTGACAGAATGATTTTAGTAGGGGGTATACGGAGAAACGAATGGTGTGTTAAGTAGTCTGCTTTGTGGCCCGGGCACACTGGTCTGACTGATGAACGAGGCTAGGGAAGGGGAGAGGGGAAGGGGTGACACTAAGCCGAATTTCAATTGTATCAACTGAAGCAAACTTTCGAACGTTTTCACATTTAAATAGACTGAGCGTCGAATACCGAGGCAACAGAAATTGGTTTGAATGATATAGAAATGAAGAGTCGGCTTATCAGATTGCGGCTTAAAAATTGAACCTTGAACTGATTCTCGAAAGCATAAGCCATTAAGCCACAAGCGTTTTATGGTTATTTATTGATTGTTTTTTTTCATCAAATCATTTCTTCTTGAGAGTTGACATTGGCTATGTACGTATGACTATCAGATTTTAATTGGTGATATTCCGTTAATATCGTTGAATTTTTCTAGTACTAGAATACTTGTACTTAACTAAGTCCAAAGTTTCATATCCGCGTTCGCGTTGATGTAAATGTAATGCAATGAATGGAGTTTTACTGATCTACTCTTCTGCACGTAAGGTGGACAACGCAATGCAGTGTGCATGAAGGACATTTTGCCATGACAGTAGCATTAACCTACTTTGTCGAGGGATCACATGCTGTCCCTTTTTCCATGTCGGGTCCTCCGGCTTATATCACTGACAGGGGGAACACCGAGTTGAAAAAAAAAAATTGCCGTGGATTGAACCGTAGACTTTCATGTTAGCGTGCAAGTATATATCTCATCGAGCCACCGCGGCTCCGTTGGTTGCAGTGAGTGTCAATAACTGTATGCTTTTTTAAAACACACGACGTTAGCCTTACCTGATTTTTTATTTGCTCGGTCTTCACGTCTTAAGTCCCTCCCCCCACCCATTTGCTCACCCTCGGTGGCACACACCTTCCTCTGTGACCTCATTACCTCACGCGAGGAAAGATGTTTATGCAAATCCTGTTCCTTGTTACCCGACTAAAATTTATTTTACTTTAAAAACGCCCCACCCGCCTTTACCTTTTTACTTTTTAACCCCCCCCCCCCGTTAATTCAATGTTCCATCCAATTCAACCCTACTAACAATATAGTTGCAAATAAAGGATCTACTCACTACACCCCCTCCCTTTTTTTTTTAATACCCCCACGGCCCAATCACACACCCACATGCCTCTATGACCTCTTTTCTATGCCGAATTGTTCAATGTTCCTGACCCAATGTCACTCAGCTAATTGTATACCAGGAAACATAGAAAACAATCTTGAAGATGAATTGTAAAAAAAAAAATAGGTCACCTGATCGTATAATGGTGAAGATTATTCCAATTGACGTCATAGACTTTATTGGAATTGCCTGACATTATAACTCACTGACAGTCGGTCTGTCATAAACCTTTTTCTTCTTCCTACTAAATTTATCGACATCCGAACGACCTTGCTTTGAGTGAAAACCTGTGGCACCCGATAAATATATTTGTATGAATATCATATACCTTAGCTTATCTTTAACTAACTAAACCGATCACCATATTAAACTCTTATTAAGCCAAGTGACATCAGACCGACCTTGGTTTAATACGGAGTGAAACCCGTTCATCAAATTATATTCTTTGTTCAACCTACTAACCAAGTGACATCAGATTGACCTTGGTTTGAGACGGAGTCGAATTCGATCATCGTATTATATTCTTTATTCAACCTACTTAACCAAGTGACATCAGGTCGACCTTGGTTTAAAACAGAGTCGAGTCTGATCATTATATTTTACTCTTTATTCAACCTACTTTACCAAGTGACATCAGGTTGACCTTGGTTTGATGGAGTCGAACCCGATCATCAAATTATACTCTTTATTCTTCCTACTTAACCAAGTGACATCAGGTCGCCTTGGTTTGAGAAGGAGTCGAACCCGATCATCAAATTATACTCTTTATTCTTCCTACTTAACCAAGTGACATCAGGTCGACCTTGGTTTGAGACGGAATCGAACCCGATCATCATATTATTCTCTTTCTTCTTCCTACTTAACCAAGTGGCATCAGACTGACCTTGGTTTGACGGATTAGAACCCGATCATTAAATTAAACTCTTTATTCAACCTACTTAACCAAGTGACATCAGGTCGACCTTGGTTTAAAACAGAGTCGAGTCTGATCATTATATTTTACTCTTTATTCAACCTACTTTACCAAGTGACATCAGGTTGACCTTGGTTTAAAACAGAGTCGAGCCTGATCATTACATTTTACTCTATATTCTTCCTACTTAACCAAGTGACATCAGGCCGACCTTGGTTTGAGACGGAGTCGAACCCGATCATCAAATTATACTCTTTATTCAACCTACTTAACCAAGTGACATCAGGTCGCCTTGGTTTGAGAAGGAGTCGAGCCCGATCATCAAATTATACTCTTTATTCAACCTACTTTACCAAGTGACACCAGGCTGACCTTGGATTGAGACGTAGTCGAGTCTGATCATCATTTTATGCTCTTAATACTTAACCAAATGACATCAGACCGATCATGGTTTGAGACAGAGTCGAACCCGACCGCCATATTATACTAGTTAGCTAAGTGGCATCCGATTGACCTTGGTTTATGTTGGAAGGGAGGATAAATGCTTTGAATAACCATTCGATCTGAATTGTAAACCATGAATTAAATGAAGTTTTTACGTCCTACTCTTCTGTACCTTCTGGACTTATAAAGACGAACAGGGTCATGCAGTGTGCAAGAAGGGAATTTTGTCAGATCAAAGGCATAAACCATTTGATGATAAATTCTCTAGTCATCCGTTTGAATTATTCAAATAAAATCGATATGATGCTCGTTTTGCGTTTTATTTTATTATTTTGTTAAATTTCGTGATAATCTTTAATTAGCCGAACTTGTGTCAGGAAGGTTACAAACATATATTATTACCTTGATCCCGTGAGCGGGATTTTATTTGTATCAGTGTGTATAACTTTTGAAATTAAATCGAAACTTAAAGACCATCATAAGTACATACGTATTTTTTGTATCTTAAATCACAGACGAATATAGAGCTAGAATTGCACAAAGGAACGACTGACAAATTACATTGAACTCCGTCGGGTTTGGAATAAAATGAATGGAGTTTTACGTCCTACTTTTTAACACCTTAATGGCTAATGGGACAATGCCCCCGAAAAAACTCTGATAACTGACCAACTTCATTATATTACTTGCTCGTCCAAACAATTGCATGCTACCGGCCTGCTTTGCAGCCGTATAATCTAACCAAGATCTCATGATTCCTGGCATAAAGTGCACGTGACTAAAGGTTATCAACACGGATTTTGGGAAAGTAAGGTCATAAAAAAACATGGCTAAGCCTCTATTGGTTAATATTGATATTAGTTTATTTAACCATGGATTAAAACATAAAACGGGGGCGTGTGATTAAAGTGTGTAGGCCTATCGTATAAAACCAGAGACGCTTAATGTTGATGGGAAATGCATTATTGGGATTGATGCAAACAATGTATGTATCTGAAACAATGTGTGAAGACAGCGAATATATTTTTTAAAAGACCATTATAAAGTATTTGCAAGGCCAAGAAGGGCATTATGACCGCGCGTGCATTTAACCAGTTCTATCCAGAAAAAAGCCCCATTTAATTTTATCCAGTAAATTCTGCAAATTCAAAGAGCAAATCACAACAAAATGTCATTCCATACATTCAAAACTATATTTCAACGATCCTGGATGAGATTCTAGTCAAAAGGCAACTCATTTTGATAAAATACGAAACTAAATTTATTGACTAGCTTTCCAAAATGGTGGAGAAATGAGAAATTTGCGTGGGAGGGGGGCGAAATTCAAACAACTGTTAAATTGTTTACTTCAAGTTTTCACGTGAATTAAAGACATCCACCTATTAATGAACAACAGGTTCGTAAAGTTATGACACTTTTAATAGCCTAAAATCATCACCATGTTGTTAAAACAGCGCAGACGTTAGGCTAATTTTTACAGTAAATTTTCTATTGCTAAAAATTACGTCATTGAATATTGACACACGCCTTGGGTCCTTTAGCACAACGTTGTATGATTGCTACTCATTTTAGACATTTCAAAGTAAATTTGAGAATTCTTTATTATCTTGAATAATATGTATAATTTTGATATTTTCAGAAATTGACAAAGACATCGGAATAGAGTTAATAATAGTACGGTAAAGAATTATAAATTGCCAAGGTAAATTTATGTTTTTTTTTAAATTTTATTTTCTAGTACCGGTAGCCAGAAAGCTAAATTTAAGACTCCTGCCAGACCATAATGTTGCTATATTTTGTATGAATTACAATATCCACCCAAAAATTCTACTGATAATCTTTGATTTATTTTCTTTGAGCCGATCTTTTCTTTGAGCTGAAACAAAATTAGGCCTAGGCCTAATACAATTACAATTGTGTTTATGCAGTTGAAAGTGATCATATAGATCTAAATAAACAAATAGTCCATTCTGTATTTTCTTAAATATATATTCACTGAACAAACCACCACATATGAAATTCTTCATTTTCAAAATGGTAATTTTTTCATATTTTTTATTTTTTGCTTGTTGATTAGTAGACTCTAAGTCTAATGTTTTAGGTTCAAAATGTGAAAATGTACCATATTCAAACATGGAAATTAGTGATTATTTTCAGATATTTTTTGACAAAAATAGGTTGACATGGAATTTTTGGCTCATTTTCTCCATAGTGTTTGTTATATGTTTAGAAAATGTGCGGTAAGTGTAACTGCTAGATTAAAAATAGACGTATGACAATTTATATTTTGTTGTTTGGTTAGGATTGACATCTTGAGTCCATGTATGATAGAGGTGTGCAACAATCTATTTGAGTTAAATTGGTTTTTAATAGTCGTGACGTCATTTTCTTGGTTACATCAAGCAAATGGTGGCTGTGGGTTCTGATCTTGATCAGCGTATAGGCTGATAACCTTGAACAAGTCATCTTCACTCATGCTTCCAGTCCACCCAGCTATAAATGGGTTGGGATAATCTGGGAAAGATCAATGCCAAGAGTTTGTTTAACCAAGGACAAGCTGGTCAAAAGGATCCTTAATAATAAATAATTGTTTTTCTTTCATTTTAATTCATTGTTCAAGAGAATATTGATTATGCCTTGAATTTCCACAGCATAAGTTCCTGAAAATTGGAATCAAGCTCTTTCACAAATGAAACTATGTAAGATAAAAATAAAACACAGAAACATAGTTCACAACCATTTTGAATCTCCAACTCGACTTTTTATAAATCATTATGAATAATGTTTGTGTGTGTTATTCCTACTATTGTTTTGTATGACAATCAGCTACTAAATAAAATATCAAGGGCCCTTCTAGACGAAAGTATCCTAATTTTCAATTAATTGAGTATACATGCACACCTCTATCTGACAAAATGGTTTGGTATTTTGATAGTGTAGTTGTTTACAATCAGTCTTGTAGAGTAAACAAACCCCCCACCAACAAGTTGCACGCCTTCTTTAGATGGCTTGAGATTGCCTAAGTTGGCCTTCTAGTACGTCGACAGATTAAGATAGTGGACATGAAACTTTTAAATGAAGATTTTAAATGACAATAACAGTTTGACCAAAATTTTAAGGATAACATGAAGGAATCCGAAGGCATTCTGCCTTCAAAGGGATACTGCGTCTTAACATGAACATAGAAGTTTAGTTCTCAAGAATGGACAGTATATTCATCAGTATGATCTTTCTTTGAAAACTCACAAAACTGAGTCATTTTTGAAAAACGCTTAATCAATTTATAATCAATATAAATTTAAAAGTTTCAATTTTAATGTTCATTCAAAGACGCAGTATCCTTTTAAGATTGCTATGGTACTTAGTGAAATAAACTTGACTTAAATTATATTGATGATTACCTAATTCGACCTAATACTGTTTTTTTCTTGACTCAAATTTTTTTTGCCCAAGTTTATGAAATATATACCTAGATCTAAATCTTAAGTACCAACATTTCTAGAATTACCTGGCGTTGAATTTTTTAACACTAAATTTATTTTAAAGGCTCGCTTAAATTTTTATAGTTTGTTGTGCTTTTTTGTGAGGTTTAAGGTCTGACACTTAGAAGCGTGGAGCACATATATATAACACAAGATAGTTATTATGGGATAAATACACACTTTGTTAATACATGGGTTCATATTCACATAATGTACCCATGTACTAAAGAAGTGTGTATTTATCCCATAATTATTATCTTGTGTTATATAAATTTGCGAGGTGTCTGAAAACTGGTATGCAAATTTAGAAAAATATTTGTTATATTTGTTCTAAATGTTTCGACTTAAAGCAAGTTATTATAAAGCCAAGCAATAAACTTAGGTCACACTGCTTAATTAACAAGTTCAAGCACAAATATGAGCTCAAATCTGTTGGTACATTTGAATTTTTTCATATTGACCTTTTGACCTGTGAAAAAAACAACCAGTACCAATGTTTATATTTGGTTGTTTGCTGAAGACAACAAAGTTCTATATTGGTTCATAGTAACTAGACAAACAATTTCTGTCTTCGCGACGTTCTCTCAGACAACTTGCCATTGTTCTTGAGTGTCCACATTGGTTGAAACTTAAGTGGCAAACGTTGTGGATTAGATCGGATTATCAGGGGCATCAGCCCAGGATCTGAAATACAAGATAGAGATTAGTTAGAGTGAAATATTGTAAGTGTATATTTAGATTATTTGCAATGTTTGTAAAACTGTTTTATTTAGTTGTTAAAAGTCCTTGAGTGTACGAGCCTTTGATACCAATTTAATTTGCTTATGCAACAGTACTAAAACACAGTAGCGGTGTAGGTTTGACTTACTTTGTAAAAAAGATGGGTAAAATCATCCCCTTGAGGGATATAGGGATATTATAAAATATCTTTGATGAACTCATTAATGGTTCATTTTTGCCAATTTTTTTTCTGACATAAAGTGAGACTTTTTATACGCCCAAAATGTATTTTGGTCGTATATTGTGATCACCCCTGTCTGTCTGTCTGTGTGTGTGTGTGTATGTATGTATGTGGGTGTGTGTGTGTGTGTGTCTGTTCACATTTTTCTTGTACTCACTCTACAGTCTACAATTCTCAATGGATCTTTTTTATTTTTGTTATATGGGTTAATAACATTACAAAGAGGATCCCTATTGATTTTGGTGCTGATCAGACAATTTTTGGCCGATATATAGCATTAAACTTCAGGGTAAGAGTCTTGTACTTATTTTCCAGCCGACAATATTGACAATTCGACAGACCTCCCCTTTTTCGACGTCACAACCAATCAGAACGCGTGAATTCAATAAACCCGCGAATTGTAGTCTCTGTCACCCAGACTAATTACTATTACATAGATATCTAAAGGACTGGATTGTCAAGTTTAACCTCGGTCTTAAATTTAATAAATTATGTCGATCTTGTCACTTCTACAGCTTAAATTTCTTTCTTTTTATATTTCACGAAGGTTTGTGTTTGTGTTATTATATTATCAAAGTATGCAGTGCATTCGTCAAACAATGTTATTATGACATGTATAATATATCTTGACGACAGTCTTCTCGACTGACTTTCCAAAGAAAATCTCCGATTAAGTAGGTCAAATTCTGAAATGGATTTCCTACCCAACATTATGTTGGAAGGCCATATCCTCATATCGACAAAATATTTAAATACCGGTAGACCTAATTAAGGTTTTATCTTACTAAAATTTATTTGATTCGTCCCGATATCAATAGCCTAAATCAGATATCGCTTGTAAACGTTGGCTTTTTTAGACCTAAGTTTTATTTAGTTTTAACTTCAGAAAACTTGACATCTGCCGATAAATTTCCCGGTAAACTAGCATGACTTACTGCTAATGGCCATCATGTTATTTCTGTAACGTTTGTTAGATATGGTGTCATTAAAATATTTGGCATGTGGGTTATTGGGGACTTAAAGTTGATCTGATCTGATTTATGTGTTGTAGGATACTTTTTACTGAGATATATCGTTAAACGTAGAAACATATGTATCTGTAGTATGGCTGCCATTTGGGCGTATTTCAATGCATTGCATTGCTATCTTTGTGTCTGCCGTTAACGTGCCGAAATCACATCTGTTCATTAAGTCAGGAACAGGTGGAACAGAGATGTCCACACTCTCAAATATGCTGTTCCGTAGCATAGTCTGTTTGAGCATTAGTGGTCATGGGTTCTAATCTATGTCAGCTTGCTAAATTTCCTTGACCTTGAATAAAGTCATCATTCATTATATCATTAGACCTATCTGTAAATGGATGCGAATAATCCGGAAAAGATCAAAGCCAGCTGGAAGGAATGATTCTTATGAATCTAAACTTTGCTTTCTTTGTAAAATATAGTTGTTTCTTTCAGAAAATTTTTCCAGGTCAATTTTTTCTCTGTGTGTTGCATGTTGGCTGTCATGAGCAGACGTCGTTAAGGGAAGTAACTCATGTTGTATATAAGTGATGAATGGTGAGCTGTATTGATGTATTGATTTATAATTGGCGCCACATTTCTTACTAATTCTCCTTAAACTAGGTTACTTGGTCAATCAAATTCCAGGTCGTCATTGATGGAATTCTTGTGACATTGTTCCTGGAAGTTTCGATATTTTGTATTGGGTTGTAACTGAGAGTATACACGAGAAATAGAAAGGTGGAGGTGGTCTTTAGAATAGGACAAAGTCTGAAAAGAAACGTGTAGTCCTAGGTTTTTTAGAGCAAAGACAGAAAGAAAAGAGAGAAACAAGTATATTTTACAAGGATAACAACTTAGGTTCACAGTGCAGGATCCTTTCTAGAAGCTGGTCTTTGCCCAAACTTGTTTTCCAAGATAAAAATCCAAAGCTACCATTTGATTGTCGTAACCAAGCAAAGATACAGTGACTCTTATCATCCCTATTTTGAGATAATAATTATGATATTCAATCAAACTTAGGAAATCTCGTTTTTGGGGGAATTTTGTTACGACAATTGGAAGCCACTAAATTTAAACCTAACCATTTCTAATTTTAACACAAATTTTAAATTCTTGTTTACTAGCTATAAATAGTTCCACTTGAAACTATCAAGTTTTAGTAACTGCTGTTAATTATGTTTTTTTTTTACATGATTACGTCTACTATTTAAACCAATAGAATTCGCTTAAATCATTTGATGCCTTAATTTACTATTTACTGCCGGTACCGAAAGATGCTTTAATTACCTGCAAGTGTCGTAAAAAGTATCATATTCTTCACTTTCCAAAATAGATTTTGTTCAGAAAAAAGCGTCTGGTCGTTCAGATCGGACCATAAACTGAGGCCCTGTGTACCACAGACTGTGCATGCCAAAGATCCCTGGACAGATGGTTATCGCTAAAAGAGTAGGCTAATGCCGCTGTCCTGGCAAAATTTGCCTTATTGCACAAGACATGGCGATGCCCCATCTTCATTAGCCCTTAAGGTGCAAAAGAGTAGGATGTAAAACTCCATTCATTTTAGTTGTATTACATTGATCATATCGAGCATTTGCAAAATAAAATTATCAAATTTCGGTCTGGAAAACCTGAACTCACTCTCAAATATCCAAACTTTCATCGCTCTAAACATTCCCTTACAGGTATTAAATATTCTTGATATTCAGGACTATTTCCACCTTTAATAAGGAAGAATAAATATTGTTCAATTGTTAGCATCTCTGAACTGTTTTAACTTGTCGTATTTTGAAACTAATAGAAATAAAAAGTTTATAAAATTCCAAGTTTATATGTGATTTTCAAGCATGTTATGCTAGATTACTTGGCGCTCTACATCTTGATTATTATTATATTATTTCTAAGATTTCTGACCTTTAATTAGAATAGTCAAACTTAAATTTTTACTATAGTTTGCTAATAACAATAATTATATAGATTCTATTTTCTTACGAAGCACTATAAAAGTTCGCATGAACTTTCTATATTTATTCAGTCTGTTTTGAAAAAATCTGATATTCGAGACTAATATATCAGCCTAGCTTTTTAATGCTGGGCTGTTATGAAGCTTCCTCAATCCATTTTTGTACAAATGAGCTTTGTTTTGGCTCTGTGAAGCATTCTAAAAGTATTTTTATGATATCATATTATCACCAGTCTGGGGCTGTTTTGAATGCTAGATCTTAATGATTACTATAACGACTCGAAATTGTGACTTTCCCAGCTAACAGGAAGTTGATATTCAGAAGTGCTCATTAAAAGACATTTCCATTCATATATGTCAAGATGCATTGCAGTGGCTTAGCTGGTTTGACCCCACCGTGTCCAAACCACACCCCTATTTCGTCACACAGCCTCTTGAGCATGGTAAAACAAGTGAGGGAATTTAATCAAGTCCAAAACTCACTCCCATTTAGTGATATTTCCTTGAGGCTGTGTCAATACAAGTGAGGGAATTCATCAAGTCCAAAACACACTCTCATTTTGTGATACTTCCTTGAGGCTGTGTCAATATAAGTGAGGGAATTCATCAAGTTCAAAACACACTCCCATTTTTTGATACTTCCTTGAGGCTGTGTGAGTATAAGTGATGGAATTCATAAAGTCCAAATTACACTCCCATTTCATGATACTTCCTTGAGGCTGTGTCAATACAAGTGAGGGAATTCATCAAGTCCAAAACTCACTCCTATTTTGTGATACTTCCTTTAGGCTGTCATAGCTAAATATTGTCCAATCAAACTTGGCCCTAGAATTTTTGTACTAAATTTGAAGGTGAAGACCGATTCTAAAAAAATACTGGTAGTAGTATCGTGGCAAAACTGAATATTTGGTATACCGTGGATACCGTGAAGAAGCATGGTATTCATTTTTTTGAGAAATTAAACTGGTAAAATATCTGTTCTTTCCTATTTTAAGGTATATTTTCAGAAATAAATTCATATTATGTTCTTAATCCACAACGTGTCACGTGACAATACATGTACTAGATTATCACGACCTATGCAGTATACTACTATGGGGACTATCTTTTTGGAATTTTTCCAGCAGGCGACATTCGGCACACTTTTTATGGCTCAATCAGTAAAGTTGGGTTTATTCAATTGGAATAAAAAATACCAGTGATGAAGAAATAATAACAAAATAATAACTTGCATATGACCTATTAATGTGATAATGTCCATTTACATTAAAAATTTTGGTCACAAAAAAATACTGTGAATATCGTGACAATACCCAATTTCACCTGAAATACCGTGGTATCAGAAAAACTTGATACCGCCCATCCCTAGGTTAGTTACATATGGCTTTCAGTTTGAAGGTTTAATCCAGGCTTAGGTTGGAGATGAGTGAGTTATGATTTTTTGACCAATAATGCCCCCTAAGTACAGTAATAAAGCAGGGGGGACAAATGATGAATGTTTTTGAGTTTCTAAAGTGAAAGATAATCAAAGCCCTGCTCTTCAACAGTTTTCCTTATTGTACACTGCATTTTATTTTATGAATGTTATGTGTTCTTAAATAAATAAGTTGTTATAGTATATCTATATACCTTGTGTTCTTAAATAAATAAGTTGTTATGTGTTCTTAAATAAATAAGTTGTTATAGTATATCTATATACCTTGTGTTCTTAAATAAACAAGTTGTTATAGTATATCTATATACCTTGTGTTCTTAAATAAACAAGTTGTTATGTGTTCTTAAATAAATAAGTTGTTATGTGTTCTTAAATAAATAAGTTGTAATAGTATATCTATATACCTTGTGTTCTTAAATAAATAAGTGGTTATGTTTTCTTAAATAAATAAGTTTGTTATATAGTTTATCTATATACCTTGTGTTCTTAAATATGTTATGTGTTCTTACACAAATAAGTTGTTATAGTATATCTATATACCTTGCTTTCTTTTATAAATAAGTTGTTATGTGTTCTTAAATAAAAAAGTTGTTATAGTATATCTATATATCTTGTGTTCTTGAATAAATAAGTTGTTATGTGTTCTTAAATGAATAAGTTGTTATGTGTTCTTAAATAAATAAGTTGTTATGTGTTCTTAAATAAATAAGTTGTTATTGTATATCTATATACCTTGTGTTCTTGAATAAATAAATTGGTATGTGTTCTTAAATAAATATAGTCATTGTTATGTGTTCTTAAATAAATAAGTTTGTTATATAGTATATCTATATACCTTGTGTTCTTTAATAAATAAGTTGTTAATAAATAAATAAGTTGTTATAGTATATCTATATATCTTGTGTTCTTGAATAAATAAATTGGTATGTTTTCTTAAATAAATAAGTTGTTATGTGTTCTTAAATAAATAAGTTGTTATGTGTTCTTAAATAAATAAGTTGTTATAGTATATCTATATACTTTGTGTTCTTTAATAAATAAGTTGTTTTATAGTATATACATGTATGTCATTCTCTCTTGTGATATAAATAAGATGTTATATACTACATCCATATATCTAGTGTTCTTAAATAAATTGTTTTTTATATAGTACATCCATATATCTTGAGTTCTTAAATAAACAAGTTGTTATATGGTATATCTATATAACTTGTGTTCTTAAATAAATAAGTTCTTATATAATAATCTATATACCTAATCTTGTATTCTTGAATAAATAAGTAGTCATATATCTATCTTGTGTTCTTGAATAAATTAGTTGTTATATAGTACATCCATATATCTTGTGTTCTTAAATAAATAAGTTGCAGTATTGTGTATCTATATACCTCAATTCATGTATCTCTTAATTTCTATTGACAGAAAATCAAACTTGTGTTCAGCCTGGCCTGAACTATAGTATTTTCTATCAGCTGAGAGTCTCCACTATAAAATACACTGCTATTGGATTCTTCTCGTGGCCTCGTGTAAAATGAGGTAACTAGGTCAGTCCAACAGAAGCTTGGTGGCTCGGCTTGAAGAGTGCGAATTGACCCACCAAGCCTCAGTGTAAACAATCTCTTCATACTCCGTGCTGCAGGCAGTATTGTGTCTTGAATTGTAAATTGAGCGTAAAAGTTAAAGTTAACGTGAAGGGGTTTGGAAGTGTTGTTGTGGAGTGTTGTGACCATTCAATTGTGAATTATGCCAAGAATGAGACTCTAACGGTAAATATATTTTCAATTGCGTTTTGATTGATTGCAGTGATCTCCAGTTAGTTAATGTTGTAATGAATGAGTATCAGTGTCATTATAGACCAATAAACTTATAGAAGAGTCTTCGATCATTTCATTTTGACAGCGTTTGACCTGATGAGAATTGTGTGTTTGAATCACATGTCATCAGTTTGTGATGAGATCTACTTCATCTAGAATCTATAAGTATTGCAGCATATTCATATTGTGTTTTAAATTAATTTAGGTTTGATTGAATGGAATCACATCGTTGTTGATTTAGGTTTGATTGAATGGAATGACATTGAATGACATCGTTGATTTAGGTTTGATTGAATGGAATGTCATCATTGATTTAGGTTTGATTGAATGGAATGACATAGAATGTCATCGTTGATTTAGGTTTGATTGAATGGAATGACATCGTTGATTTGGGTTTGATTGAATGGAATGACATGGAATGACATCGTTAATTTAGGTTTGATTTAATGGAATGTTATGGAATGACATCGTTGATTTAGGTTTGATTGAATGGAATGACATGGAATGACATCGTTGATTTAGGTTTGATTGAATGGAATGACATGGAATGACATCATTGATTTAGGTTTGATTGAATGGAATGACATAGAATGTCATCGTTGATTTAGGTTTGATTGAATGGAATGTTATGGAATGACATCGTTGATTTAGGTTTGATTGAATGGAATGACATGGAATGACATCGTTGATTTAGGTTTGATTGAATGGAATGACATGGAATTACATCGTTGATTTAGGTTTGATTGAATGGAATGACATCGTTGATTTAGGTTTGATTGAATGGAATGACATGGAATTACATCGTTGATTTAGGTTTGATTGAATGGAATGACTTAGAATGACATCGTTGATTTAGGTTTGATTGAATGGAATGACATCGTTGATTTAGGTTTGATTGAATGGAATGACATTGTTGATTTAGGTTTGATTGAATGGAATGACATTATTGATTTAGGTTTGATTAAATGTAATGTAATGATTAAGATTTGATTGGAGGGAATATCATCATTAATTAAGGTTTGATTAAATGTAATGTCATCGTTGATTTAGGCTTGATATATCATCTAAAAAAATAACATATCTTCATATTTTGAAATCTGAATTAATAAATTAGAAATTTTGATGGATACTTCCTAATTGTGAACAAGATAAGAATTACCAGGATGTTTGATTAAGGTGGTTACCAGTTTATTGAGAATTGAGATAGGTTTCCTTTAAATCCAGGATGTTTTATCTTGTTGATTTGTGGTGTGGAATTTCCCGAGTTTTGAGTTAATTTTGTTCCTGTAGTTGATTCAGCAGAATTCTGGTGGTTTTCAGAGTTCTGGGTTTTTTGAAGTAAAGCACTCAAAAATTGTTCTTTTGAACTAAATATGTCTTTTGAAGAAATCGCACAATACTTTATGCCAAATGTACATGTACCTCATTGCACACTGCATGTTGTGTGCATCTTCTCAAAATAAGGGCAAAAAGGTCGACAAACCTTTTTCTTTCATTCCGGAATCATGTACATTTACTGTTGAGTTGTAAAGTTATGGATAAATAAGTGCAAACAGTCAAGAGTAAATCATTTTTTAATAAATCACATACAGGCCAACCCTACTCTTCTTCAAATTTAATGTTCACTTTTTTTTGACGTCTGCTTCAAACTCAAATCTTGTTGTTCTGAAGGTAAGGATAGATAACTACAATTAGTTAAAGGTATATCATTTAAAATACAGTAGAAATCTACCCTTCTTCAAATTTATTGTTGACATTTTTTTGACGTCTGCTTCAAAAGTAAATATTCACCCCAATCCTGAGTGTATGTAGATTGAAATTGAGGTCAGTAGAGGGTGTAGTGAGGGTGGTTTTAGTAGGATATTATCTAAGTGAAATATAGGTCAGGCCGTTCACCTTCACAGTGTATTTATCTATAAACTGTAGTATATAATTTCTCTCTTTATAGGCCTATTACCTAGTAGTGGTATTGACTCAATGATCGAAAAGGTTGGATAGTTTTTACTACTTGGAATCTTGTAATGTTTGGAGGTAGGCCTATTTTGAACTTAATTTTGTCATCTTGCAAGACTTTGCATATTTGAATTATCTTGTAAATCTCTCTAAAAGTTAGTCATTTCTTAACAAAATTGATGTATTATAATGTTGAAATCCCTAGAAAGTACTTGTGAACTGGGCCAGTGCTTCTATAGGACAACATCTCTCGCTTTTTTTCTCGAATATATATGTCTTAATCTAATTAGAAAAAGTTGCAAATGATAAGACATCTATGAATGTATTTTAAAACAAAGCCCATTCGTTGTTTTGATTTACATTACAATTACGTTTAATTAGCTATGTGGACTCTCTAAAGTTATTTTGGAGTGTTTAATTCTCAAATGTACTTTTTGGAATGATTTCTAAACTGTTGAAATCTAGAGTAGGTCTGATAATAAACTAAATTTTCACAATAATTCCGAAAATTTTGAAATTTCATTTTGACGTCTTACTGTTTATTGTGTAATTTTTGAGTTAGATTACTAGGTTATAGTTTCATAGCTCAGGATTCTAGTAATTGTATATCTAAATTACTTATTGATGATTAGAAAACGAACAATTTCACATAAACATTAAGTTTTCTCAACAGTCTGTTTCGTAGTAGATTTGCTACCACTCGTCAGGAGAACAAAACGGTTTGAAATATTGCTATGCATGCACGTGGGCACAGTAACTACACAAGGTGAATTAGACGTCATTTTGTAGGAGAAATTTGCGTGAATGGCGACACGTGCTGATTAGCTCCGAACGCTTGTTTAAGGTTGATTTTTCAGGGTGACAAATGAAGAAAAACTTTTCCAGGGTACAAAGATTACATCGTTTTGATATATTTTAGTATGATGATGAGCGTCCTAGAATTTTCCACTTTATCTTCAATAGTCTTCATTGTTTTTTTTCAATGAATTGAAAATGAATTTACTGAGTTCGGTGCTGTTTTTTAATCTCTCATCTCGAAAAAATTGGCGATGGTTAGCGTATCTCGATTTAAATTCAGTATCTGTTAGTCCGACGTAGGTTTCTTGTTTATTATTTGCACTGACTGTGGCCTGGTAAACAATGCTGAATTACTTATTGTATATCTATATTACTTTTTGTATATATATATTACTTTTTGTATATGATTTTATGAGGTTTGTTTTTGTCCCCTGAATTAGTATTTTGAAATATCAATTTATGTATGTGCTTTTATTTGAAGCCTTAAATCAGAACCTGAAACATGTGTCATGTTTCTTGGTTGTAATTATGGCATTATTTTGGTTTCTATAGCACAGTCGGTTAGAGCCATGGTTCTATAGCACAGTCGGTTATAATGTTGGTTCTACAGCACAGTCCGTTAGAGTGTTGGTTCTCTAGCACAGTCCGTTATAGTGTTGGTTCTATAGCACAGTCCATAAGAGTGTTGGTTCTATGGCTCAGTCGGTTAGAGTGTTGGTTCTATAGATCTGTCTGTTAGAGCCTTGTTTCTTTAGCACAGTTGGTTAGAGGGTTGGTTCTATAGCACAGTCCATAAGAGTGTTGGTTCTATGGCTCAGTCGGTTAGAGTGTTGGTTCTATAGATCTGTCTGTTAGAGCCTTGTTTCTTTAGCACAGTTGGTTAGAGGGTTGGTTCAATAGCATAGTCAGTTAGAGTGTTGGTTCTATGGCTCAGTCGGTTAGAGTGTTGGTTCTATAGATCTGTCTGTTAGAGCCTTGTTTCTTTAGCACAGTTGGTTAGGGGGTTTGGGTTTACTATAGCATAGTCAGTAAGAGTGTTGGTTCTATGGCTCAGTCGGTTAGAGTGTTGGTTCTATAGATCTGTCTGTTAGAGCCTTGTTTCTTTAGCACAGTTGGTTAGAGGGTTGGTTCTATAGCATAGTCAGTAAGAGTGTTGGTCCTATGGCTCAGTCCATTAGAGTGTTGGTTCTATAGATCTGTCTGTTAGAGCCTTGTTTCTTTAGCACAGTTGGTTAGAGGGTTGGTTCTATAGCATAGTCAGTAAGAGTGTTGGTCCTATGGCTCAGTCGGTTTGAGCGTTTATTCTATAGCTCAGTTGGTTAGAGCATTGGGTCTATCTCAATCAATGTGTAAAAGTCTGATGACCTTGATTAAGTCATCTTCACTCATTATTCCAGCCGTTCCAACTGTAATTGGGTAGAAATAAAAACAGAAAGATTAATGCCAAGAGGTTTAGATTCTAAACTTAGCTGTTTTCCCTATAAATATAGTTCTTTCTTTTCCAAGATTTCATATTTTGTCAGTTATTTCATGTGTATGATATGGATTTTTTATTTCTTGTGTTTAAATGAGTGTAAATTTTCACAATAACTCGAAGTATTTTGAAATTTATTTTGTGGTCTTATCTCTTGTTGCTATATTGGGTAATAACTTTCACATATATATTTGATATTTACTCCTACTGTTGCTTAAATCTCTTAGTGTTGCGTAATATTTACTTAAAGGGATACTGTGTCTTAGAATGATCATAAAATTAGAAAATATTAAACTTGGCCTGTACGAGCTCTATTCATCAGTAAATATACCTGCTACCAAAAAAAATAAATATCCCCAAAACACTAAGTGATTATCCATAAACATGCATTTGATTATTGGAATGGCTTAATAAATTGATTAAGCGTTTTTCAAAATGTACTGTATAAGTTTTGAAGATTTTAGGGGATTCTGTTACTTTATAACACCAGGTAAATTCACTGATGAATATATACTCATATTGACCATTCTTGAGAACTAAAATTTTATGTTCATGCTAAGACGCAGTATCCCTTTAAAGGGACTGTCTAAGTTGAAAGTGCACCATAGACCAGAATCTAGTGGTATGTTCTCCTGGTGGTGTTTTTTTTAACTGAATAGGTGTAGTTTCCCACTGAAAAAAAAATGAAACAAAATAATACAACAGATCAATACACTTTAAAAGACCTTGACCTTTTATTAATATTTGTTTCATTTCTCTTGAGGAAATAATGTTTTTCATAATTTAATTTCATAAAAGTTGAAGAAAAAGGATAGTAAAATCATACAATTTCTCTATCAAATATTTTTCTTTTTGGCTTCTATAAGAATGGAAAGTTATTTTTAGATGGAATTAAGAATAAGGAAGGAAAGAAGACAAGATGTTTTTTTAATTCTTTCAAAAAAGTTGTCAGATTTTGTAAAAAGCTCCTATTTGTTTGGATGGGACTATAAACCAAGGCCCTGTGTGCTACAGGCTGGGCACGTTAAAGATCCCTCGACATGTGGAAATAACAAAAAGAGTAAGCCATTGCTGAGCTTGGCAAAGTTTGCCTCATTTCACACTGTTTGGCATATACCCTCTTCATTAGCTCATTAGGTACAACTCCATGAACTACAGTTAGTGCACTTTTGAAATTCTTGGACAGTTGCTAACTGAAAAAACAAAGTTCATAATACTGCCATGGCAGAATTTCCCTTAATCGCACACTGCATCCTCTTCTCGTTAATCAAATAAGTGATTTATTAAGATTTTACTTAGTCTCCAGTTCATCCATTTTAGGGGGAAATGTTTAGAAACCACACTCCCATTTTTCATACTTCCTTTAGGCTGTGGTAATACAAGTGATGAAAACTACGTATTCATAGCTAAATATTGTCCACTCGAAATTGGCCCTAGAAAAAATCTAGGGAATTTAAGCCAATCAAATGAAAAACTTTTAATCAATTTATTAAGCAGTTTTCATTTATCAAATGCATCTTTACGAATAATTACTTAGTTTTTTGGATATTTATTTATTTTATATTATTTAAGGCAGCAGGTATATTTACTGATGAATAGAGCTCTTATTGGTCAAGTTTAAAATTTTCAAATTTTATGATCATTCTAAGACCTATTATCCCTTTAATAAGGCCATATCAAACCTGTATCTGTGCTACAATTGCCAGTGCCGTAACAAGAGTCTAACTGCGGCAAAACTCGTCATCTTTGAAGTCCATCACAGCTTTCCATGGACTTCAAACGGTAGTAGAATCAAATAATTTTAGCCTATGTCATATTTATGTTTGAAATTTTTTCAAATCAAAATTTCTTTTTGACAAGAAACTCTGTAAAAATATTCCCCTACAATTGGGGGAATTTCTATTTTGTTTCATTTGCTTTCCTTTCTTTTCACTTAACCAGTCTTGTAGGTCAGTCTTCTACTTTATGTAGAACAAACAGTTGTTATTAATCTCAGGTAAGAGATAAAAATAAACAATACGCTAATATCTTTAAATAACTTGATCTAATTTATCTGACTTAGTCATATCATGCATCATATTCAATTTAACTTGAAAATAACTTTTATAAGATAGCCTATATATACACTAACATATATATAGATACAGCTCTTTTTAACTTTCCTGTAACACTTATCAAAATTACTTGTACTTTTTATCTATATTCATAAAGCTCTTTTTAACTTTCCTGTAACACTTATCAAAATAACTTTTACTACATATATGCAAGACCCAAATCAATTATGGCCTATAAGACATAGAGAATAGAAAATAAAATTACTAGTTTGAGGTATATGTGAAGGAATTCAGGTATTTTTATAGAAAGAAACTAGCATTTGTATATATTAGTATGTAATAATAATGAGATATTATGATAATTTTAGGTCAATGTTAGAAGTACGGTACCGTACTGTTTATTCTCGTTTTAACATATTAAACCTAAACAATAATAAACTCTACTTTAACCCTGTGTCAGTGCCTTTTGTTGAATAGTAACTTGTTACCTTCAACCACCCTAATTGCAGTTTTCATGTATATCTAATACTTTTTAAGACTGTTTACATGTATTCAAGACCCAAATTAACCCCCAAAAATGGCCAACCATGTCGTTTCTATTTATTTCATTTAATACACATTTTCATGTACATAATAATACAGTACAATCATTTCTAACTATTGAGGATAGCTTCTTCTTCAAAATCAAGGTCTCTTGTACCCTGAACATTAGTGGCCATATTTCTGATGAACCTTCTCCAAGAGACTCTCCAGGCATCTGATACCATTAACACCATAAAGGTCAACAAAAACAAAGTCACCACAATTCGGTTCCACAGGATCATCTAGAAAAAAATAAATAAAATATTATCAGTCTTATATAAATAAAACCAAATTTTCGGTCTGTTTTATTTTATTTAATCACCTCAGTTCTAACAACAGGGCTCACCTTGACCTAACCTCTTTTAACCAATCAGATTTCTGTCCTTTCCTGCTTTGTGAGGCAACCAAAAGATGTATTTAGCCTCTAAATACTTTTTGGAATACACCTTTTGTTTGCATCAACTGACTTTGTCAAAAGTTTAATTGGCTGGAAAACATCGAATGTTTAGTATATATTTAATTTTTTTAATGGAAAATTTATCCAACTTAAACATTGAAATGTAAATATGTAAATAAGGGACGTGCCCAATCTCTTTTAACCCATGTGTCCTAGGGTCCAGGGACTGTATACTCTAAACTATCTGAACAGTACGAAATAGGACGTTCTAGAAACTGTGCTAGAAGATAAGACGCCGCTAGGAGATCTAAGTTGAAATTGATACTATCAGTGTCCCTGATACACATTCAAACGAAAGAAAGAAAGAACACCTTAGAATCACAGTTAAGGATCCTTTCTACTAGACCTTGGCCAAACCTTATAATATAAACCCAGATTATCTGTACCCATTTACAGCTTGGTTGTCTGGGTTAGAAAAGTTATATAAAGTAATATCCCTGTAATAAATACCAGATAATATATGGACCTTACCTTGATATTGATGCTTCTTCTTGGTCAAGTTGTCAGAATCAATTAATCTATTTGTATAGAATCCTTCCCCTTTTATACCTACAGTATGTCCACCAAAGTGCAACAACAATTAATTGAAATAATTACAAGAGATTAAAGAGATTGTAAACAGTTTTTGTTTGTGTGTGTTTCAGACATTGATAGTATCAATTTACACAGAACCAATTTTCAATAATATGTAATAAATGAAATGAATGGAGTTAATGTCCATAATATCGAAGAAATAAAATGATTGAGATTATGTCCATAATATGTAATAAATGAAATGAATGGAATTAACATCCATAATATGTAAGAAATAAAATGATTGGAGGTTATGTCCATAATATGTAATAAATGAAATGAATGGAATTAACATCCATAATATGTAAGAAATAAAATGATTGGAGGTTATGTCCATAATATGTAAGAAATGAAATGAATGGAGTTAACATCCATAATATCTAAGAAATAAAATGATTGGAGGTTATGTCCATAATATGTAAGAAATGAAATGAATGGAGTTAACATCCATAATATCTAAGAAATAAAATGATTGGAGGTTATGTCCATAATATGTAAGAAATGAAATGAATGGAGTTAACATCCATAATATCTAAGAAATAAAATGATTGGAGTCAACATACATAGTATGTAAGAAATGAAATGAATGGAGGTTATGTCCATTATATCTAAGATGAAATGGAGTTTTATGTCCATAATATCTAAGATGAAATGGAGTTTTACGTCCATAATATCTAAGATGAAATGGAGTTTTACGTCCATAATATCTAAGAAATGAAATGAATGGTGTTAGTCCATAATATGTAATAAAAAAAATGAATTGAGTTAATGTCCATAATATTTAAGAAATAATATGAATGGAGTTTATGTCCATAATATCGAAGAAATGAAATGGAGTTTTACGTCCATAATATAGAGGATGAAATGGAGTTTTATGTCCATAATATCTAAGATGAAATGGAGTTTTATATCCTTAATATCTAAGATGAAATGGAGTTTTATGTCCATAATATCTAAGATGAATTGGAGTTTTACAAATAAATTGGAGTTTAACGTCCATAATATCTAAGATGAAATGGAGTTATATGTCCATAATATCTAAGATGAAATGGAGTTATATGTCCATAATATCTAATATGAAATGGAGCTTTATGTCCATAATATCTAAGATGAAATGGAGTTTTATGTCCATGATATCTAAGATGAAATGGAGTTTTATGTCCATGATATCTAAGATAAAATGGAGTTATATGTCCATAATATCTAAGATGAAATGGAGTTTTATGTCCATAATATCTAAGATGAAATGGAGTTTTATGTCCATAATATCTAAGATGAAATGGAGTTATATGTCCATAATATCTAAGATGAAATGGAGTTTTATGTCCATGATATCTAAGATAAAATGGAGTTTTATGTCCATAATATCTAAGATGAAATGGAGTTTTATGTCCATAATATCTAAGATGAAATGGAGTTTTATGTCCATAATATCTAAGATGAAATGGAGTTTTACGTTCATAATATCTAAGATAAAATAGAGTTTTACGTCCATAATATCTTAGATGAAATGGAGTTTTACGTCCATAATATCTAAGATGAAATGGAGTTTTACGTCTATAATATCTAAGATAAAATGGAGTTTTATGTCCATAATATCTAAGATGAAATGGAGTTTTATGTCCATAATATCTAAGATGAAATGGAGTTTTATGTCCATAATATCTAAGAGCTTAGGATATTCCAAGAACCACTATTCCTTTAAGTATAATTATGACTTCCACACCAATCTTGAACAACAGGATGTTCCTAGCGTTGAAATCGTGTTAGACCACTAAAAATATTAATTGAAATTAACACCATTGGTTGAGGTGTTATGTTAACACACACAACTAATGACAAAAACAACATGAAAGTAATGTCAAGGTCGTTCACTATTTCAAATGGGCTAATGAGGACAGGAAATGCCGTGCAGTGTACATAAAGGAAAATTTTTGTCTTGAAGCCCACTGTTTTGTATTTCCAACTGTCCGGGCTGCATTCAGTAGATCATAAAATCTATATTAAGGTTTGTAACTCCACAGCAGTGTGCAATGAGGGACATTTTGTCAGAAGTTTTATCTTTTTTTTATTTCATCTTGCAAAAGGACTTTTACATGCAAAGAATACATTTCTACCAGCTTGAATTGGATGTCATATATATATATATATATATATTTATTTACACCATATATTCAATTGAAAAAGGCCATAGTTTGCCATGTTGAGGGTTTGTTTTGGGTCTTTTATACAGTTAATAGTCATCAGAAGCACTGGTAGTGGACGAAAATCACATAATTGACCTGAATCTAGAAATTTTACTTTCAATAGCCACGTTTAGACAGCCAAAACTAATCCTGACCAAGTCCGAACTGAGAACAGTTCGGCAGAAAAAGCGACTGTCTATATGGGCTGAGAGTGGGCCGAGTCCAAGTGGTTCAACCTCCAGACCGAGTACGGCACAGCAAAATATTAGTGCTGTGTAAACGTGCCAATGGGCTGAGTTCACTTGGCCCACTTTGCTGAGACCATTTGCGCTTGAGCTATAATGGCCTTGACCTTTTTACTTGATCCTTTAGAATGACAAGCTAGACTCAAATTATTCTTAATATCAAATAGCGTTAAAATATGTGACCAACGGGAAGCTACTTGGACTGATGAAGAAACTGAAGCTTTGAACGCTATTTGGGGTGACAAGACCATACAAACAAGTTCAACTGGAAGGTGCTCACCACAACCACAAAATTTATGAGGCAATCGGTCAATGCCTGCCTTTCTCGTAAGACAGATACCTGCAATGTCGTAATAAACATCATCGTAAGTAAAAGCTTTCGCCACCAATAAGGAAGCAAACGTTGACTTTCATTGCTGTGTGTCTCACGATCAAAATTGGGGGTTCTTAAAATTCGTTTTTGCTTTAAACGAAACAAATTCAACAAAAACCTTACAACCAAGGATTTGTTTGCTTTAGGCGCCATTTTGTCTGTTAGTGTTCTTTTCACCTCCTTTGACTAGAGAGCGGGTCTATTTTAAGATTCTGGCCCAGTGAAAACAGTGCTGTGTAAACTGTACCGGGCAAGCAGGCCGAGTCTGGACCGAGTATGTTTCGCTTCAAGTATGCTAGATTTCATAGCCGTCTAAATGCGACTAATGAATCTTTACTATGACAGACTCTCAAGTTCTTTATTTAAACTTTCATATGCAGATGTTTCAGTTGTTATTAGAAAACAGTGGTACATTGTAGAGAAATATGTTTACAACTTGTTATAACTGCTAATAGACAGCCTAAATCTTATCCTAGTTTTATAAAAGAAAGTGTTAGGCTAAGCTTATTCTGTAACACTAACAGTGTTCACATATTAACATCAGATTTTAGTCTTCATGTCCATTTATGTCTAGAATTATCGGCGTTTGAAATTTGAAATTATTACTCTTTATTTCTAGAGATTTTGAGATATATGGAAGAGACAAGCATAGAAATTAAAAATATAATTCATAGTTTAAGGTAGTTTTAAAAGAATTATGTGATTTTCCTTTGTTTTTGTGTACATATATCAAAATAACTTTTACTACATATATGCAAGACCCAAATCAATTATGGCCTATAAGACATAGAGAAGAGAAAATAAAATTACTAGTTTGAGGTATATGTGAAGGAATTGTGGTATTTTTATAGAAAGAAACTAGCATTTGTATATATTAGTATGTAATAATAATGAGATATTATGATAATTTTAGGTCTATGTTAGAAGTACGGTACCGTACTGTTTATTCTCGTTTTAACATATTAAACCTAAACAATAATAAACTCTACTTTAACCCTGTGTCAGTGCCTTTTGTTGAATAGTAACTTGTTACCTTCAACCACCCTAATTGCAGTTTTCATGTATATCTAATACTTTTTAAGACTGTTTACATGTATTCAAGACCCAAATTAACCCCCAAAAATGGAAAAACATGTCATTTGAATTTATTTTTTTTAATACACATTTTCATGTACATAATAATACAGTACAATCATTTCTAACTATTGAGGATAGCTTCTTCCTCAAAATCAAGGTCTCTTTTACCCGGATAATGGGCTAAATTTCGGGCGATCCTTCTCCAAGAGACTCTCCAGGCGTCTGATACCATTAACACCATAAAGGCCAACAAAAACAAAGTCACCACAATTCGGTTCCACAGGATCATCTAGAAAAAACAAGATGAAATATTATCAGTCTAATATAAATTAAACCAAACAGTGTTAATAGTTAAAACAGTAAGCTAGAATATCCTAGGGTCCAGGGACTGTATACTCTATTAACAGTTTGAAACAGTATTAGAAGATAAGACCCTAGGACATCCTAAAAACAGTGTTAGAAGAAATTACCCTAGGGAATCCTAGAAACAGTGTTAGAAGATAAGACTCTAGGACATCCTAAAAACAGTGTTAGAAGATAAGACCCTGGGACATCCTAGAAACAGTGTTAGAAGATAAGACCCTAAAAACAGTGTTAGAAGATAAGACTCAAGGACATCTTCGAAAAAGTGCTACCAGATAATACCCAAACACATCCTAGAAACAGTGTTAGAAGATAAGACCCGAGGACATCCTAGCGCTAAGATTGTTTCAAGAATAATTGCCCAGATTGTGATGGTTGAAATTGATGCTATTAGTGTCCCTGATACACATTCAAACGAAAGAAAGAAAGAACACCTTTAGTTCACAGTTAAGGATCCTTTCTACTAGACCTTGGCCAAACCTTATAATATAAACCCAGATTATCTGTACCCATCTACAGCTTGGTTGTTTGGGTTAGAAAAGTTATATAAAGTAATATCCCTGTAATAAATTCCAGATAATATATGGACCTTACCTTGATATTGATGCTCTACTTGGTCAAGTTGTCAGAATCAATTAATCTATTTGTATGGAATCCTTCTCCTTTTATACCTACAGTATGTCCACCAAAGTGCAAGAACAATTAATTGAAATAATTACAAGAGATTAAAGAGATTGTAAACAGTTTTTGTTTGTGTGTGTTTCAGACATTGATAGTATCAATTTACACAGAATAGATTTTCAATAATATGTAATAAATAAAATTAATGGAGTTAAAGTCCTAATATGTAAAAATAAAATGTAGATTAATGTCCATAAATGTAATAAAGTCCAATGGAAATAACGTCATAATATTAAGAATAAATTGGAGTTTAGGTCCATAATATGTAAAGGTATGGAGTTTAGTCCATAATATCTTTAAATGTACAATGGATTAAATCCATAATATTAAGGATTAAATGGAGCTTATGTCCATAATATTAACGATTAAATGAGATTTATCATAATATTTAAGATAAGGATTGAGTTATGTCCATAATATTAAGATGACGAATGGAGCTTACTCCATAATATCTACATGATTATGAAATAAAAGTTGAGTTATGTCATAAATCAAGAAATGAATTAATGGAGTTATGTCCATAATATCTAAGATGAAATGGAGTTTTTGCCATAATATCTAGATGAAATGGAGTTTATGTCCATAATATCTAAGATAAATAGAGTTTTAGTCCATAATATCTAGATAAAATGAGTTTAGTCATAATATCTAAGATGAAATGAGTTATATGTCCATAATATCTAAGATCCGAAATAGTTTATGACCATTATATCTTAAGAATGGATTTTGCTTGGAATATCTTAAAACTAGGATATTCCACAGAACATATGTTACCTTAACTATAATTATGACTTCACACTTGAACACAGTTGTTCAGATTAATGTTAACCACTAAATTGAATGAAACCAACACCATTGATTATACCACAGTAATGCATCAAGGTCGTTCACTATTTCAAATGGGCTAATGAGGACATAAAGCAGATGTAAAAAGGGAAATTTTTGTTTGAAATGTTGTATTCAAGCATTCGTAATCATAAATATTTAAAGGATTAATCAATAATATGTAAAAATAAAATTAATGGAGTTAACATCCATAATATGTAATAAATAAAATTAATTAATGTCCATAAAATGTAAGAAATAAAATGAATGGAGTTTTACGTCCATAATATCTAAGATGAAATTGAGTTTTATGTCCATAATATCTAAGATGAAATGGAGTTTTACGTCCATAATATCTAAGATGAAATGGAGTTTTATGTCCATAATATCTAAGATGAAATGGAGTTTTATGTCCATAATATCTAAGATGAAATGGAGTTATATGTCCATAATATCTTAGATGAAATGGAGTTATATGTCCATAATATCTAAGATAAAATAGAGTTTTACGTCCATAATATCTGAGATAAAATGGAGTTTTACGTCTATAATATCTAAGATGAAATGGAGTTTTATGTCCATAATATCTAAGATGAAATGGAGTTTTATGTCCATAATATCTAAGATGAAATGGAGTTTTATGTCCATAATATCTAAGATGAAATGGAGTTTTATGTCCATAATATCTAAGAGCTTAGGATATTCCAAGAACCACTATTCCTTTAAGTATAATTATGACTTCCACACCAATCTTGAACAACAGGATGTTCCTAGCGTTGAAATCGTGTTAGACCACTAAAAATATGAATTGAAATTAACACCATTGGTTGAGGTGTTATGTTAACACACACAACTAATGACAAAAACAACATGAAAGTAATGTCAAGGTCGTTCACTATTTCAAATGGGCTAATGAGGACAGGAAATGCCGTGCAGTGTACAAAAAGGGAAATTTTTGTCTTGAATCCCACTGTTTTCTATTTCCAAGTGCCCAGGGTGCAGTAGATCATAAAATCTATATTAAGGTTTGTAACTCCACACCATTGTGCAATGAGGGACATTTTGTTAGAAGTTTTATCTTTTTTTGATTTCAACTTGCAAAAGGACTTTTACATGCAAGGAATACATTTCTACCAGCTTTTATTGGATGTCATATATATAAATATATATTATATTTTATTTATATATATTCAATTGAAAAAGGCCATAGTTTGCCATGTTGAGGGTTTGTTTTGGGTCTTTTATACAGTTAATAGTCATCAGAAGCACTGGTAGTGGACGAAAATCACATAATTGACCTGAATCTAGAAATTTTACTTTCAATAGCCACGTTTAGACAGCCAAAACTAATCCTGGCCAAGTCCGAACTGAGAACAGTTCGGCAGAAAAAGCGACTGTCTATATGGGCTGAGAGTGGGCCGTGTCCTGCAAGAAGAGGTGGTTCACCATCCAGACCGAGTACGACACGGCAAAATATTAGTGCTGTGTAAACGTGCCAGTGGACTGAGTTCACAAGGCCCATTTTGCTGAGACCATTTACTCTTGAGCTATAATGGCCTTGACCTTTTTACTTGATCCTTTAGAATGACAAGCCAGACTCAAATTATTCTTTACATCAAACAGCAATAAAATGGGTGACCAACGGGAAGCTACTTGGACTGGTGAAGAAACTGAAGCTTTGAACGCTATTTGGGGTGACAAGACCATACAAACAAGTTCAACTGGAAGTTGCTCGCCACAACCACAAAATTTATGAGGCAATCGCTCAATGCCTGCCTTTCTCGTAAGACAGATACCTGCAATGTTGTAATAAACATCATCGTAAGTAAAAGCTTTCGCCACCAATATGGAAGCAAACGTTGACTTTCATTGCTGTGTGTCTCACGATCAAAATTGAGGGTTCTTAAAATTCGTTTTTGCTTTAAACGAAACAAATTCAACAAAAACCTTACAACCAAGGATTTGTTTGCTTTAGGCGCCATTTTGTCTGTTAGTGTTCTTTTCACCTCCTTTGACTAGAGAGCGGGTCTATTTTAAGATTCTGACCCAGTGAAAACAGTGCTGTGTAAACTGTACCAGGCAAGCAGGCCGAGTCTGGACCGAGTATGTTTCGCTTCAAGTATGCTAGATTTCATAGCCGTCTAAATGCGACTAATGAATCTTTACTATGACAGACTCTCAAGTTCTTTATTTAAACTTTCATATGCAGATGTTTCAGTTGTTATTAGAAAACAGTGGTACATTGTAGAGAAATATGTTTACAACTTGTTATAACTGCTAATAGACAGCCTAAATCTTATCCTAGTTTTATAAAAGAAAGTGTTAGGCTAAGCTTATTCTGTAACACTAACAGTGTTCACAGTTTAACATCAGATTTTAGTCTTCATGTCCATGTTTGTCTAGAATTATCGGCGTTTGAAATTTGAAATTATTACTCTTTATTTCTAGAGATTTTGAGATATATGGAACAGACAAGCATAGAAATTAAAAATATAATTCATAGTTTAAGGTAGTTTTAAAAGAATTATGTGATTTTTGTTTGTTTTTGTTTACATATAATTTTATAAGACCCAAGTCAATTATGGCCTATAAGACATAGAGAATAGAAAATAAAATTACTAGTTTGAGGTATATGTGAAGGAATTCAGGTATTTTTATAGAAAGAACCTAGTATTTGTATATATTAGTATGTAATAATAATGAGAAATGATAATTATAGGTCTATGTTAGAAGTATGGTACCGTACTGTTTATTCTCGTTTTAACATATTAAACCTAAACAATAATGAACTCTACTTTATTCCTGTGTCATTGCCTTTTGTTGAATAGTAACTTGTTACCTTCAACCACCCTAATTGCAGTTTTCATGTATATCTAATACTTCTTAAGACTGTTTACTTGTATTCAAGACCCAAATTTACCCCCGAAAATGGCCAACCATGTCGTTTCTATTTATTTCATTTAATACACATTTTCATGTACATAATAATACAGTACAATCATTTCTAACTATTGAGGATAACTTCTTCTTCAAAATCAAGGTCTCTTTTACCCGCATTGGCCAGATTTCTAGTGTACCTTCTCCAAGAGACTCTCCAGGCATCTGATACCATTAACACCATAAAGGCCAACAAAAACAAAGTCACCACAATTCGGTTCCACAGGATCATCTAGAATGAAAAAGATGAAATATTATCAGTCTAATATGAATTAAACTAAACAGTGTTAGAAGATAATACCCAAGGACATCCTAGAAACAGTGTTAGAAGATAAGACCCTAGGACATCCTAGAAACAGTGCTAGAAGATAAGACCCTAGGACATCCTAGAAACAGTGTTAGAAGATAAGACCCTAGGACATCCTAGCGCTAAGATTGTTTCAAGAATAATTGCCCAGATTGCGATGGTTGAAATTGATGCTATTAGTGTCCCTGATACACATTCAACGAAAGAAAGAAAGAACACCTTAGGTTCACAGTTTAGGATCCTTTCTACTAGACCTTGGCCAAACCTTATAATATAAACCCAGATTATATGTACCAATTTACAGCTTGGTTGTCTGGGTTAGAAAAGTTATATAAGGCTATATCCCTGTAATAAATACCAGATAATATATGGACCTTACCTTGATATTGATGCTCTACTTGGTCAAGTTGTCAGAATCAATTAATCTATTTGTATAGAATCCTTCCCCTTTTATACCTACAGTATGTCCACCAAAGTGCAAGAACAATTAATTGAAATAATTACAAGAAATTAAAGAGATTGTAAACAGTTTTTGTTTGTGTGTGTATCAGACATTGATAGTATCAATTTACACAGAACCAATTTTCAATCTGATATCTTTGGCTGTTACAATTTCAGTAAAACTTAGCATTTAAAGAAATAAAAAAAGAAACAATAAAAACTCAGGTTGACAGGTAATCAGTCCTTGTCTTTAATTATCAAATGAAATGGAGTTAACATCTATAATATCTAAGAAATGAAATGAATGGAGTTAGCATCCGTAATATGTAAGAAATAAAATGAAATGGAGTTAGCATCCGTAATATGTAAGAAATGAAATGAAATGGAGTTAGCATCCGTAATATGTAAGAAATAAAATGAATGGAGTTAACATCCATAATATCTAAGAAATGAAATGAATGGAGTTAGCATCCATTATATCTAAGAAATGAAATGAATGGAATTAATGTCCATAACAACTAGGAAATGAAATGAATGGAGTTAACATCCATAATATCTAAGAAATGAAATGAATGGAGTTAACATACATAATATGTAAGAAATGAAATGAATGGAGTTAACATCCGTAATATGAAAGAAATGAAATGAATGGAGTTAACATCCATAATATCTAAGAAATGAAATGAATGGAGTTAACATCCATAATATGTAAGAAATGAAATGAATGGAGTTAACATCCGTAATATGTAAGAAATGAAATGAAATGAAATGGAGTTAACATCCATTATATCTAAGAAATGAAATGAAATGGAGTTAACATCCATAATATGTAAGAAATGAAATGGAGTTAACATCCATAATATGTAAGAAATGAAATGAAATGGAGTTAACATCCATAATATGTAAGAAATGAAATGAAATGGAGTTAACATCCATAATATGTAAGAAATGAAATGAATGGAGTTAACATCCATAATATGTAAGAAATAAAATGAATGGAGTTAACATCCATAATATGTAAGAAATGAAATAAATGGAGTTAACATCCATAATATGTAAGAAATAAAATGAATGGAGTTAACATCCATAATATGTAAGAAATGAAATGAATGGAGTTAACATCCATAATATGTAAGAAATAAAATGAATGGAGTTAACATCCATAATATGTAAGAAATGAAATGAATGGAGTTAACATCCATAATATGTAAGAAATAAAATGAATGGAGTTAACATCCGTAATATGTAAGAATATAATATCTTAGGGCTTATGTGATAAATTTAGGATAGAACCACTATTCCTTTAAATATAAAATAATTATGACTTCCACACCTTGAACAACAGGATGTTCAGACCTCAAAAAATATGATTTGAAATTAACACCATTGGTTGAAGTGTTATGTTAACACACACAACTAATATGTAAGAAATAAAATGAATGGAGTTAACATCCATAATATGTAAGAAATGAAATGAATGGAGTTAACATCCATAATATGTAAGAAATGAAATGAATGGAGTTAACATCCGTAATATGTAAGAATATAATATCTTAGGGCTTATGTGATAAATTTAGGATAGAACCACTATTCCTTTAAATATAAAATAATTATGACTTCCACACCTTGAACAACAGGATGTTCAGACCTCAAAAAATATGATTTGAAATTAACACCATTGGTTGAAGTGTTATGTTAACACACAAAACTAATGACAAAAACAACATGAAAGTAATGTCATGGTGATTCACTATTTCAAATGGGCTAATGAGGACAGGAAATGCCGTGCAGTGTACAAAAAGGGAAATTTTTGTCTTGAATCCCACTGTTTTCTATTTCCAAGTGTCCAGGGTGCAGTAGATCATAAGATATTTTTTATTAAGGTTGGTAACTCCACAGCAGTGTGCAATGAGGGACATTTTGTCAGAAGTTTTATCTTTTTTTTATTTCAACTTGCAAAAGGACTTTTACATGCAAAGAATACATTTCTACCAGCTTGAATTGGATGTTATATATATATTTATTTAAACCATATATTCAATTGAAAAAGGCCATAGTTTGCCATGTTGAGGGTTTGTTTTGGGTCTTTTATACTGTTAATAGTCATAATTGACCTGGATCTAGAAATTTTACTTTCTATGTATCTTTACTACCGTACCGTATCTCATGTCCTTTATATAAACTTTCAAACGCAGATTTTTCAGATATTAATAGAAAAACACTGGCAAATTGTAGAGAAATATGTTTACAACTGAATCTAAAGGTTTTAACTGAAAATATTGAGTTTTTTTTTTCAATTATGTCAAAGCTATTTATTTGACAATTAATATACTCCATTTTTAGTTAACCCTTTTAAACCTAATTCCACTTAATCCCCAAATAAATAGCATTATTTTAAAAATCTGAATATATTTTGAAAATTGAAATCTAAGAGGTGGTTTGTCTACAATAGATAGAAATTGTTATAAATATTCAGAGGTGATAGTTGAGTGTGTTATGTAATGTAATTTCTATTTATAATTGAATTGGAATAAATCCAAATTTTATAATTGTGATCCTTTTAATTCACCTATTTTATTCTTGTTATAAACTTAATGTGGATGAACTGTTCATTGTCTCTTCAAATTTATTTTCTCTTCCTCAGGATTTTGGGCTCAAGGTACTTTCAGCAGTCAAACTCCCTGACCCAACACCTCCTCTCCCCCTCAATGTCGATTAACCCCTTAACACTACATTCCCCCTCACTATCAATCAACCCCTAACGCCACCTTCCCACTTACTGTTGTTTAACCCCTAACACCACACATCCCTCCTACTGTTAATTCACCCCCTAATACCACACGACCCCCTGACACTACACCACATTGTCTCTTACTGTTGTTTTAACCCCTAATACCACACGAACCCCCTGACCCTAGACAACCTTCCCTCTCACTTTCAATTAACCCCCTACCACCACACATCCCTCCCACAACTCTCCCACTATACTGTACCAGCCTCTACCCTTTGTTAATCACCAGTCTATGACTCAACAGTGTTATTTAGTATTGACTAATCTACTAACCTAAATATGAAAAGAATGGCCCCAATCGAAGTTTGTACTCTGTCTCGACATCTAACCTAGTTTCTGCCTCAGTTGTTTTGATGGTACAGTTCTTTGCCTTGCAAGTCAATATTAGCGGAGAGGACTGATATAGGCATCTACCTGTTCTACCTGCATCTACAAAAAAAAAGTCAATATTAATTAATAGATTGTGGGCCTTCTTCAAAACATAAGATTTTTTTGGCACTGAAATTGATGGTATGGTAACTATTTTATTTGGTCCTCGCAAATTTACCTCATTGCACATGCATTGGTGTTGACATCTCTTCATTATCCAAGGTGTAGAAGAGTAGGACATAACACTTTATTCATTTCTTTTATTTCATTTCATTTCAGTTAATTTTTTTAAATTGGAATTGTCTAAAATAAGAAAGATAGTATATTTCATACATCTCAAATTAATCATAAAGATTTATATATGTATATAAAAAACACCAATTCATTTCACAATATTACTAAAATAACTAAAATTTCCAGGAATAAGTTTGAAATATTAAAAGAAGGGATATTTTCTAGGTTAGTAACAACAGAGCTGTAGATTTTCATATTCACAATCGGACATAGTTACATGTCAATTTATAAATTGTACCAAGTTTCTTTGCGAATTCATAAAAAATCCAGAAAAATCGTCACAATGGCATAAAAAAATGGCATAAAAAAATGTTATAAAAATGAAAATTTTAGTCAGCCATTTAAGAGCTGTTATCAGACATGACTGGCAAATACAGATAATTCAACAACCCTGGTTAGTATTGAAGAAATCATATCTTAAGTAAGCTTACTTTTGTTTGTATTAAAGTTTTCAAACAGTGAAAAAGAACTTAATGTACTGGAACCTTAAAGACACAGTTAATTTGAGAACATATTTCTGTTTACAGATTGTTTTATTCAATATATCAGATGTTAATTTGAGAACATATTTCTGTTAACAGATTGTCTGTTCAATATATGAGATGTTAATTTGAGAACATATTTCTGTTTACAGATTGTTTTATTCAATATATCAGATGTTAATTTGAGAACATATTTCTGTTTACAGATTGTTTTATTCAATATATCAGATGTTAATTTGAGAACATATTTCTGTTTACAGATTGTTTTATTCAATATATCAGATGTTAATTTGAGAACATATTTCTGTTAACAGATTGCTTTATTCAATATATCAGATGTTAATTTGAGAACATATTTCTGTTTACAGATTGTTTTATTCAATATATGAGAAGATAATTTGAGAACACATTTCTGTTTACAGTTTGTTTTATTCAATATATGAGATGTTAATTTGAGAACATATTTCTGTTGACAGTTTGTTTTATTCAATATATAAGAGGTTAATTTGAGAACACATTTCTGTTTACAGATTGTTTTATTCAATATATGAGATGTTAATTTGAGAACATATTTCTGTTTACAGATTGTTTTATTCAATATATCAGATGTTAATTTGAGAACATATTTCTGTTAACAGATTGTCTGTTGAATATATGAGATGTTAATTTGAGAACATATTTCTGTTGACTGTTTGTTTTATTCAATATATGAGAATTTAATTTGAGAACATATTTTTGTTTACAGTTGGTTTTATTCAATGTATAAGATGTTAATTTGAGAACACATTTCTGTTTACAGATTGTTTTATTCAATGTATTTGAGAACACATTTCTGTTAACAGATTGTTTTATTCAATGTATGAGATGTTAATTTGAGAACACATTTCTGTTGACAGATTGTTTTTATTCAATATATGAGATGTTAATTTGAGAACACATTTCTGTTTACAGATTGTTTTATTCAATATATGAGATGTTAATTTGAGAACATATTTCTGTTTACAGATTGTTTTATTCAATATATGAGATGTTAATTTGAGAACATATTTTTGTTTACAGTTGGTTTTATTCAATGTATGAGATGTTAATTTGAGAACACATTTCTAAGACATAATATTGTTGTAAGCTGGCTTAGACTGTACATAAGCTGATCTTATTGTCCACAATAACATTTACAAAGAGAAAGATTTCTACTAGTAAGAGTGCATGTCAACTTAATGTAAACAGGAATTGTGACTAATTCCTTTCTCTCATTATTCATTAAAGGGATACTACATCTTGAAAAGTATGAAATTTTAAATTTGTAAACTTGGCCAATGTGAGCTCTATTTATCTGTAGATATACCTGCTGCCATAAATAACATAACAGAATCCTTATATAATCTGATTTATCCAAAAAAATCTAAATATAATACATAAAGCATTTGATTATTGAAAATCGCTAAGTAAATTGATAAAGCGTTTTTTTCAATAATGACTTAGTTTGCGAGTTTCCATATTTAACAGAGATTCTGTTACTTTATAACACCAGGTAAGTTCCCTGATGAATATATACTCATATTGACCTTTATTCAGAACTACAATTTTATGTCCATTCTAAAACGCAGTATCACTTTGATTTACGAGTTTTTGCTTCTATAACAATGTCAATTATGGCGTTTCAGTCTTTTATGGTGATCTAGTTGTTTTAAATCACCATTGACTGATTCGCATGCTTCATTTTGAGTAAGTTTTAATATTTCAAAATATTTGATGTAAATTGTCTGTGGAGTGTTGATAAATCAATAATAATGTATACAGCTCATTTTTCAATTTTGAGCCTTGAAATTTATGTGTGTCTGGACAAAGTCTTGTCAGGTAAAAAAGGAATACTGTGTCTTAGAATGAACATAAAATTTTAGTTTTCAAGAATGGTCAATATGAGTATATTCATTAGTGAACTTACCTGGTGTCATAAAGTAACAGAATCTCTTAAAATCTTGAAAACTCACAAAACTAGGTTATTATTGAAAAATGCTTAATCCATTTAATGCATCTTTCCGAATAGTTACTTAGTTTTTTGGATGTTTGATTATTTTTTATGTCATTTATGACAGCAGGTATATTTACTGATGAATAGAGCTCGAATTGGCCAAGTTAGAATTTTAAAATTCTAAGACACAGTATCCCTTTCGAGAGTAAAATGAGTTTGAGGTATTTATGAAGAAATTTTTGTGCATTTCTAAAACTTCTGAACTTTATTTACATAATTATTTACGTAATATATTCAATGACAATCGAAAATGGCGATTCATGGCCTTTAAGGGAGAAATAAAAAGTAATACTCCTAGTATATTGGAAGGAATGGCATTTTCATGTTTATTTCTAGTTCTACTGAAGACTATTTACAAAAATCCAAGTCCCAAATCAAACCCAAGGTGAACTATTGTCTTTTTAAGGCTTAATTATATCTGTATTGACGTAGTGTTATTAATTGACGTAATGCCACCCTTTCTCTCCACGATATTGTTTACTATCACGGATTTTATAATCCAGTGTGTGGGTGTGTAGATTGTTGTTATTGTACTTAATCAAGGTTAGCTGGTATTTCTCTTACAACATTATCTTTAAAGTGGTAGTTTTTTCTGTTAAATTAACATGTTTATTTGGAAAAATATTTATATAGGTCTTAAAGTAAATCTTAAACATGGGTTCCCTTATTTTCATTCATTGAAATATATAAATATATGTTCCATAAAAGTAAAACTAATACTTATATCAATTGCAAGTAAAGATGTTCTAATGATCGGGAAAAATATCACTAATTAAGATTCCCTAATTAAGTCAAAAGTAGCGTAATTCTGTCAGGTCTAGAAACATCTTTAGGTCTCAAAATGGCATTAAAATTTTAGTATCTTTCTTTGATTATCCAGTGCATTTTCATGTGAAAAAACATGGAGTCTAAAAATAGTGTCTAGTCCTTCTGTGCACGATCCCTCGACAGTTGGAAGTCACAAAAAAGTTTGCAGAAAAGTAGGATGTAAAACTCATTTCATTTAATATTTCAACAAAAAGTTACAGTATAAATTTCTTTAAATTTACTTACAAGATTGGATCAAAAGTTTAAAGCAAATTTTAAACAAGGACTTATTCCTATATAGACAATCTTCACTTGTCATATATTGAATCCAGAACAACATAATACAAACCATAATACAAACAGAAAATTACAGCATTGTGTCTTTAACACCTCTTTCTTTAATTGAACTGACATAACAAATAAGGATTTGATTTAATTTTTCATGATGAATTTCAACTTCACATATTTCTAAGAAAGATCAGATTAAAGCCAATAATAAAGCTTAGATAACAGAAACATAGTGTGTACCATTATGGAGAATTATTGAACAGGAGGAATCTAGATAAGAGAAACATAGAATAAAAAGTCTGGCCTATAAACAAGTAAGTGTGTACCAGGATGTAGAAGTTATAGAACAGGAGGAATCTAGATAACAGAAACATAGAATATAAAGTCTGGCGTATAAACAAGTCAGTGTGTACCAGGATGTAGAATTTATAGAACAGGAGGAATCTAGATAACAGAAACATAGAATATAAAGTCTGGCCTATAAACAAGTCAGTTTGTACCAGGATGTAGAAGTGATAGAACAGGAGGAATCTAGATAACAGAAACAAAGAATATAAAGTCTGGCCTATAAACAAGTAAGTGTGTACCAGGATGTAGAAGTTATTGAACAGGAGGAATCTAGATAACAGAAACAGAATATAAAGTCTGGCCTATAAACAAGTCAGTGTGTACCAGGATGTAGAAGTTATAGAACAGGAGGAATCTAGATAACAGAAACAGAATATAAAGTCTGGCCTATAAACAAGTCAGTGTGTACCAGGATGTAGAAGTTATTGAACAGGAGGAATCTAGATAACAGAAACATAGAATATAAAGTCTGGCCTATAAACAAGTCAGTGTGTACCAGGATGTAGAAGTTATTGAACAGGAGGAATCTAGATAACAGAAACATAGAATATAAAGTCTGGCCTATAAACAAGTCAGTGTGTACCAGGATGTAGAAGTTATTGAACAGGAGGAACCTAGAGAACAGAAACAAAGAATATAAAGTCTGGCGTATAAACAAGTCAGTGTGTACCAGGATGTAGAAAGTATTGAACAGGAGGAATCTAGATAACAGAAACATAGAATATAAAGTCTGGCCTATAAACAAGTCAGTGTGTACCAGGATGTAGAAGTTATTGAACAGGAGGAATCTAGATAACAGAAACATAGAATATAAAGTCTGGCCTATAAACAAGTCAGTGTGTACCAGGATGTAGAAGTTATTGAACAGGAGGAATCTAGATAACAGAAACATAGAATATAAAGTCTGGCCTATAAACAAGTCAGTGTGTACCAGGATGTAGAAGTTATTGAACAGGAGGAACCTAGAGAACAGAAACAAAGAATATAAAGTCTGGCGTATAAACAAGTGTGTACCAGGATGTAGAAGTTATGGAACAGGAGGAATCTAGATAACAGAAACATAGAATATAAAGTCCGGCCTATAAACCAGTCAGTGTGTACCAGGATGTAGAAGTTATTGAACAGGAGGAACCTAGAGAACAGAAACAAAGAATATAAAGTCTGGCCTATAAACAAGTCAGTGTGTACCAGGATGTAGAAGTTATTGAACAGGGGGAATGTAGATAACAGAAACATAGAATATAAAGTCCGGCCTATAAACCAGTCAGTGTGTACCAGGATGTAGAAGTTATTGAACAGGAGGAATCTAGATATCAGAAACATAGAATATAAAGTCTGGCCTATAAACAAGTCAGTATGTACCAGGATGTAGAAAGTATTGATCAGTTCTCAGTTGGTTTAAGTCAGTCATAACATGAACGTATAGCCATGGATTGTAGTATTGTAGGCGGGACCATACCTTAGGTTATTAACTCTCACTTTCTCTCCGTATAATTAACCAAGTTTATAAGATGTCGGTGAACTTACTCAGTCTGTATGTCTCTGCAACTTAAACTTATGCTAATCAGTCATAGTGTTCACAGCTCACCTTCCAAATTTTTGCCTTTGAATGCATGTGTGGATCCTGGGATCTTATTCTCAAACAACTAACAAAGATATAATCCTGATCCAGATTTTAAGAAATACAGTAATTTAATTGGATGATTAAGCTCAATTTCAAATTGATTTTAGTGATTGATCAATCAGATGACTGGAACACTTAAAGTTTGCGAGAAAAGTGGCCCAGATCTAGCTGTGTTTGAAAGTTAAAATGTCTACTCTTTATTTCTTGAGCAGATGCTTTTTCAGCAACACACAATCTTCTGTTAAAGATAATTTCCCCCATTGCTAACTTCATAGCATTGCAAGCCATTCTTACAGTGAAATATGAATGGATGGTAAATCTATAAAGTGATACTGCGTCTTAGCATGAACATGAAATTTTAGTTCTCAAGAATGGTCAATATGAGTATATATTCATCAGTGAACTTAACTGGTGACATAAAGTAACAGAATCCCTTAAAACCTGGAAAACTCACAAACTCATTATTGAAAAACACTTAATTAATTTATTAAGCATTTTTCAGTAATCAAATGTATCTTTATGGATAATTACTAGTTTTTTGGGATATATCATTATTTTTTTGTGTTATTTATGGCAGCAGGAATAGTTTTATATTCATTCTAGGACGCAGTATTCCTTTAATTTATTTCTGGACTTTAATTAAATTGATTCAAAATAAAGCCCTTCACTTCCTCAATTGAAATAAACTGAATCTAAGAAAAATTGAATTGCTCTATTAAATAGAGGAAGTTATTATATAAATTGAAATTTGTTATGATTAAGGTCTGTGTATTTTAATTATTCTCAAGGTTATCAGGAACATGTGCTGCCCCTCCTTCACTGGACTTATTTCAACTTTAATTGGCATTCACTTCTTTTTTCTCAAATTTGTGGAAACCATATAAGGCCTACCTAACTTTAATCTGAAAGTTTGAATTAAAAAATTCCTGCCTTTCTAAAATTTTTAATTACCGGTATAACTTTTTTGTAGTTTGTGATGTTTTTTGAGAAGTTTTAGAAAACTACTGCTTAGAATTAAAGATACATTCTCCCATTGTTTAGGGTCAAATCAAGCTTACTAACTAATTTTACCATAACATTTAATTGAAGATCTACCTTAAAGATGGCTTTCTCCCATTGTTTATTGTGAAATCTAGCTTACTAATTAATTAATCAGTCTTTCATAATGAATAATCCACGTAATTAAAAGATTTTATTCCAGTTCAAAACGCTATTTTTGGACTCCATGTTTGTGCACGTGACTATGTACTGGGTAATCAAAGAAAGATACTAAGATTTGAATGGCATTTGGAAACCTAATGATGTTTCTTTACCTGGTGGAACGAGGAAAATTTCCTTCATAATAACACTAATTACATATTAATTAGGGACTTGTGAGACAAACTGATATTTTTCTCGATCATTAGAATATCTCTACTTTCAATTGATATAAGTATTAGCCATCCAGTTATGGATTGAATAAAAAAAATAAGGGAACCCATGTTTAATCTAAATATATATGACTCTTTGTAGAACTAAAGGTAGTCTATGTATACTTAAGGTTTCTGCTAAGCTGCTCAATGAACAAGTATTATCGTCATGTATCGATACATGACCTCGCGATACTCGTATCGTGGCATGTCATATTATGATACATCGATTCAACGATATAGTGTGCCAACACAAGTAGATATACAGATATAAATATGTAAAAAGCATATTCTAGAAATATTTTCAAAAATAATTTTACTGCGTTTTGGATTTGAATTTACATACTGCCCCTTATATCCTAAATAGGTTTTCTAACATTTGTTTATCGCGGACACTTTTATCATCAATTAGCACCATTTCTATTTTTAATCAGACGTCATTGGTTCATGCAGCACATAAAATTATGAACGTTCTAATCGTTATCAAGAAACATAATTTACATAGCATTCTTAAAAACATTTAGAACACAACTGTGGCAGAATAGTTGGTAGATTACAATAGACTTTGAAGGATATTGACTTGAAGGGAATGTTTGAAATCAGAATTTAAATCTAGTTGAATCATCTGACCAACTTATAATAAAGAAACAGCTGGTTATTGATTGTGCACTAGTTTATAGTTTATATCTTCTGTTTTAGTAGGTTAAGGTCAAGGTCAGAATATTTTTAGTGCAGTGCAGTACACTTTTATCTACAAATCAGCCTTTTTATTCATGTTGATATTTTTTAACTTTCTAAATAATGTCTGTACTGTATTGATTTAAATCACAGGTACGTGTGGACAAGATAGTCTATTGTAGGTGCCACAAGATAGTCTATTATAGGTGCCACAAGATTGTCTATTATAGGTGCCACAAGATAGTCTTTTATAGGTGCCACAAGATAGTCTTTTATAGGTGCCACAAGATAGTCTATTATAGGTGCCACAAGATAGTCTATTATAGGTGCCACAAGATAGTCTATTATAGGTGCCACAAGATAGTCTATTATAGGTGCCACAAGATAGTCTATTATAGGTGCCACAAGATAGTCTTTTATAGGTGCCACAAGATAGTCTATTATAGGTGCCACAAGATAGTCTATTATAGGTGCCACAAGATAGTCTATTATAGGTGCCACAAGATAGTCTATTATAGGTGCCACAAGATAGTCTTTATAGGTGCCACAAGATAGTCTTTTATAGGTGCCACAAGATAGTCTATTATAGGTGCCACAAGATAGTCTATTATAGGTGCCACAAGATAGTCTATGATAAGTGCTTATGACTTCCCCGTATGATTCCCCTCGAAAAATATAAATTTTGTTTCATTTCCTTCAAAAACAAAGTTTGAGATTTTTGCCGGTCAAATGATATACCGGTATATAATACACACAGAGATTGTCTACTTTCCCCGCCACATAATAGACTATCCTGTCCACACGTACCTATGATTAATATACATTTACCTTGAAGTACATTTTTTGACCAAGTATCTATTTGTTTGGATGGGACAATCAACCCAGGCCCTGGGTGCTACAGTCTATGAAGTTGGAAATGACAAAGTGGGCTAATTTCTCGCTTGCATACTTCAAGGCATTGCCTATCTTTATTAGGTACAGAAGAGTTGGGCGTAAACTATATAATGGTGTAATATTGAAATTTCTCTATATTTTAGGATGGTGTGAGAAAGATGTTCAATAAGGAGAACTGTTGTACTGGGTTGAAAAAATGGTCAGAATCTTATTAAGTCTAATTCAATTGTGAGTTCACATCACCTTAGCATTAAACCAATCAAAAGTGCACAATTAAGATAGGCCAATAAACCAGAGCCCCTGTGTACCATGGCCTGTGCATTCTACGAATGCTGAGCATTAGGCTTATGTCACTTTCCCTGAAAACATTATCTTTTTTGGCATAAGCAAAAGACCTTTTAGCTTGGTCCGGGCAAAATTTACCTCATCAAACAAAGCAAGTTGTATGTGATTTGATCAGAAGCAAAAAGTTAGGATACAAAAATAAATTTAATGTAGTTATCACCTACAAACATGACAAGTTCAATTTTTTATATAAAGTTGTCACGGAAACAATCGTTTTTCACAGTTTGCAGAGATGACAATAAAACTGATGTAAATTTAAACATTTTTACTTATCCATAATTGCCATGTATTTTTATTTTAGATTGTAACTGACAATGATTTGGTTCCATCAACAGACACTTCTCTTTATTTTGAAATTCACACTTGGACCCACCACATAAGATGATGGGACATCAGAGCGCAAGCTCTCTTGAGCAACAGACAACTACACAGCAGTTCCGTGGCACAGAAAGTCAAGATCAGATACACTTAACAGAGAGTGAAAACCGAAATCAGGCTCCAAAGGAACCTTTTTCACCTCACTTAGAACATCAGCCTCAAAATCCAACCTTTGTAATTCAACCTGTGGGTGCTCAACCAGAACCATTGAATCAGGATTCAGCAGAACCAGAGTCATTTGGAAGTAAGCGTCGGGAAATGATAGCTCCACGACTACAGCATCCAACGTTTAGTGATATTCGTGGACCAGGATTGTCAGATATCAAGAGTAAAATGAGGTCGGAATCCCTGCCCGAGCCACTTGTGATAAAACGTGAAAAATCAATACTATGGACGCGCGATAGTGAGGAAAGCTACTTTGCTGATAAATTTTCGGACACATCATCCAGTAATGTGGAAGGAAGTAGTAGTAGCCGGGAAATGTCGCCTTTCACCGGGTTTGAGGAATGCGTGCAATCTTCTAGTCTGGAACTTTTAGTGCCTCCCAGACAACAGTCGTCTGGAAATTCTGACAGTGATGAAAAGGAGGTGAAAATAAAATCCGAACAGTTTGAAGCGCCAGAGGAAGAGAGGCCGTCACATCATGCTGCAAAATTCAAAAAGAGACTTCATGAGCGATATGTGTCAGACATGCAGCAAGATTTCCCTGCGTCTGGACAAACCATGGAGACATTTCCAATGCAGTGTCCTACATCACCTGCCCCATATCCCAGGTCACCCTCCTATCTTCGTGATTCGTCTTCGGAAACAGAGTTTGCCAACATTCGTCGCCAGCCAAGTGACTCTCGTTCAGACACCCCTGATGATGTCTTCATGGAACCTTCTCCACCATCTATGGGAATCAAAAGATCTAAGCCACCTTGCCTCCAGCAGAATGAACCTTTGGATCTCAGTACTAGTCTTATCCCTGGATTGCCGTCTGCTCCCCAGGTCCCTGAACAAGAGTTAAGTCCCTCAGCAACGAAGCAATTTTCCCCTATGACGTATAGGTCCCCACATCGAATTCCTTACTCCCCTCATGGCATCCTTTCCCCACAGTCACCCTTATGTTCAGTTCCTGAGGGAGGCAGAATTTTTACCTTCAGCATGCCCAGTCCGTACGAAGGACCACACTCAGATTCTGATCTCCTGTCCCCGAGTCCAATATCTCCAAGATTTTTCACCTTTCCACCTCAGAGTAACATTTTGACTCCGATGTCAGAGGTCAATCGGCTAGCTGTCTCACCGCGTGCTTTGTATCCGACCAGTCCACTACAATATTCACAGTTTCGCGCCAAACATTTGGGACAGAGAATCAAGGAGGAACCAAAGTCCGGGATGTTCGAAAAGCGCTCTTTATCTGAATCAGATGTGACTCATTTCTGTCCTGTGTGCGGACAGGTGTTTCCCTCTTTCGATAATCTGGCCAAACACATGGCTAAACATTTACCCACGGAAACAGTTCGTTCAGCTGATAATAATAAGATACATTATTGTAAAGTCTGTAATCGCTCCTTTTCGCGAAGTGATATGCTGACCCGACACATGCGTCTGCACACTGGATTAAAGCCTTATGAATGTGGAGATTGTGGTCAGGTGTTCAGCCGTAGTGACCATCTAAACACTCATAAACGAACTCACACAGGAGAGAAGCCATACCGGTGCCCACAATGTCCGTATGCTGCATGTCGCCGCGACATGATAACTCGTCACATGCGGACGCATAACAAACGATCGACGAGGCGTGGACGATTCTTAGCCGTGCCTGACACTGAGGCTGAGATACGAAAGAGTTCGATATCCAGCACGGACACAACAGATTCTCAACATTCTACACGCACGTGTTCAGCTTCAAGCATGGATAGCATAGACTCGGAATCGGGACACTCCAAGCTTAGTCGTAAGGATGTCGTAAATATAGTGGAACCCATGGCGCCTCAGACACCATGGGTTTATCGGAGTGAACACAATGAAATGGGCGATGTACACGAAGTACCGTCGCATAATTTACCCAATGAAAGACCTTTCGATCCTTTTATGGGATACAGGAAATCAAGGAACTGGTCAACAACGAGCTACGAAAGTGTCGAGTCAGAAGACCACACCCACCGAGATACCTTCGTAGATGATGCCTTTACAGATTTATCAGAGCCTGTTACTGGAAGTCGTCCTCTCACTCCAGCTATTGATGCTGAGAGTTTGAAAAAATGTACAATAAGTTCTGACAATCCGACAAATTAATGTAACTTTAGTTAGATATTTAGAATTGTCAAGATTTTAGAAATTAGCTTATTCATTCCAGTTTTGATGCGTTTCAGAAAAATTCTCAAGTCTGTGATACTGAATTAATTGTTTTTAAAAACTGAAAAAATATCATACAAATTTTTAAAAGAAATTATTTTTGCACGGAGCCATTTTTTAAAGAAAACACAGCTATGATTTTTGGACCAGAAAAATCTCCAAAAACATGGGTCCAAATTGGAAAATTTTTATCCTATAGCAATTTGATTTTAAAGTCTTCAAAAGATTTGGCTTTCTCTTAATTTTCACTAGTCTTTTAAAGTCTTATCGTAATCAAGCACTTCAAATTTGTTCATCATTTGGACTTCATTTCAGAGGGTCTACATAGATTTCGTTTTTAATTTCATGAGTTAGTGCTAATAAAAAGTTCAATTCAAATCTCAGAACAACCGAAATTGAGATGATTTTAGCGTCCAGATATCTGATTGGTTAATCATCTAAATTTGAATTTAAATTCAGTCATATTAACCAATCAGATAGCTGTAAAATCTGGAATAAGGATTTTGTTGGAGAAGTTTTTGTGAAATTGGGCCCTGAACTAATCTAGTTATAAAATACATCATAATGTTTTGTTTGTATATATTGATTGTGTGTCAACTATTTTGTTCTAGTGAAAAGTTTGGTCATTTTTTTTCCTGTTCAGAGTTTGGTTAAAGGGATTTTCACCTCTAAATATTTTTCTAGACAAATTTAGACCTTTAAACAAAAACAAAGTTGTTTTGTAAGAATACCTTGATACTTCGTCATCCCAGTGCTCGAACAAATTGTTTAGAACTTTCTGCTGTCAAGATTATCCAGTATTTTTGGAATGAATTTTTGATGAATATTTCTTAAGTGTTTAGAGGCTCGAAAACCCTAATCCAAACTTATACAATGAACATTATTATACAAACTTATTTGGAATTTAGAGACCTTCCCCTAGGTTGACCTCCCCCCCTCATTGACCAATCAGATGATAAAATTCAGATTTAAAAATTACAGCAAGTCATTCTGATTGGCTAAAATTACCGAACTATTAGAGAATTTTATCAACCAATGCCTGATTGGGAGGCATATATCCATATAAACTTTTATATATATTTTTATTGACCCTGAAAATGATGTTTTTGAGATTCAATCAAACAGACTAGGGGGTATGTCCTCATATATTATATTGGCACCAGTATTGCAAAGACAAATGTTTTTATTATTTGTTATTAAAGGGAGGGGTAGTTGATTATCTCCCCACCCCCTCCTCATTATATATATATATATATACACATACATATATATCATGTGTTATTTGTTATTCTATATTCAATTTGTTGGAAAATAAAAGTGCTCTTTATCTTTGCTTGAAGTGCTGGTGTCTGTAGAAGACTTCTAATCAAATTTTGTGGTACCTGAATAGTGAAAGGCAATTCTTGAACAAAATTAGAAAAATTGTTGGAATTTGTTCTGGTGCTTAATTCTTAAAAAACTTAATTCAAGATGATTTTAGTGTTTCAGTTAACTGATAGGGCAATGACTAAAATTGATTGAAAATTGAGTTTTGATTTCCAATCAGCCAACTGTATTTCTTGAATTCTGAATTTTATTTTATATTTGAAAAAAAAAGCACCAGCACAATGGCCAGCTTGGTAATTTAATTTTTAAATTTTAGTCACTGACCTATACTTATTGACCTACGGAACCTATTTTCAGTTGGTCATTTTAGATAAACAATCGGTCATAACCAGCTTAATATGTCCATGGTTTCAAAATGTTAACTTTCTCTTTAGGTATAATAAATGGTAATTGAAACTATACAAGTTAAACTTTTATCATGTTTTAGACTATTAAAAATACCTATAAATAAAATTAAACTTAGGTGTGTTTATAAGAGCTTGATTATATTTGCCTGCTTCTGAAAGCGCTGGCTGTGGAATAAAATTCAAACCTTAAGTGCTTAATGAGTACCACAAATTTTGATTTAATTTAAACACACTTTCCCAATTTTCTTTGTAAAAATAATTTGTATATTTTGATGTGACCAGACTTTAATTTAGAAAATTATATATTAAATGTATTCAGTATATTGAAGCTTCCATATCAGTCCAGATTATGAATTTTAAAAACAAAATCAGTTGATAGCAAGAAATCCAATACATTGCTATAATATTTGTTATATATAGCAAAATCTAAATCACTTTTCACAAAGCAAATAATCAATCTGAAAAGGGTTACACATGGCTTACAATATCAAGATCTACAAAATAAAACTTTATGTTTGTTGGCTGTGATACAATTTCAGATTTTTTGAATATAAAAATAACAGTGAAATGGCAAGATTTTGGATAATTTTATTTGAAATTTGGTCACATCAATGTTTAAGCAATCTCAATTTTTAGTGAACGATATGTGCTATTTTATAAAGACTTACCCGGTGAGTTAAACAAATCTTCCAGTAAACTTATTATCAATTAAATATTTTATGTCTTTTTAAGTTTTACGTAGCTATATAGGTAATTGAACTGGATTTGAAAATTCAGAAAAAGAAAATTTGAAATGGACGTTACATTTTAGTGTTTGGGATTTGTAACATTTAAAAAAAATGTTTAATGGGAAATTTTAAAATTTTTTACCAAATGAATGAAAATAATTACAAATCTCATGTTAAACAAAAACCTGTAATTTTGCATTCAGTTCGAGAAAAGATTTTTTTATAATTGATCTTTACCCACATAGCCACATTAATGAATTAGAAATGAGCTATTTCTCAGATATTGTTATTATGTTTTTATATTTCTAAGTAACAAGGGCTGTGCCCATCTGATCCTCACAGACTTATTCTGTTGAAAAAACAAATGGGAGTGATACTCTGAAAGCTTGGTCTTTCTGAATATTGTGAAATGGTTATTATATGTGAATTCTATGCTTCGTATCTTGTAGTCAGATGGGGGAAGTCCTGAAACAATGGCTGTGAATTTTCAATGTGGTGCTGCCATAATGAATGTGGTGCTGCCATGATTCTATATGGTGTTGCCATGATTCAATATGGTTCTCCCATATTCAATGTGGTGCTGTTATGATTCAATGTGGTGCTGCCATGATTGATTATGGTTCTCCCATGTTTCAAAATGGTTCTCCCATATTCAATGTTCAATGTTTTTCAATTTTTGATTAGAAGAGCTTATATCAACAATAGATATCTATTGTATTACATCTAATATAAATTAATTGATGTGAATATACAGATGTGCATAGTAACAAAATATCCTTTTCTGAGAACAATTACATGGAATTTAGAACTCACAAAAAATAACCCATTTCATAATACCTTTATTTATTACTAAGCCAATATTGTACACCATATTATTATTATATTTTGGATCATTTTTTCACACTTTATTTCATGATTTCACTTTGCCTTTGAAGATTTGATTGTTTCAGGCTTAATAGATATTGTTTCTATTATTTCTTGTCTTGTTGCAAGTATTAGTGCTTTAATTTAAAGGTATACTTCTTTTAAGGATAACCATAAAATTGAAATTTTTAAACTTGGCCAATATGAGTTTTTGTACATCAGTTAGACTTGTCAAACCTATAATACAGAATTCCTTTATAATATATAAAATCTATAAAACTAAGAATAAGATGCATTTTCCATAAATAGTTATTTAACTTTATAGTATATCATGTTATATAGAGACTCTATTGTTTAATGGTACCTGGTAAATCCAACTGATGAATATATACTCTTATTGGCCCAGTTTGAGACTTAAAATTTTATGTTCTTTTTAAGAGGTAGCATTTCTTTAAACAAATGATCTGACAAAAATTATGGTATGAAATCAAACTGTTTTAAAACCTCATTAAAATGTTTTGTTTCATATTTTATCTTTGGGACTACTTCTCAGCGATTCGTGATCTAAAAAAAAACCCAACGCTTTTTAACATTGTGTGCAATAAACTTTGGAGTATTTATTTTTGACAATTTATACTTGATAATGAATTCCGAATCCGAAATTTTGATTGGATGAATAGTTTGATTAATATTGAACATCTGTTCCCTAACAATTTTGTCAGATCATGGTTGACCGGTGGTGAAAACATGAAAAATGTCACCATTTGTTTAGAAATCTTACAACCAGAATTGGTCGAAAGTGTTGAAATTCAATACTTAGAAACATAAGACTTTTGGAGAATTTTTCCTTGTGTGATTGTTTATTGTTGTTGACTGTGTATTGATTATGAATTTGTCCGGTGAATTGGGTCAGGGTTCAGTTTGCGATAGATGTGGCTTTGTATTTCTAATTTTCGTGTTTGCCTTCTGGAGATTTTTTACCAGATACCAGAAATTGTTTTGATGCCCTTTCTCAATAATTACTTTTTAAGAATGGAGAAATTTTACTTATGGTTCAGTGCTTGGACCACTCCATTTTTTGAGAATTCAGGGAGTGTAGGTAAATTATTTTAGGAAATCTGATTGGTGAATATCCTTTGCCTCATTTCTTTAAACCAATCAAATTTATTTTCGATATTAATTTTTATGAAATCCTGTTATGGTTTAAGTTCTGCTATCTAAAAGCAGGAGTCTTATTCTTGAAAACTTAACTCCAGATGATTTCAGTGTTCCAGTCATCTGATTGGTCAATCACTAAAATTGATTTTATATTATGTTATATTATCCAAACAGATTGATTTCTTAGAACCTGGATTTTATTTATTTTAAGTTTTGGAGAATAAAACCCCTGATTTGATTGGTTGATTATATAAATGAAGTTTTCTGTCTTGGACGAAGCTGGACGTAGACAAAGAAGATTAAAGGGGCAAGTTATTAAACGGAAAAATTCAGTTTTTTTGGTATTGATTTTCGGTTTTATTTCACTGGAAATATTTCTTGTAACATTTGGTGAATGAAAGCTAATGATTAAATGGTTAGAGGGAGGCAACTCCTTTTTTTGATGTCGATTAATCAGTTTAGCACAGAAAGTCTTCGCAAAAACAATTTGGTGGGGTGATGATTCTAATATTAAATTCTTAATTTATTTTTCTTCAAGGATGTTTAAACCGACGCTAATAGGCCTTACCGATAGTTCAAGATCGTAATTTTCCCATGGCATCATTTTACATTTTCATTTTGGAACCTACTTCATTAATATCAATATTTATTTGGTAGAGAACAGAATTTGAATTATTTTGGTCAAAATGTAAATAGAAATATATATTTTGTTTGTTTTTGTATTTATTTTGTATTTGTTATTTTGTAATTGATTTTAATTTGTAAAATGATTATATTTTTGTTTTTGTTTGTTTTATTTTGAATTAGTACGCCCATTCAAATATTATTTTGCTGATATCATCGAATATTGTCATTTTGTAATTACGCATGTATTTTTATTATTATTATCATTATTATTATTTGGTTTTTTTGAAGACGAGATCTGTTTGAAAATGAAAAATTTGAAAGTTGTGATGAAGAAATTGTTATTCATAATTATTTTTCTATAAAAAAAGAAAAAAAAAAGAAAATCGGACTTTTTTACAACCATATGTTGAAAATTAAATTTGAAAATCAGAATTTTTTTTACATGTTGGCTTGTAATTTGACATTCAAATATTTTTTTTAAAAATTATAAATTAAAAAATTTTTGTAACCATATTACAAATGAATGTTTTTATAAAATTTTAGAAAAATAATAATATTAACAAAACTTGAAATATACAGTTCTAGATTCATGACCTAGGCCAGTGCTTTTTTGTGGGTTACATGACTCTAACACAGAAAATACGATGATTCTAATTTGTTGAAAATTTCTCATATTCAAACTGATTCCAGTCTTCAACTGTTGTTTTTATTTGGATTATTTTGACTCATGGCGAATGTTGATAATGTTATTTTGTATTAAATTTGTACGGTGATAATATATTTCCCAGTGATTTTAAAAAATTTTCATCTTGGTTTCACCATTGGCTCATTTTTACATGCAGCTTAGAAACCAACATAGGGAAAAAATAAAGCTTAAAATAAAATCTGTTGTTTTTTTTAATTTTGTATCATCGCTCAGTTAGATGCTTGCTCGCTACCCTGAAGGACCAAGGTTCAATCACTACAAAGATCTTGATGAAAATTTGTATATATTTCATCTCAGTCCCATATGCTACATGCTCGGCAGTTAGAAAACGAAAAAGTGGCCATTCAAAATTTCCTTCCTTGCACACAGCATGGCGTCATAAGCCTATCAGGTGCAGGGTATCATTGAGTCTAACACTGTTTTAAGAATATCCAAGGGCCATGAATCCTCACATTACTTATGAGATGTCTTAGCGTCTTATATTCAAACACAAAAATGAAATAGGGGTATAAATGGGGGTGGGGTACAAACTATTTTTCTGGGGCAATTAATTACTTGCCATACTGGCATTAAACAGTCGACTAGACAACGAGAAAACATAAATTAATGATGCGTCACTTCGCCCATTGTTTTAGTAGTGCCCGGGGCGATACTGTCCACGTGGCTGGAAAATACAATGAGCGTCTGGGTGAGGGAGTATAAAAATCACGAGTTCTTTCCCTTTAATAGATGACGCTGCGGTCTTTTTAATCAACGTCATCAGTTTTCTTTACCACACTGCATTAAGACAGACAACATGCCTCTCGTAAGTTTTCATTTTAATCCAATATTTTAGATTATTTCTCGATAGATTTTATCCTGATTGATGGTTAGGATAGCAGATAAAATTCTGTTTAATTTTTAGTCATTTAATAGTCTCTTTCAACATTTCTTTCGTTATTTGAAAATGACGAAATTATGTGAGGTCCTGTTGACGTTGTTGGAATTGCAAATGTAAACAGAGATGATATTTTTTTAAGTTTGTCATTTAGATTGAATTTATTAATTATTTCGGACATCATAGAATGAGAGCCTGATAGAAAGATGATACTGGTTTCTTGTAACCAATTATTTAGAAGATATCTTATTATATATGGAGGGTTTGAATTAAACTTGATTTTGTTTTTGTAGCCATCTGGAAGTTCAACAAGTGTAGGTTCTGGAGGAAGAACCGCAGCCTCAGCTAAATCATTATCACCCAGAAGTGGTGGAACCGTTGCCAGACAGAGGTATGTATCAGTATTAAAATATTCTGAAAATTTAAATGCTTATGTGGGCTTGATAAGTTATGTCACAATATGTATATCGAGCAACATATTTATAAAATGTATGTCTGAGCTCAGTTCACAGGGTTCACAATCCTATAAGGAAAAGTAGGACAAAACCCTTCATTATTTTTATTTTAATGGGTTCACCCGCAAATGTATGGCCCAGCTCTGTTCATTGTAGGATTTAAGACTATTTGGTGTGTCTATATGAAGAACTGCCTGGCATATGTTCTCTTGTTGTTATTTTTTTTCAAGCCAAGTAACAATTTACTGCCTATGCATTATATCAAAATGAAATGGTTTAAGTCAAAGGCTAATATTCTTTATTTTTTAGGAAACCAGGTGGAACTCCTTCAGCAGGTTCTCGTAAAACAGCAGGTAGCAGTGCTGGTATGTGGAAATTTTACACAGAAGATTCTCCAGGCATTAAAGTGTAAGTTTTTCCTGTTTTTGATTGGATCAAAGATCTTAAGTGGATGTAAGGCAAACACTTGATCTTTTGTTTGTCAGTGCACGTCTTCATTATCCCATAAGCTGCAGAGGAGTAGGATATAAAACTTCATTTTTTTTTCATTTATTTCTCTTCGGAGCATTCTCTACAGATCTGTTGTGTTTATTAACTTCAGGTATTCCTTCTATTCCGATATGAAATTTGTCATATAAGTTTTCAAAAGTATGTCTTGGTTGACAAAATATTATTTTGCTGTTTAATTTTTTCATTGAAAGAACTACATAATTTAATGTTTTCCATTCTGTTTTTCAGGGGTCCAGTTCCAGTCCTAGTCATGAGTTTGTTTTTCATCGCTTCTGTTTTTATGTTACACATTTGGGGTAAATACACCCGGTCATAGACACCCAGTAGACTTCTTATTTTAAATATTCTAACATTCGAAACAACCCAAAAAATATTGACTGAAATTTACGTGTAATGGTGGAAGACATTTAAATGACTTTACCTGATGAAATGGATTGATATTCTGTAAAATGGTTTGAATGAAGTTTTATACGATTGTATGGGGGGAGGGAGGGGGAGTGGGATACCTGCACAAAATCAGAGCTGGCTTCTATTCCCAGAAAGGGTTATGATATCAATTTGGGATAGGATGGGAATGGATTTTTATATAAGGCTCAAAGTTGTTTTATTTGTAAATGGGATATTTTCAAAATTTCATGAAATCACCTAAAGAATTGTACATTTCAAAATCTGTCATAATGTTGTTATATTATGTCTTTTCATTTATGACAAATTTTATGCAAAAAAAAAAAAAATTATTTATACTTTGGTTGTTTTACTCTTCAGTCCCTACATTTGAGTCTTGATTTAAGTAATTACCGTTATGACAGGATCATACTCAATTTCAAAAAGTTTGGATTCACTTGTAGTTTCAGTGTACTCCAAGCTTGAGGTGAGGGTGTTACAATGACAATGCCTTATTAAGATCCCCTCTGAGCTGATAAAATTAAACTTGTCATGTGTTTGAAAGATGAATGCCTCTACACAGCTATGGGGATAATATTAGGTACAGGATTTCAAGGCTTGTCTGTGCCAGATTCCAACCATCTTTATGCTTAGTTGACTTTATTTTTGAGAATATGGTAACCAAAACTACTCCAATCAATCTATTAATAATAATAAATTTTTTATTTTACACACGGACATGGTACTCTCTAACATTCAGCCCATGGGAACAAACATATACCTGGGTCAGAATTTGGTCCAATACACAAAGGCATGGTCCTGTCTAACATTCAGTCCATGGTTGCAATACAACGAATGAACTATATTATATAGAAGTCTTGATATCACACATTACAAAACACCATACTTGTATCAACTATGCATTTAATTCAAAAAATATTTTTTTTTATTAAAAATTGAAATTCAAGTAATAAATAATGTTAAATATCACATTTCTTCAAGAACTGAAAAATATTGTTAGTCTTGCACACTCCTCTTTGAGAGGATAAAAAATTCTGCTTCCTGGACAGTACCTGTACTCCAGTTTTGGAAGGTTGGCTTATGGTAAGTCAATTTCCTTTCATTATTTTTGTTGTTTTGTTGATCTGGTTTCCATAGTAATCTTTCAATATTTAAACTGTTGTTTGCAGTTTTGTATAGTTGATATATAGACCCGAACATCAAGAGTACAAGACCTTGGTATAAGCAATATTTATTGCACGGCAAATGAAAATGTGCTACAAATTGCTTGAAACATTGACACCTGTCAAACAATGTATAAAGTAAGGTAAAAAGGTCCCATTAATGCAGTTGACCAATCAAAACAATCTGTCATTGGAAAACCCATGTGCATTTCCTGATCTGTTTTCATTGGAGGCGGGGCTTGACAAATTGCAATTTTGCTTACCTCTGGTAAAACTGCCAATCCTATTGTATAGTATAGTATAGTAAAAAAAAAAAAGAAATTGTAATCTGATTCCAATTTGATTGTTGCTAAGACTAACTTAGAAATATGTCAACTTTGGTTGTATGAAATTTTATAATTTGTTTAATAGCAGCACAAAAATATTTTCTAATCCTTATATTTCTAATAGTAAGAAACGTTTTAGACTGAAAGGAATTTGTAACTGCTCACATTTAAAACGTATGTGATTTTTACCTGGAGACAAAACCAAACTTGTTCTAATGACAATTCTACATAAATTTTCTAGCCGTTTGGAATTTGATTTTTCAAATTTGAGAAAGGCCATCATGTCTTTTGTTTTAGGTTCTTCGATATTTTTATTGAATTCAATCCATTGACTACAATCAAATTCAAAACCAAGGAGAACCAATTTTTTAATGAACTCATGATGGGTAAAGTCCATGTCGAGCAGTAAGGTGCTGATTGGTTTCTCAAATTTCTGAGGCAGTAGCCCAGCATCTAGTAGATTTTCAGCTAGATTCAAATTTCCTTTTGTCAAAAGAACAAACGTCATGATGGTCATGTCTACACCACAGATGTTCGGTCTTTTAATGTTCACAATTGCACCAGATTTTATCAGTTCCTGAGCGATGCTAATGTGATCGTTTTCTATAGCCGACAGCAAGGGGGAATAACCAGTCAGATTCGTAGAATTCACGTCTGCTTCATGGCTGATTAATGTCCTGACAACGTCTTTGTGTCCCTGAGATGCAGCGATGTATAGAGGTGTGCATTTATTTTTATCAGATATGTTCACCTTTGCTCCATGTTTTAGTAAAATTTTTACTACCATATTTTCCCCTGTTCGACTTGCTTCACACAGAGGCAGGCAACCTTTAAAATGGGAATATCCATAATTGATGTCTGCGCCTTTCTGTAAAAGATCTAACAATTTTTTCCTGATATATATTCTGTCTTGAGGATCTTCATACTGGGTCCAATCTAATCGACAAATGTAAAATATTTTCTTTAAAACTTTTTTAATCTTAAGATCTAATTCCTGAGACATAATCTGAAAAATTATAGAAAGAAAGCAACTTTATTTTACAAGAACTTAGGTTTACAAGGATCCTTTCTACTATCAGGTTCTTAGCCAAACATTTTGTCATTGATCTTTGTCAGTATCCATACTGCACCTCTGATTTTCAAATAAAAATAAATAGTAAAGGGCCTACAGATTGGCCATTAATATTTAAAATGTACGTCTCAAACTTTCAATGTCAATGAATGAGCGTTTTCCCTTCATTCCATTCGATTTCACACAACCATTTCATTAGGATTCAACATTAGGCTAAAATTGTGTGAAGCAAAGCTGAAAATTAATAAATAGCTATCTAATAACACATTTCAAGACACGTTTTGAAATGTTCACACTAAATCTTACATTTGTCAAAGACTTAACCTCTAATTGCAATTCAAAAACAAACGTCAAAACACTAAAAATGTAAACAAACCTATTATCTCCCCCTGATTTATTGACCTTGACCTTCTTAATAAAAACGAAATTAATTTTTGTAGAAAATGTTTTTTATTTTACTTGTACAAAAATCTGAACATTATTAAAGTTTTACTCTCTCTATGATTACTTCAACATTTGCTGTAATTTTCATTTTACAATTCCTTTTTTTTTTTGGTATTTGAAAATTCATAAAACCATTTACTATTGAATCTTGTTTTTGTACACAGCCTTGTTATTGCATTTTGCAGACGCTTGTCAATAAAATACATCAACATCGCGAAGAAGGTCATTTTTGTGTTTATTTCAGCTTTGGTGGTGAGTAGATTGATTTTTTGATATTTCTTATCTTAACTTTAAATGAGATTTTTTAATTTTCAACTAGATATGTTGGCTTAAAGCAGCAGAGCCCGGTCGGCGGTAGTGAAAGGTGTCTAAAAACCGGTTCGACTTTGTGGTCAGTATGATTTAATTTAAAGGGGCAGTACACTGTATGCAAAATTTTCATTTTCAAAACATTGTAAATCATACCAGAAACGATTCTATGTATTATCTTTCACTAGAACTGAATTTGTTTTTAAAAAAGAGTACCATATTAGTACCATTTCTTATATATATGGAACTAAGTATAGGCTACTGAAATGGTAGGCCCTACCAGTTTAGTCTCTACTTGTGACTTAGATCAGACCCTAAACCTACTGAAGAGTATTATATTGCGGTAATTAGTTTAACTTATTTTTTGGTGGTGCTAGAGTGTTCACCTTCATGGTTTTTCTTTACAATTACGCAGTTATTTTGGTAAAATCTGTACAGTAGTAGCCTAAGTAACCTAGTTTTCATAACCCTATTTAAAGCCAGTCAGTGGATGAATGTGTATGAAATGATGGGCTTACTCACATGTGCGCACAATTTGAGATTGCAACTGAGCGATTAAAATTCTTGGAATAATGAACTTTGACCTTGACTTGAATGGTGTAGGTATGATTGAACTACAAAAACATATGTTTAAAACAACCGCACTCGCGAAGATGCTGAAATCACCAATTTTTATGTCTTAGTTTTTCTGACTCTCCCCCTGCCATATCTGTCCAAATAGCTATCAGAGGCTTGGAATAGAGTCAGCAAGTTCGGACTAAAACTGGATATGTCTTGCTCTCTGTAACATCAATTGTTTAGTTAAGTTGCTTATCTTTGAATATTTTAAAAGATATAATGTTACTTAATTCAGTCAAGTCATAAAACTTTAAAATACAAAGTTGTTTGTTTTTAAGCTTAAATTACTTGTTGACTTAAATGAAACTGTAACACAATAAAGAATTGCCATTGGACAAGCTTTTGAAGCCAAACGACAATATTAACAGCGAATCGGCCCTACAATTCTTCCTCTCTACACTGGAGATTAAATGATTAAAGTGATACCGGGGTCTAAATATTGTCACTGTCAGTTGATAGGGCTCAATTTCAGCTTATAAGCTTATAACTTGAATATTAAACTTCTGTAATTCATAAATAAAGAAATAAGATATTGTTACAAGTTGTTACCTAATTCAATAATTTCATTGATTGTTGGTGTACTTAATTTAGCCAGAGGATAATCAAGAAAGAATAGCATTTAAACAATCATTAAAGGGATAATAGGTCTTAAATGATCATTAAAAATGAGTTAGTATTGTGAGTTTTCCAGATTTTAAGGGATTCTGTTACTTTATAACATAACGATAAGTTCACTTTTCAGAGATTTTAAGAAATACACTAATATGGTTAAACAGAAAAATTTAATTTTGATTTTAGCAATTGACAGAGGATTTATATTAAAGTAAGTTTTATTATCCAATTACAATACTGTATTGGACAATAAGGTCCTTGGCCTTAATTTAGATATTGGGGAGGTAAAGTTGACTTTCTCCAAAATATAGGATTAGAACAAATTAAATATTGTACTTTATTGAGAAATTAGACCAAGTATTATAGTTTTAATTGGCCTTATACCTCTGCTTAGATTTCTATTTGGATATTTTGAGATAAATTGATACCCCCACTCTGAATAAATTATTATAATAAATATTTTTGTCATATTATACATATCAATATATTTATTAAAGGTACACTACCTTTGAGGAAGATCATAAAACTGAATTTTTTTACTTAACTGACATGTAGTTTTTGGTCATCAGTAGACTTACCACTATACCACAGAATCCCTCTATAATCAAATAATTTCATAAAAATAGGTAATAATGCTTTAAGTAATTTTCAAATCGACTAAGCAACATTATAGAATATATACTTGGTTTAATAACATAAAAAAGTAAATAAATATCCATAAAACTAAGTAATTATCCATAAAGATGCATTTGATTATTGAAAAATGCTTAATAAATTGATTAAGCCTTTTTTTTTAAAATGACTTAGTTTTGTGGGTTTTTCTAGATTTTAATGGATTCTGTTACTTTATGACACCGGGTAAGTTGACCATTCTTGAGAACTAAAATTATATATGTTCATGCCAAGATGCAGTATCCCTTTAAGAGATAAGAATTAAGAACATTGAATAAAAAGCCCTTCCATACAACTGTTGAATATATACTCCTATTGACCAAGTTTGAGAGTTAAATTTCAAGTCCATTCTAAGAGATAGTGGTCCTTTAAAATATATGATGTCTAAGCAACTTCAATTTATTGTAAATATCTTTATAATTTGATCATTGAATCATAAAATTATTAGAATAATTTTACTCAGTCAACCGTTGTTATTTCATTTTTTTTTGCTTGTTTTTTTATTATTCATTTAGAAAATAACTGCCACAGTGTACTGTATTTATTTTAATATTTATTTTTTAATAGGCTATTCACTTGTAAGATCTCCTGCTAGTTGAAATCCAAAACAGAGCGCAGACTCATGCTTCCCCATAGCAATACCAAGCCTTGATCAAGTAATCTAATGACTCTGATCTGAGAAAATTTCCTGCATGTCATTGCAATAGCTCAATGTGGAAAATACAAAATGAATGGAGTTTTACGTAGCCCTCTTCTGCAACTAATGGGCTTATTAAGTTGGTTAACGCCATTCAGTGTGCATTTAGGGAAATTTTGCAATTGGTATTAGCCTACTTCATTTGAGATTTTAATTGTTGAGGGATCATTAACGTCGCCAGCCTTGAAGTTGTTTACTGTAAAGTCATTGACCTCAATCAGGTAACCTGAATCAGGTCATTGAAGACAAAACCTGTATCACGTCATTGAAGACAACCAGAATCAGGTCATTTAGGTCATTGAAGACAAAACCTGAATCAGGTCATTAAAGACAAAACCTAAATCAGGTCATTGAAGACAAAACCTAAATCAGGTCATTAAGGACAAAACCTAAATCAGATCATTGAAGACAAAACCTAAATCAGGTCATTAAAGACAAAACCTAAATCAGATCATTGAAGACAAAACCTGAATCAGGTTGTTTACTGTAAACACATTGACCTACAAGATTCATAGACTATAAATAAATCATATTGATTATTGACTGTGGTATATCCTATATTGACTGTATATATTGTATATGTTGTTGATTGTTGGCAATTTGAATTGGTCATCAATTTATTTGTTTGAATTGGGTGTTTTCTGTGGTATTTGAAAAACGGAAATTTTATGGAAAGGTATGTTCAATAACTATTGTACAGATTTCAACAAAATAAACGCCCAATTGTAGAAATGGCAGAGAATTGTTTCTCCTACTTATTTTGAATGTTTTATAGAAAAATATTGTGTGATTATAAAGCTAGTCACCAAGTCCAAAACTTAGTCAAACTGTCTAGTATGCTGTCTGATTATTTAAACTTTTTAAAAACACATTTGATCAAGTAGACACTCATGTCCATTGTTTGCAAACTTTCTGGACTCTGATTAGGCCTAAAATTAAAACAAATTGCTGATATAAGATGAATGGGTTTTACGTCATTCTATTCTGCACCTAATGGGCTAATGAAGACGGGCAACACCATGCAATGTGCAATGGTCACCATGTGCAAGTAGAGCAATTTTTCAATTAGTATTAGCCACAAGAAAATAGCCATTACGATCAAGGTATTTGACACAAATTTGAAATAGTTGATATATAATGAATTTGTAAGATGACTTAAGTGCCGATTTAAAGAAAAACAACTTCTGAAAAACATGAAATTGTGTATTTTAGATGAGTATGTATGCATGAAGACTACTGATACTGTGTAGATTACCAAGATGCGTGTCAAAGTTCAAACCATCAAGAGATTAGTATATGGAGGTATAGGACTAGGTGGAGTCTATTATGCAGCATTATTTCTAGACAAGAAACAGGTACTTTTTCTTTTCTTCATCACCCATCTCTTTCTATGACTTTTTTATTTTTTCTCTAATATCACATATCACTTTTTACCTGGACCCTTATTCTTGAAAACATAAGTTGAGTTTAGTGTTCCTGTAATCTGATTGGTCAATCACAAAACATATTTATTTTAAGTTTAGTTATGCTATTCAAACTGTATTTTTGTAAATCTCAATTTTATTCAGGTTAAGTTTAGATATAGAACTATAGAGCTAAAGTAACCTTGTTTCAAAATATAAGTTTTACTGGTATATCCCTTTGGAAAGCTTTCCTGTAAGTTTGAATTATCGTCGAATTGACACCCCTTTACTTCCTCTTACAAACATACATACTGTAAGGCTACATATTATTGCGAGATAGAAATTAATGCGTTAAATGCGACCTATCTGCGATCGCATTAATTTGTATCCGCATTTTGAAATACATATTTCCAAGTGAATTAAAGGAAAATAAAATAATATGATGGACAAAAGGTAGAATCAGTCAAGTTTTTAAATTGAGACTGGGCGGGTTTAAGTAATTCGGTAATTACGTATTTCGACTTTGGCGAAAACGTATTGTAATCGTTCGGATTATTTACGTATTTCGACTTTGGCGAAAACGTATTGTAATCGTTCGGATTATTTTATTTTATTTTTTTTTTTTTTTTTTGTAATTCTTAGATGAGTTTGCAGACAAACTGGTAAAAGGTGCAGAAATTCTAAATCTACAGTTGATCTTAGAATGATTTCTATTATCAAATAAAACAAAACCGGAAGTTCTATCTCTGACAGGAAGTGAGAACCGGAAGTTCAGGTTTTTTTGCTTTAGCAAGTTTATTTTCAGTTCGATTTTGACCGGATTTTCAGATTTGAAAACTTCAATTTATTTGTCAACTAACAATTATAGGTTTTATGCAATTAGGTTAAATATTTTACCCACGATTTGCAATTCAATATTCAAGGGTCATCGGCAAAAATTTCAGACCGTGATTTCTCCTTTAATATAAATGGTAAAATTTTGAAACTTTACCAGTTGATAGGCGATATGTTTATAATTTTTGAAAAAATGTGAAAAAAAAATTCCACTTCCGGTTTAGCCTCAAATGACGTAATTACGTAACTTCCGGTCTATAACTGCTAGGTGAAAAGTGAAAACTGTTTTATAAATAACTTGTCAATAGTAATTGATTTGACCTAAATAATTAGGTCAAGCTGCCATATCGGCCGCCATTTTGAATTTTCGTTACAATTCTTAAATCCAAAATTCAGACACTACTGATAGACCGATTTTGATGAAATTTAGCACATAGATACAATGGATCATTATCTACCTTTTCTTGGAGACCGATTTTCAAATTTCGTATTTTCTTTCGAATTATTTAAATTTCGATTTTTTCAAAATTAGGTCACTTTAACGGGTACGGAAGGTGTGACCCACTTAATCTATGACCTTGAAAATTAGGTCAAATAATATTCAATATATTGTCTACGAGTAGATATTTTTTAATTTGGCTTACTTAAAAAATTCATAGAGATAAGTGTACTCAAATACAGCAAAAATTGATAATTTTCATATTTTCGCCATCATTAACCGTTACGGAAGGTGTGACCTAATTATTTTATGACTTTGAAAACTAGGTCAAATGATATTCAATATATTGTCTAGATGTAGGTAATTGCAAATTTAGCCTACATAATATTTTAAGGCTCTCGAAATACGTTCATAATTGTAAGCAATTCTAGTTATCTCTAAATTTGAAGCTGATTAGTAATCAATGACGTTAAAAACAAAAGATTTTCACACTTGACTATTTAAAGATAAAATCTTGATCGTTGTTCATGTCTTCATTCAGTAAACACTTGTAGAATTCCGGGAAGCCCTTTTCTCTTTTATGATATTAAAAAATGCAACACCTATCGTGGATCGCATTAATTTGTACTCGCATTTTAGTCTCTATACCCCATATTGCATTAATTTGTTGACGCATTAATTTCTAGCCTTACAGTATGAACTGTATATGTATGATTGGAAGAGCTCATATATAAAATCAGGGGTGTTTTGGTAAATAGCCTTTTATTTGTATTTATAGCGTATTCTAGCTAAAGAAAAGATCCAATCACAACCCCTACCAGCTTATCTACCTCACAGAGACGAGCTCCAAAAATCTTTACAAACAGATGAATTCGATGTTTTAGTAATAGGAGGCGGAGCTACAGGGTGCGGTGTGGCACTTGATGCTGTCAGTCGAGGTAATGAAACAAACAAATAAAATGTTAAACTAATGGGAGGTGGAGCAACAGGTTGTTTGAAGGCACTGGATGCTGTCACTTTGCTCATACACTCCTATGCTCATATATTTGGATGAGCTCATGTGTATTTTAGTCTAACAGTTTATTGATCAGCTGTATCAAAAATATTTTAGGTTTAAAAACTGGTTTAGTAGAGAAGTTTGACTATTCAAGTGGAACCAGTAGCAGGAGTACTAAACTGATCCATGGAGGGGTTCGTTATTTACAGAAAGCTGTGTTTGGTTTGGATTATGAACAGGTTTGTTCTTCTGTATCTTTCCGACAAGGACACCTTAGAATTTTGCATGGCATACTTCAATGTAAGGTGTGACCTTCATGTCGACAAATAAAAAATTTGACAAATCAGCAAGTTGATACATCAAAAAGTTGACCTATCAGCAAGTTGAGCTATCATCAAGTTGACATATCATCAAGTTGACCTATCATCAGCAAGTTGATATATCAAAAAGTTAACCTATCATAAATTTGACCTATCATAATGTTGACCTGTCAGCAAGTTGACCAATCAGCAAGTTGACATATCATCAAGTTGACATATCATCAAGTTGACATATCAGGAAGTTTATATATCAGGAAGTTGACTTATCAAAAAGTTAACCTATCATCAAGTTAACATATCATCAAGTTGACATATCAGAAAGTTGATATATCAAAAAGTTGACATATCATCAAGTTGACATATCAGCAAGTTGGCCTAGTATCAAGTTGACTAATCAACAACTTGACTTATCAAAAAGTGGACATATCACAAGTTAACCTATCATAAAGTTGACCTATCATCAAGTTGACATATCATAATGTTGACTTATCAGCAAGTTGACATATCACAAGTTAATCTATCATAAAGTTGACCTATCATCAAGTTGACATATCATAATGTTGACTTATCAGCAAGTTGACTCCGTAACTATATCATTGAATTATAAATGCCAAATAATATTTATTTTCCAATAAGGATAAAATCCTAGTGATATGTATCACTTTTGAAAAGGGAATTTCAATCTCTGGTACAATTGCAATTTTATCTTCATATGCAGATACAGCCAATTATATCATAATTGCTAGTTCTAATTTGCTTCTTGCTTCAGTATCGAATGGTGAAAGAAGCTTTGAGAGAACGAGCTAACTTAATACAGATAGCTCCTCATTTAGCTTATCCTTTCCCTATCATGTTACCAGTTTACAAGTAAGTTTACACTGTAATATTTATATTTTTACTATTACTCCTTTCAATAAAGCAGTTATGAGGACTGATTAACTGTAGTTCGTCATGTGACACTGATGTTGTTGAAACTCAACGAAGAGGCAACCTAAAATTTGTTGCATATTCAAATAACAGATTATGTTAACCGTGAAATTGTATGAATAAAAGTATCTTAAATGCTTATCTCATAAGCATCATTGCTGAGTAAACACCATTGTTCATTGCACAATCATATATAAACTTCTTCATTTTTCAGTGATCAATTGCGCACCAATAATGCCAATGAGTTTAACGCTTAATTCATAAAAAAGCAAGTATTTCTATAAAGCAAAAAGTGGCGCGTAACCAGTGTTATTACTCAGTTAAATACAACTTCCAGTAGCTGTATATTTCACTTTTTGATATAAAATATGTTGAACTCAGCCCAGAAATGAACAGTCCCAACACGCAATGTGTCATGAAATGCTGAACATTGTGTTAAACACATCTATGTCTCAGTAACAATCTTAGATTTTGTTTGGGTATGACTAAGAGGAGAAATGGACTGCTATCCTGAAAATCAAACATGAAGGAAGTCAATTTGTTTAAATGTGCTTGCGGTTTTTTTTTTCTCTAGATGGTGGCAAGTGCCGTATTACTGGGCTGGTATCAAAATGTACGATCTCGTGGCTGGAAGAGAGAATCTCAAATCAAGTTATTATTTATCAAAAGAAAAGGCACTGGAGTTATTCCCCATGTTGAAAACTGAGAAGCTGGTTGGAGCTCTTGTTTATTATGATGGTGAGTAACCTGAAGGAAATAACGCACCTTATGGGCTTATGAAGTCAGGCAATGCCATGCAGTGTGCATGAGGGAAATTTTGCCAGGACAGCGGCATTATCCTACTTTTTGGGGGATTTCCAACTGTTTAGGGATCTTTAACATGCACAGCTTGTAGTACACAGGGCCTCAGTATATTGTCTGATCCAAATGACTCGATTCTTTTTCCCTCCAACTGCATCACTGACAAGTGAAAACTGGACTGAAAAATATATATGTTCCTCTCAACCATAGCTGGGATTGAACCTTGACACTCAAGCAAGTGAGGAAGTGTCTAACTCACTGGGCCACCATGGCTCCTACAATACCTTTAACAATAATGAGAAATGGCGTGTATTTGATTTTGTAGGTCAACATGATGATGCTAGAATGTGTTTAGCTATTGCTCTGACGGCTATTAAAATGGGAGGAAAACTCTCCAACCATACAGAATGTATAGAGATACTGAAGAAAGATGATGGTACTGGCGTTCCTAAAGTTTGTGGAGCCAAAGTTCGAGATTTACAAACAGGTGCAGAGATTTTTTTCAAAGAATTCTTTATTGATAAAATAGGGTTATTCAGCCGTATATCAATTAATGCTGGGTTTCACCAAAAATATCGCGATAAAAGTTTTATAATAGTTTTTGGATATTTTGTTTTGTAGGAAAAGTCTATGATATAAAAGCGAAGTGTGTGGTTAATGCTACAGGGCCTTATACTGATGCTGTTAGACAGATGGGAGATCCAGACGTGAAACATATTTGTCAACCCAGTTCTGGTGTCCATATTGTTTTACCAGATTATTATAGGTAGGTCAAGTTTTGGCACTGTTTTACTTACGCACCCCCCATATTCACGTAAAGCTATCGATTTGAAACTTGGCAGAGGGATACTTATATGTGTCTTGAATGTTCACAGCAAATTTCAGACGATTCCGACCATTCCTTCTATTTTTAATTATTTTTCAAAGTGTTGAAATGACTGAAATTTCTTCCGATAAATTGGATAATGGCGAAATAGCAGGGGGACCTAACTCTTTTGTTTAGTCGTACTTGCTTTGAAATATCATTCAATTTCGGGTCATTTCGACCAAAATTGTCAATTTTTCACTGCGATGTAACGAGTATAGCTGCAATCATTTTTGTTTGAGTTTACAAAATTGCCATGACTTTTTGCCGTTTGACGCGTTCACATTGATCTGAAAATTTACAATGCGATGACAGCAATGTATTGATTACAACAATTTTCAGACCGATCCAATTTTAAAACAATCGCGTAATTCATGCCGCTTTGCCCCTTTTGCTTTATCGGATCCAAACTTATTGCCAATCGCGATATCGACACAAAATGTGTCAATATGACTGAGTAATGATTGCTGATTACTCACAGCAATTTTCAGACCAATCAGACACCTCTAACTATGTTAAATCAATCGATAAAGTAATCCCGCTTTGCCCCTTTTGCTGCATTGCATCCAAAATTATTTCCAATCGCGATATCGACACGAAACGTGGCAATATGGCTTAGTAATGATTGCTGATTAGTCACAGCAATTTTCAGACCGATCAGACTACCCTTACTATGTTAAATCAATCGAAAAAGAGTTCCTGCTGTACCCCTTTTGCTGCAATGCATCTGAAATTATTTTCAATCGCGATATTGACATGAAAAGTGGCAATATGTCTTAGTAATGATTGCTGATTACTCACAGCAATTTTCAGACCGATCAGACACCCCTAACTATGTTAAATCAATCGCTAAAGTCATCCTGCTCTGCCCCTTTTGCTGCATCGCATCCAAAATTATTTCCAATCGCGATATCGACACGAAACGTTGCAATATGACTTAGTAATTATTGCTTATTACTCACAGCAATTTTCAGACCGATCAGACACCTTACTGTGTTAAATCAATCGTTAAAGTCATGCCGCTATGCCCCTTTTGCTGCATCGCATCCAAAATTATTTCCAATCGCGATATCGACACGAAACGTGGCAATTTGTCTAAGTAATGATTGCTGATTAGTCACAGCATATTGCCACGTTTTGTGTCGATATCGCGATTGGCAATAATTTTGGATGCGATACAGCAAAAGGTGCAAAGCGGGATCGCTTTATCGATTGATTTAACACAGTAAGGGGTGTCTGATTGGTCTGAAAATTTGCCGTGAGTAATCAGAAATCGTTTCTCAGTCATATTGCCACGTTTTGTGTCGATATCGCGATTGGCAATAAGTTTGGATGCGATACAGCAAAGGGGGCACAGCGGGATCACTTTATCGATTGATTTAACACAGTAAGGGGTATCTGATCGGTCTGAAAATTGCCGTGAGTAATTAGAAATCATTACTAAGACATATTGCCACATTTCGTGTCGATATCGCGAATGGAAATAATTTTGTATGCGATACAGCAAAAGGGGCACAGCGGGATCACTTTATCGATTGATTTAACACAGTAAGGGTATCTGATTGGTCTGAAAACTGCTGTGAGTAATCAACAATCATTACTAAGTCATATTGCAACGTTTCGTGTCGATATCGCGATTGGAAATAATTTTGGATGCGATGCAGCAATAGGGGCATAGCGGCATGAATTACGCGATTGTTTTAAAATTGGATCGGTCTGAAAATTGTTGTGAGTAATCAATACATTGCTGTCATCGCATTGTTAATTTTCAGATCAATGTGTACGCGTCAAACGGCAAAAAGTCATGGCAATTTTGTAAACTCAAACAAAAATGATTGCAGCTATACTCGTTACATCGCAGTGAAAAATTGACAATTTTGGTCGAAATGACCCAAAATTGAATGATATTTCAAAGCAAGTACGACTAAACAAAAGAGTTAGGTCCCCCTGCTATTTCGCCATTATCCAATTTATCGGAAGAAATTTCATTCATTTCAACGTTTTGAAAAATAATTAAAAATAGATGGAATGGTCAGAATAGTCTGAAATTTGCTGTGAACATTCAGGACACATATAAGTATCCCTCTGCCAAGTTTCAAATCGATAGCTTTACGGGAAGTTGGGGGGTGCGTAAGTAAAACAGTGCCCAAGTTTTTACTGGGCAGATTTCAGAAAGAGAATGTCAATAGGTTTTCTAAGCTTTATGTGCATCGAGAACACTGATCACATTCATTTTCACCAGTCTAATATCCTATTTATTGTTCCAGTGAAGATAGAAAAGTTTTATCTTATGCAATAGAGATACATGTATATAATGTTAAAGTCATACTGCGTCTTAGAATAAACATACAATTAAAGTTCACAAGAATGGTCAATATGAGTATATATTCATCAGTAAACTTACCTAGTGTCTTAAAGTAACAGAATCCCTGTAAAATCTCTCTGTATTACCACAACCTAAAGGAAGTATGACAAAATGGGGGTGTGCTTTGGATACTGTACTAAATTGAAACGGTATAACACAGCATAAGAAAAAGTTGTGTTCGATATTGTTCACAGTTATGTGACTATACAGTAGAAAGATTTTAATGTAATTTTGTGTTTGTGTGCACGTGTTCCTTCTGGAATTTAACAGCATCCATATCTCAAATATAAATACAAAGATAAATGTTGTATTTTTCAGTCCAGAGAGTATGGGTTTGTTAGATCCCTCTACAAGTGATGGCCGGGTTATCTTCTTTCTACCCTGGCAGAAGGTTACCATTGCAGGTAAATTATATATACTACCAAATTTATGAAAAATCGTGTTTCCATGGACACACAAGTTTATCAATTTCAGGACATATTCTTGAAACAGTCATAACTCTAGGATATTGCAGTGATACAGGTCTGAGGAACTGACATGCAACTAACGTCTGGTTGTCGGATGGGACAATTAACCGATGCCCAATGTACTTCAGGCTGTGCATCCCCCTACAGTTGTAATTGCAAAAACAGTACGCTAATGCCACTGTCCTAGAAAAATAACTCTTATTGCATACTGCATGGTGTTGTAAGTCTTCATTAGCCTAGCCCATAACGTGCAGAAGAGTAGGATGTAAAACTCCATTCATTCCTTTCATTTCAGACAAAGGGAGCCTAGAATTCTAAACATGGTTTCCCAAATGTCTTCTTGCAATATCTATGACAAGATGTGTTGATTGTTTTTGAATGGGACACAACCTTCCTTAATTTATGTTTAAGTTAAAGGTCCCTGATGAGTTGGAAATGTAAATAGATTAGCTATTGTAACCTTTTTCTTTATTGCACACTGTATTCTGTATCATTTGCCTGATAGGAGTTGAGAATCGATCTCAGAGCGCCGAAACCCAGACCTGAGAAAAACTAGCTGAAATCAGTTCCATTGAATACAAGCCTGTCAATTTCAGGAACCACTGATAATCCATGTGCTGTGACAGATTTTCCTCAACCTACAGAGAAAGAAATACAGTTTATATTGAATGAAGTGAGAAATTACTTACATCCAGATGTCGAAGGTAAATTAACATGTTTTCAGGATGGACTGTAGTTCAGTCAGTTAAGGTATTGAAATCTTGATGTCATTGGTAACAATGAGTATTACAGGGATGAAACTTGAAAATAAAGAGTCTCGCTCAAGGAATTTTCACAAAATATAGCAGTTTGAATGGATTGTATGTTGCCAAGAACAGCTAATCAAAGTCAACAATAGGAAGCCTGTTAATAATTTTTCAAGTCTTTGTATCGAGGGCTATGATTGGCTATATTCTTTAAGTCCAGTCATATCAGATTGCATCTTTCTTTGACTATTTTAGTCGAAAAATTGGACTCAATGTAGAACAAGGATTTGTTCATTTTATACCGAGATTCAGTTTTATAGATAGACAGATGCTGAAAATTTCCCAATGAGAAATTGGATATGATATAACATTGGATTGTGTGTTTGTTTTGATGTTTTAGTTCGTCGAGGAGATGTTTTGTCAGCCTGGAGTGGTATGAGACCACTAGTAGCAGATCCTAATAAATCTGATACACAATCTATAGCAAGGAATCATATTATAGAAGTCTTCAAGGACAACCTCATCACAATAGCAGGTAATAAGGGAATTTTTAACCCATTTCTCCAGGTCGACATAGAAGAGTAAATGAAAGCCCTATGCCTTATAGAATATAGATTATACATGTTAAAAATCCCTCATTCCCACTCAAATTTCCCTTTCCTGACATTTCCCTCATTGCCCACTACATTGTTACCTAATCTTATTACCTACAGTGCAATTTTAATAGATTCACTGGTACTATGAGATTTTTATAGATTCACTGGTACAGTGACAGATATATATAGATTCACTGGTAGGGTGACAGAGATATTTATAGATTCACTGGTACAGTGACAGAGATATTTATAGATTCACTGGTACAGTGACAGAGATATTTATAGATTCACTGGTACTGTGACAGAGATATTTATAGATTCACTGGTACTGTGACAGAGATATTTATAGATTCACTGGTACTGTGAGACAGATATTTAAAGATTCACTGGTAAGGTGACAGAGATATTTATAGATTCACTGGTACAGTAAAATATATACATATATAGATTCACTGGTAGGGTGACAGAGATATTTATAGATTCACTGGTACAGTGACATAGATATTTATAGATTTACTGGTACCATGATACAAATATTTATAGATTCACTGGTACAGTGACAGAGATATTTATAGATTCACTGGTACTGTGACAGAGATATTTATAGATTCACTGGTACTGTGACAGAGATATTTATAGATTCACTGGTACTGTGAGACAGATATTTTAAGATTCACTGGTAGGGTGACAGAGATATTTATAGATTCACTGGTACAGTGACAGATATATATATATATAGATTCACTGGTAGGGTGACAGAGATATTTATAGATTCACTGGTACAGTGACAGAGATATTAATAGATTTACTGGTACCATGATACAGATATATATAGATTCACTGGTACCCTGACACAGATATATATAGATTCACTGGTACCATAACACAGATATATATAGATTCACTGGTACCATGACACAGATATATATAGATTCACTGGTACTGTGACAGAGATATATAGATTCACTGGTACTGTGGCACAGATATTTATAGATTCCCTGGTACTGTGACACAGATATTTATAGATTCACTGGTATCGTGACACAGATATATATAGATTCACTGGTACTGTGAGACGGATATTTATAGATCGCTGGTACTGTGACACAGATATTTATAGATTCGCTGGTACCATGACACAGATATATGTAGATTCACTGGTACCATGATAGAAATATTTAAAGATTCACTGGTACGGTGACAGATATTTAAAGATTCGCTGATACAGTGACAAACATATTTATAGATTCACTGGTACCATGATACAGATATATATAGATTCACTGGTACCATTACACAGATATATGTAGATTCACTGGTACCATGACACAGATATATGTAGATTCACTGGTACCATGATAGAAATATTTAAAGATTCACTGGTACCATGACACACATATTTATAGATTCACTGGTACCATGACACAGATATATGTAGATTCACTGGTACCATGATAGAAATATTCAAAGATTCACTGGTACGGTGACAGAGATATTTATAGATTCACTGGTACAGTGAGATTTTTATAGATTCACTTGTACAGTGAGATTTTTATAGATTCACTGGTACCATGATTGAAATATTTCACTTGTGGGTTAAAAAGGGTGCGCATTATACTCAGAATTATACAGTATATGTTCAATAATTTTTTCACCAGGAGGAAAATGGACCACTTATCGTCATATGGCAGAAGAGACTATAGATAAAGCTATAGAAGTATGTAACTTACAACCCAAGACTGGCTGTCAAACCACTGGTTTATTATTAGATGGTGCCCACGGCTGGTCCCCAACCATGTTCATTAGACTAGTCCAAGATTTTGGACTGGAAAATGAAGTAAGAAGCCTGTCTTTTATTAGATTTTGTATGCATACACTAAATTGTACTTAACGTAGCATAGTTTTGACATCAACAAAACATTGTTTAAAAAATGTCCGGCAATGGCATCGTTACATTGTTTCAAATAAGACAGTCTGAAATGTAAACAATTATGTTTATATTTATTAGCCTTACTTAAACTCATGCTAAATTTTTATATTCATTAAAACTGGCCTGTCTTGAAAATGTCGATACAAGCCATAAACTGTCACACTATGACTATAAAGGTCGTATATCAGGACAAAGGTTGGAATATTAATTTTGAACATTCTACTGAGCATTTATGCAATTTTACAACATTTGTTCTGGTATATAACCATAACCACCATAGGGTAACTGTTTATTGATGAAGCAACTAGTGGAATTACTGTACTGTTTTTTTCAGGTTGCTCAACATTTAGCCAACACATATGGTGATAAAGCCTTCAAAGTAGCAAAGTTAGCCAATCTGACTGGTCAAAGATGGCCGGTTGTAGGCAAAAGGTTACATCAAGAATTTCCTTATATTGAAGCTGAGGTATGATTCATTTTTTTTGCCAATTTGATCGTATATTTCTTTGTATACGGCAAATTTTACTCTTTTTATGACTTTAAGGTCTATGTTAGAAGTAATTTAACAAATTAACAATAGACATAACTCATCTTTAACCCTGTGCCAGTGCCTTCTGTTGAATAGTTACTTGTTACCTTTCAACCACCCTAATCTCTAAAAGTTACCAGATATATTGAAGGGCAATAAGGGGTGTGCATTAAGTGAATAGGTTTGCTATGCCTATATATTGTCTATGTTTATCTTGTATAGGTACGCTATACCTGTAGAGAGTACGCTATGACTGTATATTGTCTATGATTATATTGTATAGGTACGCTATGCCTGTAGAGAGTATGCTATGACTGTATATTGTCTATGTTTATCTTGTATAGGTACGCTATGCCTGTAGAGAGTACGCTATGACTGTACATTGTCTATGTTTATGTTGTATAGGTACGCTATGCCTGTAGAGAGTACGCTATGACTGTATATTGTCTATGTTTATCTTGTATAGGTACGCTATGCCTGTAGAGAGTACGCTATGACTGTATATTGTCTATGATTATGTTGTATAGGTACGCTTTGCCTGTAGAGAGTACGCTATGACTGTATATTGTCTATGATTATGTTGTATAGGTACGCTATGCCTGTAGAGAGTACGCTATGACTGTATATTGTCCATGATTATATTGTATAGTACGCTATGCCTGTAGAGAGTACGCTATGACTGTATATTGTCTATGTTTATCTTGTATAGGTACGCTATGCCTATAGAGAGTATGCTATGACTGTATAATGTCTAAGTTTATATTGTATAGGTACGCTATGCCTATAGAGAGTACGCTATGACTGTATATTGTCTATGATTATGTTGTATAGGTACGCTATGCCTGTAGAGAGTACGCTATGACTGTATATTGTCTATGATTGTGTTGTATAGGTACGCTATGCCTGTAGAGAGTACGCTATGACTGTATATTGTCTATGATTATATTGTATAGGTACGCTATGCCTGTAGAGAGTACGCTATGACTGTATATTGTCTATGATTATATTGTATAGGTACGCTATGCCTGTAGAGAGTACGCTATGACTGTATATTGTCTATGTTTATCTTGTATAGGTACGCTATGCCTATAGAGAGTATGCTATGACTGTATAATGTCTATGTTTATATTGTATAGGTACGCTATGCCTATAGAGAGTACGCTATGACTGTATATTGTCAATGATTATGTTGTATAGGTACGCTATGCCTGTAGAGAGTACGCTATGACTGTATATTGTCTATGATTATGTTGTATAGGTAGGCTATGCCTGTAGAGAGTACGCTATGACTGTATATTGTCTATGATTATTTTGTATAGGTACGCTATGCCTGTAGAGAGTATGCTATGACTGTATAATGTCTATGTTTATCTTGTATAGGTACGCTATGCCTGTAGAGAGTACGCTATGACTGTATATTGTCTATGTTTATCTTGTATAGGTACGCTATGCCTGTAGAGAGTATGCTATGACTGTATATTGTCTATGATTATGTTGTATAGGTACGCTATGCCTTTAGAGAGTACGCTATGACTGTATATTGTCTATGATTATGTTGTATAGGTACGCTATGCCTGTAGAGAGTACGCTATGACTGTATATTGTCTATGTTTATCTTGTATAGGTACGCTATGCCTGTAGAGAGTATGCGACCTCTGCTATTGATGTTATTGGTAGAAGAACCAGACTAGCCTTCTGTAATGTACAGGCTGCTGAGGAATCGCTTCCCAGAATTATAGAGATGATGTCTGAAGAACTGGGCTGGAATAAAGCTAGGCAACAGGTTGGTTTTGTAAATAGAAGTTTTAAAATCTTGAATGATTTTTTTTTAATCTACTATCGGGTTTCTATAAAATAGTATTTTTTCTTCTGAAATCTTAAATTTTTGGTATAAATCTGAACATTTTATAAATTTTTCCTTGCATTTTTAGGAAGAAATGGAGAAAGTTAAAAGATTTTTACGGCGTGAAATGGGACTTGATATTAAACGAGCCAGTGAAAGTCAAGTTCCTATCAATTTTAGTAAAGATGAGATAAACATGTACGTCAAACGGTTTAATTCGTTAGACAGTGATAACAAAGGATATATTACCATAAATGATCTACGCAGATACTTCAAGGTATGCCTCCCAACAATTTTTGGGGTTTTTATTTGCTACGGAGGACTGTAAAAAAAGTTTTGGAAATTTTATTTCCTAATATTTCAGTTTTTCAATTCAGCTTGTTGGGGCCTTTTTATCAAAAGCTTAACTTCATTTGATATTGCCAGTCATCTGATTGGTCAGTCTCTGAAATATATATCAAATTCTCTTATTTTTTCAATCAGGTAACAGTATTCTTTTAAAGGAAATTAGACAAATATACGAGAGCTTAAAAATGTCAGACAATTTTAGATTAAGGTCAATTTTCTTTCAAAACTTATTTATTTACATTTAAAAAAGTTCTTTTAATGGAATCAGATTCTAAAGGATTAATCAAGCCATTTTGAAAAAGGATCAAAGGATTGCCCCCAAAGAAATATATATATTTTTTTTCATGTATATTTTTGATATTGTTATTAATAATAACTGATTATAAAATACTGAAATATCACCATATTGTTATCAATGGTAGTTATCATCGTAATAAAATAACATTGTAGGGTTGAGAGATATATAGGTATTAGGATAAATACCAGTATAGGTATTGATATTGTTAGTAATATTAACTGATTATAAAATACTGAAATATCACCATATTGTTATCAATGGTAGTTATCATCGTAATAAAATAACATTGTAGGGTTCTTCATAATTAAAATGATATACATGTAATTAAATCATGATTCTGTTCATGCGGTATCATCCAATTTGATTGGACAACAGGTGCGCAGACTTATACAGTGTACGCAGGGTTTTTTTTTGTTTATACATCAATAAAATGAAAAATGTTCAGGTTATTTTTTAAAGATTACTAATGGACCAAATATTAAATATAATGGCATTGAAAGATGTATTTTGGAGTGTCAGAATTTAGTTCTGAGAAGTGTTACAGGTAGCCGAAATCTACCTTGGCATTTGATTTGAAAAATTCTGGATTCTTTTAAGAAGATTTTCCTATTAAACGCCTTTTTTAATGCACATGGAATGGCAAAAATTTGAATTATGATTTATTTGCGAAACAATTTTAACTTGCCTTTGAGTAACGTTTTTCATCAGTCATGCTTTTATACAATTATTCCATCACTAAAGCAATATAATGAACTTATATTGTAGATGTCCCTGATAAACAGAGTCTCTGATAAACATAATAATTGTTAAAAAAACCTCTTTACACAGGTCTTAAATGCCTTTTATGTGATGTGAATGATGTATTTAACCAGATTTTCACTGTTTTGACTATTCTCTTTTCAGAAGCAGGTATTTGTGACTTTGATTTTTGACTTCCAAAATAACAATTTTTTTAGTGGTTTTAATGTAGTGTTTCCTTCTAGTTCTGATTATTCAAAAAGCAATCTTAAGTCTATATCTAACTCACTATTTTAACTATATCTTTCTTACGAATTATCTTATTGGGATTGATTTCAACTTTGGTTCAGATAGGACAATAAACTGAGGCCCCGTGTTCTATTAACTGTGTTATTTAAAATCTTTTGATATTTGAATAACAAAAGAGTAGGCTAATGCTGCTTTCTTGGTAAATTTTCTCTCATTTTACACAGTATGGCGTTGCCCGTCTTCATTAGGTGAAGAAAAGTAGGATGTAAAACTCCATTCGTTTCATCTTATTTCAAAGAGGTTTATAAGACAATAATTACTTTCTCTATTGATTTTAATATAAAATTTAAAAAGCTGTTTTTTAGAGCTTGCACATACTTCTGCTTTAACACAATATCATTTAAATTACTTTATAATTTTGTTTCTTTTTCAATTTTCTGATATTTATAGTCTACATTGTAATCTATATAGATTTCTACCCAAGCTTTGTCTCAAAGGTAGTATTTTCAACCAATCAACGTTTGTCATGTAAAATCTGTTTCCTGATGAAATAGGGAATTATGAGATATTGAAGCTTAAAGTCTAGCTTAGGTTGTCCTTACAACGAGACAAAAAGGGCAACTTGGGTTGAAGTAAATGCTTACAACTGCGTAGAACTAGTTGCCATCATATTTGCAACTTCTGCTTCTAGGGGGAACTAGTTTCATGCATCATAAGCGCTGTTACGACAGTTATATTTATTACATCTGTAGGAAAGCCAATTAGTTTTATCATGAGTTATCATGTGACAGTCACATGTCCAATCAGTAGTTGACACACATTGACATAAGTGTTCTTATGACTCCGATCAGCTATATGCAGTAAGTTGCAAACTTTTTAAAAGCATCGACACAACTATATTGTTCCAACTTGTTGCCGTCTGTTCTATGGTACCGCAGGTCAACCTAAGCTAGGCTTAAAGTACCAGTAGGGTAATATGACAGCGTCATTAGGTTTCACTATCCTGAAAAGACATGGAATGCTTTGATTGGTTGAAATAAACGTCAGTGGAACAAGTCTTTAGAAATTAGTTAGATTACAATGTATATTAAAATTAGAAGAAAACTTAAAAGGTACAAATATTGTAACCTGATTTTATTTTGATTGCCTTTGATTGATTCAGTCAGAAACTCGAAAGGTATACTTCCTTTTAGGATGACCATCAAATTTAAAGTTTTAAACATGGCCAAAATAAGTCTGAGTTCATCAGTAGACTTACCATCTGATCTTAAAACTATACGACAGAATCCCTTAAATATAATAAATCCATTAAACTAAGTAATAATAAATAAACAGTAGATGTTTCAATAATTACTTAGTTGAATGGATATATCATGTTATATAGAGATTCTATTAGTTAATCATGGTAAGTTTAACTGAATGATATATACTCTTATTGACCAAGTTTAAGATTTTAAATTTATGTTCAATCTAAATGGAAATATCCCTTAAAGTACCATTTAAAAAAGAAATTATTTGCAAAAAACAACGAAGAGCACTGAATGAATAAAGGTGATGGTTGGTGAAGCATTTTTAACTTTTATTAAAACAACTGGGTGTGATTAACAATAATTTCTTAGATTTAACCTCTTGGAGCCTAAATTCTTAAACATGAAATTAGAACTAATTCACAGCAAAATGAAAATGTATATCACGAAAAAGCACTATATTAAAATTTTACTTCATATATTAAACAGATGTTGTCATCTAATTTTGCTTTTTCAGCTGACTTTACTGAGTTGTGACTACCTAAATTACTTTTCAAAATACAAATCTCGCTTCAGGTTCATACTAAATGCAATAATCAAAATATGTAACCTTACTTATGATATAATACCCCAAATTTATTATCAATTATTGATACAATGCAAACTAAAGTCTAGAATTTTTATTAAGCTATAGTTATTCCACAGAGATATTTTTGTCTTTATTCTAGAACCTAACATCAGATTTTTATTTTGAAAAGTGACACAGTTGGCTGTTTTTTTAATTTTAAGTTTTTAATTGAAGATTTGATAAAGAAATATTCATGATGGTAGTTTTGATTTATCAAATTTTTTGGGAGCCATTTATTTCAATTTTCGCATATGCTTTTGAAAATTAGCATTCCAAAGACTGCTAGCTGGTCAGTTATGAATTTTATGACAATGTATGAGATCTATATCCAGTATTTAAAGGTGTACTATCACTAAGAATGGTCATAAAATTTAAATTCCAAACTTGGTCAATAAGAGTTACATACTCACCCGGACATACCAGGTACCATGACTAAACAATAGAATCTCTATATAACACATTATATCCACTCAGTAAGAAGTTATTGAATGGTTTCATAGATTTATTGGATTATAGAGGAATTCTGTTGTATCGTTTTTAGCCAGGTAAATCTACTGATAAACATAGACTCATTTCGGCCAAGTTTAAAAATAATTCAAAATTTCTGGTCATTCTATGAGGTAGTGTACCTTTATAGAAAAATTGTATTTTCAGAAAATTGGAGAAAGGGTATCAGAGGATCAGCTGCATGACATTTTGAATGAAGTAGATTTAAATAGAAATGCTCAAGTTGAAATGGGAGAATTTTTACAGGTACAATTTCATTTTTATATAAGTTTGTTAATTTCATATTTTCAGTTTAAAAAAAAAAAAAATTGTTAAGGGTGAGAGAAAAAAAACCTTATGAAAGCCAGGATTGCCCTGGTTTTTCTACTTTATCAGAATTGATTTCATTATACTTTATCCATAGCTAAGCCTATTTTTTTTATATTTCCTGAAAATTAAGGTAGGATTTGTAAAGAAGAAATAGAATTGACCTTAGTGTGAAAGTTAAAAGTGTAGGACATAAAACTTGATTCCTTTTTTGTTTTTTCAGTTGATGAGTGCATTAAAGACTGGAGTATTAACCAATAATCGGTTGGCAAAGGCATCAGAATTATCTCATGATGAAGATAGAATACCTGTCGAAAGAAGTGGGGGTGGAGTCTAAGTAATTGAGGGGTGGAGTCTAAAGTGACTGATAGTACATCTGGCCACTGAAGTTGCTCAATCACATTTGAGTTTTCCTTTCCCTCTTTGTTTTTTGAGTGTAAATTTAAGAGGGGAGATGTCTTATGACCTCACATACTTCAAAGCAAAATTGAAGAAATTTTAATATTTAGAATAACAAGACCAAATAGAATATAGCAATCTCAGTGACCATAAAGTAAGAAAATGTACTGCCAGTTTCAGGTTTTGTAACAAAATGAATTCGATTGCTATATACTTTAGCCACGTTTCCACTTAGAATTGTGAAGTAAAGCCAGCTTTAAAGCTAGCTTTATTGCTGAACACACTGTGTTTCCACTTAGTTTATCTGGTTCCCGAACTACTTTAGTCTCGATCAAAAAAAGTGGCACCTTATTGACAGGTCGCGATGTACAAGGCTACCGATGTTGCGCTCAAGACCGTAAAATTAGTATTTGTCTATTGCTGAGCTTTTTGCGTTTCTGCATGTTTAATAAGCCAGCTTTAAAGCTAGCTTTCATTTGGCCCCCAACAAATTGCTGAACGCAAAAAGGGGGGTTTTCGGTTCCTGAGTCGTAATGGTTCGGCAATTTAACAAGTGGAAACACAAAAAAGCTAGCTTAAAGCCGGCTTTTTGGCCGAGTGGAAACACGGTTATTGTGTATCAAGGGTTGAATATTGTCAAACTGACTCGTATGTATACATATAATTAATCATGAAAATAAGGTCCAGTGTGTTAAAAATCTCTTTCTTTCCTTCTTTTTTTTGATCTTTCGATCAGATTTTTGTTGTTTATATATTTTAATGTAGAATTCCACACAAAGGTGTTTTCCATTGTATCCCTAATATTGCTTTTGAAATGGACTTATCAACCAGTATGAAACTATGCCCAGTACACTTAGTTTTATAGGCATGGAAATCAGAACACTGACAACCTATAATGATTCATTTGAATTGATTGGCTGAGATTTTTTAGAATAATTCTAATGCCAATTTTGATTTGACCGTATTTAGCTATGAATTTGTATTTTTCACCTCTTGTATAGCCACAGCCTTAGGGCAGTATGACGAATGGGTTTGGTTTGGACATGATGAGTGTTTTGGGGAAATATATTTGTTTGGTATTAATGTAAAAATCGACACTTCTAATGCTATTTATTTATTACCAACGCAACTAATATTATGCCATATTTCTGTTACTCTTTTAAAAAATTGTTCTGTATATTACAGGGATTCCGATGGGGCATATCAAGTTAGGTGCTATGTGGGGCTCATGAAATACAATTTACATCATTTCAGACTTACAGTCAACTTTTTTAGAGGCCCAGTCAAATACTTAATATTTTTAGAGGCCCAGTTAAATTTTTTAGGCGCCCAGTCAACTTCAGTCGCCAAGTCAAATTTTTAAAGGGCTTGACAAATTTTTATGGGCCCAGTCAAGAAGCTTTGTCAGTTTTTAGAGACCATAGTAAATTTCTTAGGGATCGAATTTTTGGGTGGCTGAACAGAATTTTGAAATTGGGTGAATGTTAATTTAAACCCCTGTATTATATATTATATTCTTTTTTTTGACTCTGTGTAATTTGTAGTTATATATTGTGTACCATTTTCAATTTGTTTTCAAATCTCCAAAATACATCAACCTCATCATTTTATATTCAGTATTGTGTTTATTTGATAGTCAGCTTTACAAATTTGTTTTGAAAGTCAGGTATTCAAATTTGTTTTTGAATGTCAGCTGTTCAAATTTGTTTTTGATGGTGAATTGTTAAAAAGAAATAGATTGTCAGCTGTTCCAATTTGTTTTGATCATTGGCAGATCAAATTTGTTTTGATTATCAAATTTGTTTTGATCATCATCTGATCAAATTTCTTTTCATCGCTGCTTGTTTTGATTGTCAGCTGTTCAAATTTGTTTTGATTGTCAGCTGTTCAAATTTGTTTTGATCATCAGATGATCAATTTTTTCTTGATCGCCAGCTGTTCAAGTTTGTTTTGATTGACAGTTGTTCAATTTTGTTTTGTCAGTTGTTCAATTTGTCTTGATCACCTGCTGCTCAAATTTGTTTTGATTGTCAGTTGTTCAATTTTGTTTTGTCAACTTTTCAAATTTGTTTTGATCAACGGCTGGTTCAAATTTGTTTTGATGAGTTGGTGTATGGATATTCAAAATATTTAAAAGTTCATGGGTATAGGGTATATACTCCAATAAATATGTAGCCATTTGATTCATGTCATTTGAAACTAACTATTTTGGGCAGGTTTGTTGATCTGGCTTTATGTACCTTATAAGTATGAGACTTTGGTCTTACCCATGTTACTTTAAGATTGTAAAGATGTACAGCCAGTCATATCTAACTAGAGTTACTAGAGCTGTAGACTGTTGATTAGACTGTATTTGCCAGTTATGTCTGACTAGAGCTCTAGATTGTTGATGTGATTGTATTTACCAGACATGCCTGACTAGAGCCCTAGAGTGTTGATGTGATTGTATTTACCAGTCATGTCTAACTAGAGTTCTAGATTGTTGATGTAACGGTATTTACCAGTCAACATGCATCAAGTTTTGTTTCATTTATAGATTTTCTAGATTAGAATTTAAATCCGTTAAGTTTTGAAATATTTATTATGTTCAAGTTATAAAATCATGTTTTCACATCAAAACACAAAATCATTTAGTATTTATTTTATTAGCCATTTATTTGAATATTCAAATACAATATAAATTTCTGTCATTTATTAAATTTTTCTTTAACTATTGTGTTTAGGTAAGATAACTCTCTCCACTATATATCAGTATTTATAAACAAATTATGAAATATAAAATATTTGAGCAAGATAAAGATTATGCACTCTTCACTACTAATCTATTAGTATAAATTTTGAAAAAATGAATTGCTTACTGACTGCCATTATGATTCTTAGGTCTTTGGGCAACTTTGAAAGACTGATTTTTATTTGTCATTTGATCAAATTTTAAAGTATCAAATTTTCCTCTTTGTTGTCTATTTTCTGTAGAATTTTGTTACTTTTTGTAAAATGCCTTCTAAATAAATGCTATTATTTTCTAGAACAGTTTCTTTTTTATAACATAAGGGTAGATTGGTTGTAGTCTGAGTGCTGTCGTCTGTTTTTTTTTAAAGGGAGGCAACTCCTAATTTGTTTACAATTTTGCTGAGAACTCGATGTACAGAATGAACAGCTGTTAGACGCATTCAATGAAAGCAGTCAAGGTAAGTAAAAAAACAAATCAATGTCAGTGGCTTTAATTCCATTGTTGAAAATTCTTGAGCTACCTTAAGTGTTTACATGCTTGTGTGTAAAAGGCAACGCAAACGAAGTGCAAGATATCTCGACTAATTTCGTGTGCTTGTGCCTGCTGTTGAACAGTGACTTCTCTAGTTAACAATATAGCCTAGTAGCCTATCGATAACTGGTTTCCTTTAAACCACCATAACAAATTTCTATTAAGTTACAATGATAAAACTTTTTACTGGTGCCAAAATCTTTGAAATAGGTACAGGCACACTTCTCGTTAGCAGATCTATGTAAAAAGCATTGAATAGAAAAACTTTTTACTTTGTGCTGGTGACAAAATCTTTGAAATACGGTACAGGCACACTTCTCGTTAGTAGATCTATTTAAAAACATTGAATAGAAAAACTTTTTACTTTGTGCTGGTGACAAAATCTTTGAAATATGGTACGGTACAGGCACACTTCTCGTTAGTAGATCTTTTTTAAAAGCATTGAATAGAATTGGTCATCGTTAACATCATGTCATTCCTGAGCTGTCCTTGCCTTGGCTTAATTAAGTTAGACATGAGCTATCCAATTTCAAGGCTTGACTAGATACAACAGTTGACATTTAAGCTATAGGGGGGCCTATACATTTAATTAGCCTATATCATTTTCATCTAGCCTACAATGAATATTTTAAATTTAAGTTGAATTATTCTGGTTGTAATAACTGGGTCAATGGTTTGACATTTAGGATTTGAAAAAGATCATCAGCTGAACCAAATAACAAATATTGAGGGTAGAATTATTCTGGTATAATAAGTTGATTTATTTTCATACAGAAATCCATATTCTAGTTTCTACTTGCAGCCTAGGACAGTACTTCTATATAGGACAGTATGTGTCCTATATAACACTTTATACTAGATATGATATTCATGCTTACATTATGAATATGTTTATTCATGAAACAAATTACTATTTATTGCTTGCTTGATATTGTCACAGATATCTAAAACAATCATGTAGATTGTTGTGAGATATATTGATTTTCCTCAGCTCTGTATGATTTCATTTGGTTATCACCATGATTCTTATCTATTTGTGTGATTGTCTATGATTCATCTATAGCCTGGCGTTTTGATTTAATACGTTGTCAAGTGACAATATTTTGTGAAAATTCAGAAGATTTAATTTGATATTCTTTTGCGACTGTTTGATAACTTATTTATCAATGAATTGGACTTTTGATATCAACTATTAACTAATTTGTGACTGTTTGATAACTATTTTGTGACTATTTGATAACTAATTTATGACTATTTGATAACTTTTTTGCGACTATTTGATAACTATTGATAACTGATTGGAAGAAACCAGTCTTGAATAGACAATGTATAAATACAAGGTGTGATGTATTTGCAGGAGGTGATTTGGATGATAATAAATGGAGATAACTGACAGTGATGAGGAAGAGGACACTATTTACAATGCACCTGAAAGTATGCCATTTTCTGTGCTTAATGCCAGTGGGATAAGAAAAAGGTCTTTTAGCCTTTGTTTGAATATCAGCGACACTGACTTATTAAGTTTAATGATTAATTTTATGTTTTATATATATGTATATACAAAAGGGGTTGCCCTTACTCAAATATTAAACACAACTTTCGTGCTTGTGCATATTTTACAAAATAAAACATAAGGTTTTTTGTTTTGATTTGCCTGTTTGAAAATAACATAACATACACACAAGTTTTTTTATATGTGCCTTTTTTAGAAAAATAACATTAATGTGTAAAATTAATGGATTAATAGTTTTACTTTAACATATACAGCTGGGCCATTTACTTTAAAGGAACACTCCCTCTTAGAATTGACATGTATAAAATTCACAAACTTGGTCAGTAAGAGGATGTGTTCATTATTTGGACTAACCAGGTGCCATGACTAAAGAATACAATCACTAGGTCTTATAGAAGGTGATGAATTTATTAAACTAAGTAGTTATTTGAAAAAGCTGCTTAGCATAGTGTGTGTAAAAACTACTTAGTTTAATAGATTATTACATAGTTTTATGGATTTATTTGATATAAAGGGATAAATAGTTTTAACATCAGGTAATGAACGGTGATGTTTTACTTAGTTTTTTGGGTCATTCTAAGTGGTAGTGTACCTTTAAGCATTATGATAAAAAAAAGAGGCATGAATAACTTTAGACCAGTGGAGCATGTTATATGAATACTAGTATATTCTCTACTCTTTACTATATACTTCAGCAATAGTGTTTTTGTGAGTGAATTTAATATTTAAACTTCTGTCAATCAGGTTTTTAACTCTGTGTTTTTAACTCTGTGTTTTTAACTCTGTGTTTTTAACTCTGTGTTTTTATCTCTATCTCTGTGTTTTTAACTCTGTTTTAGTGAATTTAATGTTACCACTTCATACTGTCAATCATGTTTTTAACTCTGTGTTTTTAACTCTGTGTTTTTATCTCTATCTCTGTGTTTTTAACTCCTTGTTTTTAACTCTGTGTTTTTAACTCTGTGTTAGTGAATTTAATGTAAAAACTTCATACTGTCAATCATGTTTTTAACTCCTTTTTTTAACTCTGTGTTTTTAACTCTGTGTTAGTGAATTTAATGTTACCACTTCATACTGTCAATCATGTTTTTAACTCCTTGTTTTTAACTCTGTGTTTTTAACTCTGTGTTAGTGAATTTAATGTAAAAACTTCATACTGTCAATCATGTTTTTTTAACTCTGTGTTTTTAACTCTGTGTTTTTAACTCTGTGCTAGTGAATTTATTTTAAAAGGATTCTTTATTTGTTTTAAGGATATAGTCAATAATCATGTCTTACAAGGGAAACCATTATTGATAACAAGGATAACCATTTCTGGTTACAAGGATAACCATTTCTGGTTACAAGATAACCATTTCAGGTTACGAGGATAACCATTTCTGGCTACAAGGATAACCATTTTAGGTTACAAGAATAACCATTTCAGGTTATAAGGATAACCATTTCTGGTTACAAGGATAACAATTTTCTGGTTACAAGGATGAGAAAGAACAATGTTTGGTATTCTATTTTATAGATGAGACGTTGTTGAAATGTGAAACTAATAGACAGAACAACCATGAAGTTAAGATAAAGGAAAATAGAGCTAGTAATCCAAATTGTTTGCAAGTAGGTACATTTATATCAGGTAACTCCCCAACCCAAACACCACAACCCCACCCCATTCTGAGATTACTGACATCATCAAACACTCAGTTTAAATAGAATTGCAGGAACCATAGACACCTAATTGACAATTGGAATGGTGTAAATTGATGCTATCAGTGTCCAAGAATGTACATACAAATTTAGAAAACCTTTCTTATTATTGTTTTTTATAGACAAAAATATAGTAGTAATTTCAAAGTACTACAGTTGAAATGTTTTTTTTGCAGAAAATCATGGGGAAGTCCAATTTTCCAACATGTGTGTATTATATATTGGGCAGTGAATTTTGTGAAAGATTCAGTTATTATGGTTTAAAAAGTAAGTCATGAATATATAGTTAGGCAATAGCAATTTGCTGAATAATTTCTCTCATTGCACACTGCATGGCAAGGCTGTCCTCATTCCTTATAAGATATGAAGGAAACAAAATTAACAAGTGTTTTAATCCTTATCTGTCATCAATAGATAGATTAGGACTCACTTTATCCAAATAGCTGTGTATGAGGCAACAAATTTAACTCATCAAATGACCTTTTTGACATGCACGGGAAGGCCTATAATCATAAGATGTTTCCAAGTTTTTGCATGTGTTCATTTTTACAAAAAAAACAGTAACCATTGATTAGGTAGTTTGAATAACATTATATCATGAATGTTTATGACTTAATATAAGGTTCAATTGCTAAAGTAAAACACGGTAGAAGTATAATATTTGTGATGCACATGTTGAAAACATATTGTCATATGAAGAGCGTGGATGTAAAACTCCATTCCATATCATTTCAGCCATATTGGTTATCTACCTTACAAAATGGCTGCTATACAGTAACGATGATGCCACCATTATTTACCATTCCTTCTCTATGTTATGTTATCTCTCGCCCCTACTAGGCGCCATTATTGCTGATGGATATCTGGGAAGATACAAGTGAGTATGATGGTCGGTGGTCGGTGCTGGAGAGCAAGAGCTGTCACCCAGCTTGACTGACATGAGAATAACATTTCACCGACCGGCACAAAAATCTGTGTTGAATTATTAAAATGATGCAAAATATGCAAGAATTTAAGCCACAGCCATTTTGAACCAGCAATTAACTCTTTCTAGCTACAACTCTGCTTCCACTAACTTTTCTTTTATCTCTTATTTTTGCAGAACTATAATGTATCTAAGTATAGTATATGCCATTGGTAATATAGTCTTATCTCTAACTGCTCTACCTCCACCAGAAGTGTAAGTTGACTTTTTAAATATTTCTGTGTCGAGTTTGCCACGATTTTAAACAGGAAAACAACAGAAAGTATTGTGACAGCAGCTAGATGTAATAAATAAAGCAATGCCCAATAGTTTTTTGTTGTCAAGCAACTGCTCTGGTAGAAGATATGGAGCCGCCGTTGCTTACATACCTAAAGGGCCAAAGGTCGAGATGAACTTTTGGATTTTTCAAGCTTGGTTCCCCTTGTCAGTGATGCAGGTCAGACAGACTGAGAAGAAAAAGCGTCTAAACGTTCGGATGGGACCCTGTGTGCTACAGTTTGTGCATGTTTAAGATACCTCAACTGTTGCAAATCGTTAAAAGAGTAGGCTAATGTCCGGTCCTGGCAAATCTTCCCTCATTGCACACTGCATGGCCTGTTTTCATTAGCCGCATCATTTTCATATCATTTCATATCTGCTAGAAGCACAACACAATGTTAAGCAAGAGTAAAATAAAAACAAGTGATTATTAATTTGCTTGTGTAATCCATTCTTGTAGGCCTAATTAGTGGGATGTAAAACTCCATTCATTTCATTTCATTAGATATGGTCCAATTATTGGTTTGATCTTAATAGGGGTAGGAACTGGTGGTATCAAACCATGTGTATCAGCTATGGGAGGGGACCAGTTCACATCAGATCAGGTAATATATTGAAATATCAGGGGGGTGGGGTGGAGGTATTAGCATCTTTGAGCTGAGAGTAAAAAGGGAGAGGGGTAATGATTTACTGATTTACCATGATTCTTCTATCAATGTATGTATCAATATAGTGTTGAAAAAAATGCGAGATATATATGCTGAAAACTTATTGGAAACAAATGATTAACCTATGGCACCCATATTTATTAAAACAAATAGCATTCACCTCTACACTCCAGATTGGAAATAAATTGTCCAGAAAGGACACAGACAACAAGTTATTTAAAAGGATAATAGGTCTTAAAATGTACATAAAATTTGCCAATTTTAAACTTGGCTAGTAAGAGCTCTTTTCATTAGTAAATATACCTGCTGCCATAAATAACATAAAAAATAAATATATATCCAACTTTGTAATTATCCATAAAAATTCATTTGATTATTGAAAAACCCTTAATAAATTGATTAAGCGATTTGCGAGTTTTTAGATTTTAAGGGGTTCTGATACTTTATGATACCAGGTAAGTTCACTGATGAATATATAGTCATATTTACTATTCTTGAGAACTAAAATGTTCATCCTAAGACCTATTATCCCTTTAAACATAGCCAAATAAACTCACAACTGCCACATGAATTTACATTAGACCTATCAAACCAAAATATAGCTAATGTAAATATTTCCTATAGAAAAAGTGTTGTGTTTTGTAGATAAAAGAAAGATTGGCGTTTTTCTCCATATTTTATTTTATGATTAATCTTGGCAGTATGATATCTACAGTTATTTCCCCTGTTTTACGAGGTTAGTACTACCGTATATTATGTGATTTCTTCAATAAAAATTAAAAGTTTCACAGTTTGATGAAATTCAATTTTTTTAATTATCTAATAAATCTATAAAACTAAGTAATAATCCATTAAATAAGTAATTTTGAAACACGCTTAGAAGTGTTATTCAAAAATTACTTAGTTTGATCCAGATATCACGATATATAGAGATTCTATTCTTTAGTCATGACTCCTGGTCAGTCCAACTGATGAATATATACTCTTATTGACCAAGTTAACGACTTAAAATTTTATCTCTATTCTAAGAGTTTCATCAGCTCATAATGGTGCTAATCACGAAATATTAAACGCTATATTTAAATTCTGATTGTATATTTGACAGCTGATGTACATTGTATAGAAGACAGCTGCTATCCTTTGGCGTTCGGTGTTCCAGCGTTATTGATGATCATTGCCTTAAGTATGTACACAAATTTACATTTCTATATAACTCCCCTATAACCACTTCTGCAAACTGGCATTTATTTTTTAATAAACTGTGTGTCATGTGACACAAGACGTCGTCAAAGCACAACTATGGGTGAGGTCAAATCTTGTGTTAGTGTTCCATGTTAGTGTTAACACCATCACATAACACAAAATTTGAACTCTTTCTTCATGTTAATATTCAGTGTACCCGACCCAGTGAAATCTGACACACTCGCTAATCTAACATTATTTTGAGGTCCCGATATATGTCGGATTACTCAGAGTACACTGTATTATAACACCTAATTAACCGCGTAACACTAACACGGAACACTAACACAAGATTTGACCTCACCCAATGACACAGTCAAAGATTTGTGGTAATCCGCGAAATTTCATTGATAAAGTTTGTACAATATAATTATAAGAATTAACTAAGCTAAAATAATTGATCAAAATAATGCAAAATCTGCCCTTATGAAAATATAAATACAATTTTTGCCAATTTCTGTGACTCTTGTCTTTGAATGTAGTGATTGTTTCTATTTATTACAGTAATATTTTGGGCTGGGAGAAATCAATATAAACATGTACCTTTAACAGGTAATGTTATAGGTCAGGTTGCTGCTTGTATCATGGTAAGTTGCATACTTCAAATTTGATAAGAGATACAGTCCGTTGTCCAAGATATCTAGTATAGGATAATGACAGAGAATGAGTTTTTACTAATTTTTAGCTTGAGTGAGGGAAGTCATTGATATCATTCGATTGCTTTCCTAAGGAAAACGTTATGTTATATTATGTTACATGTTACAGTTATGTTATGTTACATGTTACAGTTATGTTATATTACATGTTACAGTTATGTTATGTTACATGTTACAGTTATGTTACATGTTACGGTTATGTTATGTTACATGTTACAGTAATGTTATGTTACATGTTACAGTTATGTGATGTTATATGTTACATTTTTCCTTTGTAGCATGCTCTCAGACAAAAATGTAGAAGTATTAAAACAGAGAAGAAGAAATCTCATTGGCTGGACCATGCTGAAGGCAAATATGAGGTAAGCAGCACTTCTTTCTCCATTATTTGTGCGTCTGGAGAAATATGACTTATACATATAAAACTGAGCTGAAGACAATGTCATGTCTTTGTTGTTGTAGTTCTCTGTGGCTAGCTTTCCTTCTTGGCTGCCTTCCTACTTGACTGCCTTCTTTCTTGGATGCCTTCTTTCTTGGATGCCTTCCTTCTTGACTACCTTCTTTATTGGCTGCCTTCCTACTTGACTGCCTTCTTTCCTGACTGCCTTCCTACTTGACTGCCTTTTTTCTTGACTGCCTTCCTACTTGACTGCCTTTTTGCTTGACTGCCTTCCTACTTGACTGCCTTTTTTGTTGGCTGCCTTCCTACTTCACTACCTTCTTTCTCGACTGCCTTGCTTAATTCTGCTATTTTTTTGTTGTTGGCTACCTTCCGTTCTTGACTACCATCCCTTCTTTCCTTCTTAACAACCTTCCATCTTGGTTACTTTCTTTTATAGCTGCCTTTTATCTTGCCTTCCATCTTTGTTACTTTCTTTCGTAGCTGCCTTCCATCTCGAGTACTTTTGTATTGGCTGCCTTCTTTGCAAAATACTTGACTTTTTTCTAGGTAGAGTTTATATGTAATGTTAAACAAGTATTAAAAGTGTTATGGATATTTTTACCATTACCAGTATTCTGGGCTCTGTTTGATCAACAGGGGTCACGATGGACACTACAAGCTGAACAGATGGATGGACATGTGGTGAGTAGGCCTACAGCTTCATGGGACAAAGGCATATCATGAATCCTGCTCACTTGATCACCTATATTCATACGAGAGCTCATCCGACCTAGTTACTAGAATTAGGACACAAGGATAATTAAGAGACATTTTAAAGGCTTGGCCGTGCCAAACTTCTTTTTATACTAGAAAATATCATGAGTCATGACATTCGACTAATTTAGTCTAATAATGGACTCCAATTATGTTTGGGTCTGTTATTTCTACTACGTAAGAACGATGCAATATTTTCTGTTGCACCTTTTTATACGCCCACATATAATGTGGACATATATTGCGGTTGACCCTGTCCGTCCGTCCACAATTGCTTGTGGCCACAATAGAGACCACAGTTTTCATCGGATTACAATGAAACTTGGTATGTGTCTCTGTCATCATAAAATCTTGGTTCCTTTCGAAAACCAGCTTTCTGACTTTTACGGTTGGTGAGTTATGCCCTCTTTTTTTAGCGAAAATTTGTCAAATTCAGCTTGTGGGCGCGATACAGGCCACAATTTTTGTCCAATCTTTTCTTAGTGAGAATTCGTCAAATTCAGCTTGTGGGTGTGATACATGCTACAATGTTTATCCAAACATTTTTATATGCCCACATATAATGTGGACGTATATTGCGGTTGACCCTGTCTGTCCGTCCGTCAGTCCGTCCACAATTGCTTGTGGCCACAATAGAGACCACAGTTTTCATCGGATTTCAATGAAACTTGGTATGCTTGTTCATATTGATGAGATCTTGGATGGGTTCAAATTTCATGAAATTTTGATCATTGTTTCCTGGCTTTCTGACTTTTTTGCTGTTGGTGTTTTGCTCACCAATAAAAATTTGCTGCTGGTGGGCGTATAGCCTTTCGGGCGTCCGCTCGTTTAAATACCGGTAATCGCCTTCAATAACATTAGCGACTGATAAGCGACCATGTATTTTCATCAAGGTAAAATCAAAATGAATCAATTTAAACAACCATGACATTTCTAAAAGTATGGCTTTAACACCCACTAAGCTGGCTACCTTTAGTGATAGTAAATTAAATTTGAATTATTTTCAGGGTAGTTTGGGCCGAATTAAACCAGATCAACTTCAAGTTTTAAATCCAATTCTTATTTTAATTTTTATACCAATTTTTCAACATATTGTGTATCCCTTGTTAGACCGATGTAAGATTCCAAATAGGTAGGTATATAGGTGGTATGGGTACATAAAATTTATGCAGGGTACCTTCAGTTTTTCAATCTGGTTACCCTTTTTTAGTGATGGTTGAAGGTGCTGACATAGAGAACAACTGGTCGTTTGGAAGGGACAATAAACTGAGGCCCTATGTACTATAGGCTGTGCATGTTAAAGATCCCTTGACAGTTTGAAATTGCTTAAAAAGTAGGCTTATTCTACTGTCTTGGCTAAATTAAGAGAAGTAGCATATCCAAAATAGTGGTGATATTTATCTAACCTTTGTTTCAGACCAATACAGAAAATGGTGGTTGGAATGATATTTGCTTGTGGTGCTTTCGTCATAGCAGGCTTTGTACAGATGAAATTAGATGTATGTTACAAAACATGTTCAGTCTGTACAGAATTTTATAGCATATTTTAAGTATAATGGTTGACATTAAAGAAATACTACCTCTTAAAATAGATATAAAATTTCTAGTGTCAATCATTGAATATTTCATACTGGTGATTGCCACTGTTCTGCCAAATAAATTTTGTTCAAAATTAAAGCTGCCAGTGGGATTATATTACTGTGTCTGGCAATCTATCTTTATCTTTATAGACATATAAAGTGAAGCCTCTAGAGGAAGGAGAATCTGGTACAACCTTTATTAACACTGCTAGTTGTAATTTATCAATAACTTCATCTGTATATAACACATCTTTAACTCACAATCAGGTTAGATCATCGTTACTGAATATATAAGGAGGTTGGGGGGGGGGCTTGGTTGCGACAAGAATGAGAGATGTTCTTTCCAATACAACGCTTAAGATTCCTGGGTCTACCTGGTGCCACGGATTTCAGATGGTCTGAGATAAATTTTGATCATTTATGGGGCTTATTTTAAGCAAAAGGACCTGAAGAAGGAGAGAGTGATTGGCCTAATGGTATGACAATTACTGAATTTCTCTTAAGGTGGCAAGATGATTGAAATATGTTTGTTTTTTTGCACTATCAAGACAGAAAAGAAGTAGATGAAAGCTTCCTTCAAACCCAATCAATACCAGATTACCCATGTTCGTCCCCATGAGCTGAATGTTAAACAGTACTATATCCTTGTGTAAAGGACCTTATTCTGACCCATGTAAAATAAAGAGTATATGTTTGTCTTCATGGGCTGAATGTTAGACAGTACCATGTCCTTGTGTATCGGACCTACATGTAATTCTGACCCATGTAAAATAAAGACTCCATTCTATTTCAGATCTCAGAATTTATTACTTTTGAGTCAAAAGAAATCTCAATATTTAGTAAATGTGCAAAAAATGAAATCTCTTCTCAATTTACCGGAGATTTTATTAAAAATCAGCCATATATAGTTGTTACCGTGGAAACAGATCCGAATAAACATCAGATTTATCAAGTAAGTGCTGACTCTTCAGGCACCTTTTGTGATTAATGTCAAACTTAATTATTTAATTTACTAAAGCTGTTTCCTTTGATCTCAACATTTTTCATATCCCCTTGTTAATGATGCAGGTTGGAGGTGCTGATGTGAAAAAATATCCCTCGACAGTTCGAAATCAATAAAAAAGAAGGCAAATATTGATGTCCTTGGCAAAATTTCACTCATTGCATACTGCATGGAGTTGTACGTCTATATTAGCTTATTTTGTGCAGAAGAGTAGGATGTGAAACTCGATTCATTTAATTTTAGTGAATGTGTATAAAATATCCTTTAGTAGAATCTAATTGGAAAACTCTAAGAATAATATGTCGATAAATTTGTAGATTTATATTGAGTTTTTTTAATTACAGTTTAAAATCAAAAGGAAAAAACCAAAAGCTGGAAAATCACAAATAAGGTAAAGAGTTGGAACAAATTTTGATCAGATGATCCGAATGCCTACCAATTTACAGCTGGTTTGAAAGAGTGAAGCAAATGGCTTATTCAAGATCATCAGATTTTCACACGACTAAAAAGATTAGAACCTATACGTCATTTAGCCAACTTTGAAAATTATAAGAATTTAAATGTTATGTTGATTCTACAAGGTAGTGTTCCTTTAATTAAATGGTTTATTGGTTTCTTTTCAGTATAATAAGTTATCTCCCTTTACTAGGAGTAGAGTCAGTAGATATAGAATCTCTAGAACATATACACAGTTTAAATATAACACACAGTAATATTAGTGACTATATCTCGATAGAACCAGGCAGGTCAGTTTTATTTTCTTATTTCATAACCCAAAACACAACAGATTGGAACAATTATCAGGATTAGCCTTTTCAAAAGTAGAATCTTGCATTTTAGTGCTGAAATGAAAAAGCATCTAGTTGTTCTGCTAGGACAATAATCCGATGTCCCTTGTGCTACAAGCTGTGTATGCTAAAGATCCCTAAACAATTGCAAAAAGAGTAGGCAGTGCTGCTGTCTTGGAAAAATTTCCCTCATTGCACACTGCATGAAGTTGAGAATCTTCATTAGGCTTCTACCGATTTTTCACCCAATCTCCAAATTTTTCAAGGCAGATCTCCCGTTTTTTTTTATGACCTGTACACATGTATGTCATTAGCTCATAAGGTGCAGAAAAGTAAGATGTGAAAATCCATTTATTTCATTTTAGGGACAGAGATTATTTCCTCTTCCCAAAATATTTTGGGAGAAATTTTTCTGTGGGTTGAGATTAACTAATTTCATATGAGAAATTGTGTATTTATTTTTTGCTTACATTTCTTTGTATATTAACAACCCCCTTGTCCATTAGCTCATCCCTTCACTTTTCCTCGTAAATCGAAAGTTTTAACCATATTTGATAAATTTTCTAGAAGTCCAGTTATTAGGCCTCACATAAAAATGCTGTAGCTATTATTCATGTTTGTCCCCAATTTATATTTTTTCAGCTATAGACTCTATCTACCAGATGATAATGGAACTAAAAGCTTTGGTTATCCAGTCAAAATAGGCAGTGGAGCTGTCTATACCTTAATTTTAACAGCTAAAGATCTGCAGAATTACGATCCAAGATCTGTGAGTAATTACAAATGTGTAAAATCCCATGTTCATTTCAAAATTTTCTGTGCTGTAGAAGTCATCTAATAAAATGAGAGTTCTACCATTGATCTTGGCTGGGTCAACTGAAGAGCCTGTCTACCAGCTGGATCTTGGTCAAACAGATGGCATCAATGTTTCCTCCATTTTTTGTACCCATTAACTGAATTATGATCTTTCAAGGTCAGCAGTCTTGGCTGACCAGGATTAGAACCAACACCACCATTTGTTTGAGGTAACTATGGAAATGACATCTAAATTCTAACAATCTCAAACCACCTCTCTAGGTTGGTTAGTAATAATATTTTTCAGGTTAATATATTGATAATAATATTTTTTAGGTTAATATTTTGATAATAATATTTTTCAGGTTGATATTTTTCAGGTTAATATATTGATAATAATATTTTTTAGGTTAATATTTTGATAATAATATTTTTTAGGTTGATATTTTGATAGTAATATTTTTTAGGTTGATATTTTTATAATAATATTTTTCAGGTTAATATATTGATAATAATATTTTTTAGGTTAATATTTTGATAATAATATTTTTCAGGTTGATATTTTTCAGGTTAATATATTGATAATAATATTTTTTAGGTTAATATTTTGATAATAATATTTTTTAGGTTGATATTTTGATAGTAATATTTTTCAGGTTGATATTTTTATAATAATATTTTTCAGGTTAATATATTGATAATAATATTTTTTAGGTTAATATATTGATAATAATATTTTTTAGGTTAATATTTTGATAATATTATTTTTCATGTAAATATATTAGTAATAATATTTTTCAGGTTGATATATTGAAAATTATGTATTTCAGGTTGATATATTGATATTAATGTTTTTCAGGTTGATATTTTGCTAATAATGTTTTTCAGGTTAATATATTGATATAAATATTTTTCAGGTTGATATATTGATGTATACCAGTGTAAATGTGAATGAGATGTCTATGTTGTATATGATACCACAGTATATTGTCATCACTGTAGGGGAGATCTTGTTCTCTATCACGGGACTGGCATTTGCTTATAATGAGGTAAGACTTTGATGAATAACAGAGGACTTTCTTTGTCAACCTTGAGCACTCTAAAATAAGCACATTTTTTAAATGAAATGAATGGAGTTTTCGACCTTCATGTGCGCCTTATGGACGAACAGAGAACTACTTTTGTCAAGCTTGAGCACTCCACAAAGCTGCCAGACTTGAGCTTACTGGACATTTAAATTAAATGAAATGAATTGAGTTTTTAACATTTTCTCCCCTGTGCCTAATGGAGGAACAGAGAACTATTTTTGTCAAGCTTGAGCATTCCACAAAGCTGGCAGACTTGAGCTTGCCTGTACGTTTAAATGATATGAAATGAATGGAGATTTACGACTCTTCTGCACCTAACGGACAAATTGAAATGAGCCTTATGGTTTTTAAGATTTCCAACTGTGGAGGGATCTTTAATGTAGCACAGGTCCTCAATTATTTGTCCCATCCCAAAGACTTGATCAGCATCCATTCACTGAATTCATTTGGTAATTATAATGTAGGCACCAACATCAATGAAGTCAGTAGTACAGGCAGGTTGGTTGATGACTATGGGCATTGGAAATTTCATTGTGGTGTTTGTTGCTGAAATCTCTCTTGTTCCTAGTCAGGTAGAGTTACCTCTCTTTTTATATGACAGCCTCTTTTTGGTTGAGCTATCCCACAATTCTGAGTTATCAAGAATAAACCCGTTTTGATTGGTTAAATATAATGACATGTACAGGACTGGTGTAAATAATCTGTTAGATTATAAAAGAGGTGAAAATATCAAAACACATGAAAATACAAAGTTAAACTTTGATTATAATTAGATGTGTGTAAGGTGTCCAAATCGTACAAATTTCTTAAGTGTTTGCAAAGTATACTATTTTTCTGTGTTTTCAGACAGCTGAGTTTTTTCTATTTGCTAGTTTAATGGGTTTAGACATTATGATATTCAGTATTATGTCGTGTTTTTACAAGTATTCTCACAACGGGTCCAATACAGAGGAGGATTTAGACCACTTGGTTCCTCCTGAAACAGCAGAAGACATTCCACTAAGTGATTCTAGTGATGGCAAGGCCAAATATTCCTGATAGTGCGTATACTTGCTGTTTAGGTTTTAAAGGTTTATTGTCATCTAATAATTTGATTTCAGACCAATTTGAGCTACCTGTAACACTTTTCTAAATTATTATTTTATGTCAGGTTCATATGCAAGACCCCTCCAGATTATAAAGAATACTCTTGAGCAATTTTATGATATCTTTAACTTGAATAGAGAATGATGATGATAGTCACGATTGTTACTGCAACTAATAGTTTTTTCATTCAATTGTTTACTAACTACATGCCAGACTTTCATTCAGAAAGTGATATGGATGGCTGAAATTTAGTTCTAGAAATGAATTAGTCTTTAAGAGGGACATTCGTTTGACAAATCATACTTCAGCCTTCAAAATGAGAATTTTTTAGCTAAGCTAAATCAGTGATAGTGTATTTCACTCTCAGGATTCTTCCAAGGTTGGAAATGACTCCCTCCTTTGCTCAACCAGTCTGCAGCCTTTGTTAATTTTTCTAAATGTTATATTATAAAAAAATTTAAGTCTTTCATCATATTGTTGTTATGTTTAATTCCCAAACTTTCTCATTTAAGATTTTACTTAAAATATCTCGCATTCTTTTTTTTTAAGTTAGGTATTTGTAACAATGCCGAACTTACGACAAACTTGTATGATAAGGATTTTTTTTAATAAATGGGACCAAGGTGTCCTATCCAACAAAGGCAAAAAAAGAAAATGCATTTTCTTCAAATTATTTTTTATTTTGTCCAAAAATATCAATTTTTTGTAAACATTGAATTTTATAGAGGAAAAATGGCTGTTGAAGCCAAGGTGCTTCTGTATCTACAAAGTGCTTAAAATTTGGTTTACATTCTTTGACTAGGAATTCACACAGATCCAATTGGTATTATTATAGTGCTTAGATATTAGATACATTCCCAAAACATACACGCACATGTGCATGTTTTTTTTTCGGGTTCAAACTAACCACATTTTAATTGTCCAGAAGAAAAAGTTTTTCATTTGGACAAAAATTAAAAAAGTAGCATAGGGCAAGCAAATACAGTGAAATCTTTGAACTAATCAAGTTGGCGTATGTCATTCTGCCTGACAACTTCATTTATATGGCTAATCCTCCTTAGACCAAAAGGCAATAAAATCTTAAGGTCGTACATTGAAGGCAGCAAGATCTAAGGATGTATTCTTAAAGCTATCATATTCCAGAAAAATATCCATTTTAATCCACAATTTTAATTATCTTAAAAAAAATTTTTTTAATTTTAAATTTTTAAGGAAAAAGGGCCCTTGAATGAGAGCCAAAGGGCTTTGAAAATAATAAAAATGTGCAAAATAATGTTTCATTCATGGACTAAATTCACACGCCCTTTTAAATGGGCTTTTTTAAAAACTTTCACTAAACATCCCCTGTCAGTATTTTTTCGAGGCAAACAACCATTTTTAATATAAAGAAAAAACTTTTGGTTTATGTAGCATGGGCAAGCAAATAAAAATTTTAAGTAATTTCGTATTCATTCTGCCTGACTACCTTTTTTGGGAACCTGCGCCCAAAAAGGTAAAAAACTTGGCGCCCTTTGGGCAAAGGTCAAAGTTTCTTCTATCATTTTCCCAGAAAAATACATTTACCATAATTTAATTAGCTCGCTCTCATATGAAAGATGTAAACTTGATTAAGGCTTAATATTATGGTAGATCGTTATGATAAAACGTAAATTAAACTTTATAATATTTTTGGCGAGTTAAAAATTATTGCTTAGAAATATAAAATGGGAAGGTTTGTTTAAATAAAGTCTATTATGTACATCACATCTATTCACGTGACTATAGTCTCGGTTAACTAGCCCCAAAATGGCGGAATACATTCATACATCTCGAACTGAAAATAAAAAACACTCGGTATAAAAATGATAGTAAGCAAAAGAAAGAAATCATCCCTATGCATTGGGTGATTTTAAAGACGCTGAATATTTATTATGGTATGGCCAAAATTCCAATAATGTACAAGTTCGCAACATCAGTCGAAATATACTTACATCATCGACCTCTCCTCTAAAATTATCATAACCATTACAAGCTCCGAATAATAATCCTGCTTGCCTCATTTCGATTTTACCTGAAAGATACACGGAAGCTTAAATGTTTCGAATTCTGCCGATATATACAAAACTATTGAAAAGGAATGTTGAAACTTTATTTATGATTAACCAACAGTGTTTGCTAAGATTTACAAACCGACTTAATATAATGTCTAGCTACGAATATTGTCTTATACCTTATCTGCAAGGGCCACCTTTATTGTTCTCAGAAGTTTGTAGATGCGGCGATTTGATTTGATTGTACACTAGCGACCTATTTGGTATGTTAAGAACAGACTGTACCTGTCAATGGAATGGAGCGAGCGATATCGTTTACTTTAGCCTTTAAATTCTGGCCATCGTATATCATAGACACATCGTTATACCCGGGTCTCTACAATATAAAACACATCTTTCAAAAACCAAACGTGGGAGTTTCCCACTGAGGGACATGAGATGACATTAACACTATGTTTGCAGCAACAATCAATCTTATATCAGGCTTTATCTTATAGGGCAGCAGAAATACTGTCATACTAGTAAATTGATATCTGGACTTAAAAGCTAAGTGAACTTACCGCTGGTATGGTAAGCTGAGCTGGTCGAACATTGTGAGTAGTTTTGATAGAGAATGTAACGTAGTCAGGACCACCGGAAACCATAATGGAAGGTCCTTCACCATTGGCACCGTTACAGTTAGAAATGATTGCTTGTGGTCGAGAAAGGGATCTCTTGGATCTCATCTTGATGGGTCTCAAGTTATAATCCAGTGGTCCGATGTTTGTCCTGTCAACCGTCACATCGAATGACCCTCTTTCTAAATCAGCCGCTCCTCTGGAACCGAGTGGGATGGAGTCAACACGACCGCTCCCAGCTACTGAAGACACACCACGGATGTTGGTTGATCCGGAACCACCTTGCTGACCAGACGTACCCGAGCTAGACACGAAGGTGGCTGTTCCCGATGACCCTTCTCGAGGGCCCGATGAACCGACGCTGGAACCTGGTATTTTTCCACCCATTGCTCCGATGATTTTGTTGATGTCGATACTACCTGGTCCACCTGTACCTGATCCAGAGCTAGATATGAAGGTGGCTGCTCCCGATGACCCTTGTGGAGATCCTGATGAACCCAAGCCTGACCCTGGTAATTTTCCACCAATTGCTCCGATGATTTTGTTGATGTCCATACTACTTGGTCCACCTGTACCCGATCCGGAGACTGTCCACTGGCTTGATCCACCAACGCTCATTGGAAGTGGTCCACTCCCTATTTTAACTACTGATGGTTGTCCACCCATTGCTTGGTTGCCTCCAACGATCCACCTTCCCTCACCACCGGACCCAGTAACGACTGTGGCGCCAGTTTGTCCGATTCCAAATCTACCAGTAGGTTTCACCTGTTTCAGAAGATTGGACAAGTCTAGAGTTTGTGGGAAGTTTCCGGTTCCTGATTTGATCACTGTACCGTCAGGTTTGGATATAGTCCATTGTTGGTTACCGGATGACCAGATGATCCTCATCAAAAGTGAGCCTTGAGGTATCACAACGTTGGGAGAGCTGCCTATGCCATGTTTTGTGATTCGACCATCAGGACTGATGATTACCCATTGGCTTACATCACCAAGATTAACGTCGAAGAAGCCACCAGCTAAGACAGTGCCAGTGTCCCGAAGATTCTGTGGAATTTGTCCAGTTCCGGACCTTAGGAGCTGTCCATTAGGTCCAATGATGGTCCATTCTAGTTGTTTGGTCCAACCAACAGATCCTGTGTTGCCCATCAGTTCATTGATAACATTAGCTGGAATGGAGTTACCCACCCCTGATCGGATGATTCGACCATCCGGACCAACAATCTTCCACACTCCTGACCCAGTAATAAAGCTTCGCCCTTGGCTGTCGGTGGTAGTACTGCTTGGGTTAGTTGGTTCCTTAACCCATCGACCACCTTCAACCCGCACAGCTGGTTGGCCTTGGTTTTTGTTAGGCTGTACGACCCATTGTCCGTCTACGTTAAATAGATTGCTGCCTCCAGTTGAAGGTGTATCAACGACGGGGATGTTTGGTTTACCACTACCTACGATCTGCCATCTATTACGACGCGGCTGATTCACAACTGGTTGAGTTGGTCCTGTTTGTCCACCAGATATTTCTCGTTCAAATGTCCAGCTGGTATCAACTGATGTTTGAGGTCCTGTATCAGAACTGTCAGAGACCCAATTACCATTATCCCACTTGCCACCCAAGAAATTGACGGTATCCAGACTGTACATTCGGTTAATCTGGTTTGTACCACCTGTTGGCCCGGAATTAGTTCCTTTAACGTCAGCATCGATTCCAACCTTGGTAATGTCAATATTACCAGAAATCTGGTTCTTGGATGTATCAACGTTGTTTGTGTTCCCACCAGTCGTGGCTCCTTGTGTATTGATACCCGAGTTGTCTATATTGGTCTGCATGGTTTCTCCAGTCCCGTCAGTCCACAACCCAGTATTCCCTGTCAATGTGCTTGACGTTCCATCTCGAATGTTTGTTCCTGACCCTTGGACGTTGTTCCATGTCGAAGTACCTCGCGTTCCAGTTTCACTACCTCGACTCCAAGACGTTCCAGTATCCAGAGACCCCAGATCTAGAGTACCTGTCCACACTTCGCCAGTATTTTCAGTACCTTGGTTGTTCATGTTCCATGATGAGTCATATCTGCCAGTGTTGCTCCAAGAACCCCCTGAATTAGTCATATCGGCTACCTGCGTGACAATCCAAGTTCCTCCTCCGTTTCCATTCGTGGACCAAACACCACTCGTGCCCAGCCAAGGACCAGAAGTAACGTTCCAAATACCGTATGTTCCCGCTCCACTTACATCTGCCCACGTTCCTGTTACTTGTTGATTGTTGGTAGTCGTACCGGACCACGTTCCCGATCCAGTTCTGGCCACACCTGACCATGTTCCACCATTACCATTACCAAAAGTTCCCGACCATGATCCAGTGGAAGAACTGCTGCTACCAACCCAGTTGCCGCTAGATGTTCCGGATATTACATTTCCACCGAAAGCTCCGGTCCACATGCTTCCCAAGCCGACTCCATTCATGCCGTTTCCAACCTGCCACATTCCAGGCCACATACCAGTTCCAGTACTCAAACTGTTCCAGAAATCATACCCCATTCCACTTCCTGTCATACCGGAATCAACTGTTCCGACCCAATGTCCACCTGGGTTTCCAACTCCAACCCACTGCTGTCCAGTCTGATCATTTGTTCCGATCCATACACCATCCATTCCAGACATCCAAGATCCAGCGCTACTGGTACTGTTGATCCACGAGTTTGAACTAGCATCCCAGGTCCAGGTTCCTCCCGATCCAGGTGTCCAATCTGTGGCTGGAGTCCACATTCTGTAGCGAAATTTTAGGACCAGCTCTGGACCAAATTCAGCTCCAGCGAACCTCCAAATGTTCACTTGACTCTTTCCGTTAAACATGGCTGTACCCCGGTTGCTGATGCGGACATTGTCCACTCCGGCGGTGACTCCATTTTGAGATTTGTCGTCGATTCCATGGTCAAACGAATAGTGGACGGATGATTTACACACTGAATTTTAAAATTACAAAATCATTATTGGTACATCTTAGATACATGAAAGAATGGGTATTTTGATTATAAGTTGACGAACCCAATCGAAGTGGTATCAGGCCTGTTCGGAAGAGTAATGTCCGAAAGGGTTGAAGTAATTAAATTCGTCCGTTTGCAGAATTTTTCTCACGCGGGCAATCTGGAGGTTGGGGGGGTGGCATCAGGTGTTTCGGAAGAGTTGGTTTGCTTTACCTCGCTATCAACAATCCATGTATTCTTATAGATAGATAGATATTTATTACAGCTCAATAATAGATAGATATTTATTACAGCTCAATTTTGTCATTGGACTGAATTCCTTAAAATCTAATAGACGTAATCGATAGACTCAATAACATGCATTACTAAAAACAAACACCGACCAAGTCAATACATTATTAATCCCCCCTCAATCAGAACTCTTCACAATGGAGGTAATGTGGATCATTGTCTTCTGCCGCCATTAATAAAAAATAAAACGTGAAAATGAAAAATGAAGTTAAAACGTTAGTAGAATGAAATGTAACACTTGCATAAGATAGTTCACCTTGCGAGTGAAGGTTGAGGTCAGGTGCAATGATGCATGTGCATTGTTTTTCACTGAAAATGGAACCAGGAGCACACGGACGAGCTATTTCACCAAAACCAGCAATCGTTTCCAAATAGAACTTTTTATTGGTGTGAGTTTTTAACATACATCCAGCTTAGGAAAAGCAGAGAAAAGATTATTAGAAGATCTTGATGTATTCGTTATATTCTGCTATTCAAAAACAGTAACAGGTAAGAATTTTGAATAGCAAAAATAAAGTTTTTAAAAGGAAATCATTCAAAAACTGTTGAGCTACGAATCTGTCAATAATGTGTTGGTCTTAGATGATATTTTTCACCAAAAATTCACGAATACATAAAGATTCCTAAGAAAATCAGGCAATGCAATACATATTGATATGACAGACACCGGAAGTGAAGCTTATTATCATGTACAGAGCAGGGTAGTCTACTTAGTGCCATGCTTAACTAACTACAGTGAAAGCTGAATATTTGGATATAATCGTTCAAATATTTGCTTCCGGAGTTAAAAATACTCGATTACAATTGCATAACAGTCAAAGAAATATAACTCGACACCAAGAATATCTAATTTTTAATAATCGAAGGCAAGGACACTTTTTATACGCCCACATAGAAATGTGGACGTATATTGTTGTCGCCCCTGTCCGTCGGTCCGTCGGTCCGTCTGTCAACAATTGTTTGTGGACACTGTAGAGACTACAGTTTTTATTGGAATTTCTTGAAACTTGGTATACTTCTTTATAATCACTCAAGGAAGAACCCTATCGATTTTGGTATGATTTCGAAAAAAATTCCTGGAATTCTTGGACTTTGAATTTCAAATTGTTCTGTTTGTAAACAAAAGCTTGTGGACACTGTAGAGACTCCATTTCTTTATGAATCTTTTTGTAACTTGGTATATTTGTTTATTACCATCCAAGGAAAACCCCTATTGATTTTGATATGATTCTGAAAAAAATTCCTGGAATTCTGGAACTTGGAATTTCGAATGTACTGTTTCTCATCCGTCTGTCAACAATTGTTTGTGGACACTGTAGAGACTACAGTTTTTATTGGATCTTCTTGAAACTTGGTATACATGTTTATTACCATTCAACGAAGACCCCTATCGATTTTGGTATGATTCCGAAAAAAATTCCTGGAATTCTTGAACTTTGAATTTCAAATTCCGTCGGTCCGTCGGTCCGTCGGTCCGTTGGTCCGTCTGTCAACAATTGTTTGTGGACACTGTAGAGACTACAGTTTTTATTGGAATTTCTTGAAACTTGGTATACTTGTTTATAATCACTCAAGGAAGAACCCTATCGATTTTGGTATGATTTCGAAAAAAATTCCTGGAATTCTTGGACTTTGAATTTCAAATTGTTCTGTTTGTAAACAAAAGCTTGTGGACACTGTAGAGACTCCATTTTTTTATGAATCTTTTTGTAACTTGGTATATTTGTTTATAACCATCCAAGGAAGAACCCTATTGATTTTGATATGATTCTGAAAAAAATTCCTGGAATTCTGGGACTTGGAATTTCGAATTGTACTGTTTGTCATCCGTCTGTCAATAATTGTTTGTGGACACTGTGGAGACTACAGGTTTCATTGGATTTTCTTGAAACTTGGTATACATGTTTATTATCATTCAATGAAGACCCCTATTGATTTTGGTATGATTCCGAAAAAAATTCCTGGAATTCTTGGATTTGAATTTCAAATTGTTCTGTTTGTAAACAAAAGCTTGTGGACACTGTAGAGACTCCATTTCTTTATGAATCTTTTTGTAACTTGGTATATTTGTTTATTACCATCCAAGGAAGACCCCTATTGATTTTGATATGATTCTGAAAAAAATTCCTGGAATACATCCAAGGAAGACCCCTATTGATTTTGATATGATTCTGAAAAAAATTCCTGGAATTCTGGAACTTGGAATTTCGAATGTACTGTTTCTCATCCGTCTGTCAACAATTGTTTGTGGACACTGTAGAGACTACAGTTTTTATTGGATCTTCTGAATGCAATACAATATAGTTAACTTCCAAGTTCCTTGTAAATCAGGAACCAGCTGTAATTGGACTTTTACTTTTACAATCAAAGCTATCAGTGGGCGTATGTTACCTTGCCTGGCAAGCTATCTTACTATGTCTTGACTATCGATACATTTGGTATTGTATATGAACTGTTCGTCCAATTTTTTCAAAGTAGTACGAATTGCGCTAACTAACTACAGTGAAAGCTGAATATTTGGATATAATCGTTCAAATATTTGCTTCCGGAGTTAAAAATACTCGATTACAATTGCATAACAGTCAAAGAAATATAACTCGACACCAAGAATATCTAATTTTTAATAATCGAAGGCAAGGACACTTTTACTATGTCTTGACTATCGATACATTTGGTATTGTATATGTCCAATTTTTTCAAAGTAGTACGAATTGCGCACTAAGCACTTCAATATTTAGACCATTATATCCATATGCTATCCTAGCTAAGCCTAATTTGCTACATTCCAATAATACGTGTACATGCAAGATTACGTTGAAACGAATCTCATTTGCACTAGCTATATCAATATAATATACCAATTTGGTGCATTTTCAAGGTGAATATGCCAAAAAGAAAAAAAAAACAAGAAACAAAACATGCAGAAAAATTAAGCTGCTTTATAATTTAAAACTTAAATGCAAAAGTGCTTCAATCTAAAAAATCGAACGCATTAAAGATAATTATCATGGTCTATTTTGGAGACTAGTGCATGCAAAATGATATTTGCGTTCGATTGTGTTATCTTACCCGTGGTGTGATTCTCGTGGTGGTGGGACATACACGACTCCATACACATCGGATCGACAATACAACCAACTTTATCTATAAAGCGCGATCCCGGGGGACAGCAGTGGGGTAGAGATCTCTGTCCCAGACACATCCAGTACGGACGACAACCTGGTCCACTGTGGGCATAGATTACATAATCGGGCATCGTTCTGCAGATATCTGTAAATGAAAAGCACATGTAGATACACATAGCCACATATTCGAAAACCTTAATGATATTCTGTACACAGCTATTAAAGATTTATAGGGGGAATGGGGTAAAAGTTAAGATTTACAGGGGGAGGGGTGATAGTAAAGATTTATAGGGGCGACGGGGGTGATAGTAAAGATTTATAGGGGCGACGGGGGTGATAGTAAAGATTTATAGAGAAAGGAGGTTATAGTAAAGATTTATAGGGGGGGGGGGGTGATAGTTAAGATATGTAGGGGGAGGGGGTAATAGTACAGATTCACAGGCAAGTGATCTATAAAGAGGGGTGTTAATAGGAGGGTTTCGCAGATTTGATGAATTTATGAATTTAATTGAAAAATAAAAAAAATAAACAAATTTTACAAACTAATTTATTCAATGGCAGTATAATAAACAGATAGATAGTATACGGGTACGTTAGACTAATAAAATATTGTATACATCGGTATGTCATTGAATACATTGTTGAATGCAATGTAGATTGCTATAAATTTCGGGACAGGTTTTGAATTATCATTTATTTAATAAAGTTATTCTAAACAGATTATTTACAACATTAATTGTAACAACAATTAATACCTTCCTAAGACTTACCAAATTTAATCTGGGATTTAGCGACGATTAATAGGGGGAAGGTGGTAATACTAATAGTATAAAGATTTATGGGGAAAGGGGAAATGTAAACATTTAGCGGGGTAATACTAAAGATTTATAGAGAAAGGAGGTACAAGTAAAGATTTATAGGAAAAGTAGGGTATAATGAGGATTTATTCAGGAAGGGGGCAATAGTAAATATCTATAGCTGAAGGTGGGTAATAGTAAAGATTTTTAGGGGAAGTGAGGGGGGGGGGGCTATAGCTATAGTAAAGATTAAAAGGGATATTATTGTAAATATGCGGGTAATGCAATCTATTAAAGGGAGCCATGATTACTATGTAATTATCTTAACCTTTAACCTGCATTCTGTTTTATCACGAATCTTTACTTAGTGAACTAGGCCAGTGCTTTTATGTGACTACGTTTTCATCACCATCTAACACAAAGTTTGCCAGTGTTTTATATAGGCATATTAGGAACATATTCACTCTTAATGCAAAGTTATGTGGATAAAGTGAACTCACCATATCGACAAAGTACATTAGCAGCATTGCTACATGTGACGGCGTTCTGGTCCCAGAACGTGCCGAACGGGCACGGTCGGATTACCGATCTGTAAGTATTTCCTTGTTGAAAACATTGGACGTACTTAGAACAATCTCCTGGATAGGCGTTGTAACCGATCCCTTTATCCATTACACGACCATCACATAGACCTGGAAAGAAACACAAAGCGTCAGTAGTACATATAAAACGAGAAAGGAACGTTAACCTATGTGCCTTAACTTCGGATTCCTTATGGGACACGAATGTCACAAACTCACAAACCTAGATATCTAAACAGGGAATGTACAATAAGGTAGCCAAGGGAATATATGAAGAAAAAAAACTGTATTCTATCCCAAAGAGAGTTCGATAATACAACCAAACATCAAGTTTTCCTCGTCTTTTAAATGAAAGTATTTTCTTTCAGATCGATTCCATGCCCTTATCAAGCGAGGTACAAGCTAATTGAGCGAAAAGTTAACTAGTAAATAAATGCATGCATGCAATGTCAATATTTACGGTACTTACACTTAGGCCCTACTCGTCAAAATAAAAGCAGGCAAATTTTGCATTTTCGAGTCTGACTCTATAATCAAAAACTCAAGGATGTCCCCATCAAACATCCCACTTTCTCAGTAAAGTATTTGTTCCACCCAAGGCCTGTACATCTGGGAGAATCAATCCCCCCCCCCCCTTTCCCGAAAACCGAATACTGGTTTCGACATGGTCTTATTAACCAGAATTAAACTGAGCCCACGACATTTTGTCTCGTGGAAATGAGAACGAAGAGTGTATGAACGAGGGATTTGATTGGTGAGAAATCCTAGAAAGATTCTAGGTCCAATATTGATTTCACAAAGTGTATCTATGAATAAGTAATTTCCCTTACTTGGATTACCATGGCATTTTTCTCACTTCTTACCATGGCCTCGAGAATGTATGACTTATTATAAACTACGGTTGTTTTCAAATGAAATGATATGAAACTTTAATGTTCCACTCTCCTGAACTTAATAGACCAATAAAGACAGGCAACAACATGAAGTATGCAATGACTGGACTCTGGCATTAACCAGAGTTCTTTAGATTTCCAAAATGGGTTTCCAGGAAAAAATGTGGTAATTCGTACATACCATCTGAAGTTGTTACAAATGGAGTGGGCGTGGTCGTAGATATTGGAGCAGGCGTTGTAGTGATTACTAAAACAAAGAAAATACACTTTCATTTTCTTTTATTCCACGTAAACTGAGCAAACTACAGATGCGTGCAATCCAACAAGAGCAACAAATCGTTTTGTTAAGCTACAATATGCGAAAGGCTGTGCTACAAAGGTCTGGTGCAAAGCAAAGCTACATTAAGCGGCTCTTAGGAAAGTACGAGTGACAAGCCAATCAGGATAAGTTACTAATGTCAAATTTTTTCACGACAATTACTGTTATCAGCTGCAGCTTATAATGCTTTAATCTCGATGGGATCAAAAACGTTAAGCATAAGCTCGGGATGGCTGTTTCATCAGTAAAATATTTTCATAATGTTTCATAAGCTTTTAGGCAAATATGCATTGAATATGGACAATCTTTAATAAGCAAAAGCCAGGTACCTTTACAGATCAGGTCTTTTAAAGTGGCGACTAAACCTTGCAAAGCTCTAAAGTCAGCTGCAAGGAACAGATTCTTCTGAGTTGAGGCAATGCCTCGAAGTTCATCCATGAAGATATCGATTCCGACGCCCACTGCGATCATGGTGATGCCCTCGCTCTTTGCTCCCATGGCCTGGATGATGCTATCGGTTGGTCTGTCGGATTTACCGTCTGTGATGACGATGATAATTTGCGGCGTGTCTTTTCGTCCTTGGTATGCTACCATCTGTCTTGCCTGAAAAAAATTTCCAATTCTATTCTTTTTAGCAGATATATAGCGAGAATAATTCACCCTATAGTCATTTTTATGCTGGTATATTTGTGGAACACAACTCTGGAGTTGTGTGAAAACTAATGAAAATAACACACACGGACGTGGTTCACATTAATTTCTTATCTCGACTTAATATGTCGAATTTTGATAAAGGATAATAAACTAATTTTAACAATCACTTGTATATAAGAGAGTTTTAAACTTTGATTTGATCGAAGGCTTTGCTCAAATATTATAGTCACTTCAAAATTCGACTTGAGTCGAGTTAGTGATTCAAAATGACCGTTTGTTATTTTTATACGCCCACATGAAATGGGGGGCGTATATTGTCGTCACCCACATCCGTCCGTCCGTCCGTCCGTCGGTCCGTCCGTCCGTCCGTCCACAATTGCTTGTAAACACTCTTCACGGTGTAATTCTTGACGGATTTAGATGAAACTTAATATGAGTGTTTATGATCACGCAAGGATGAACCCTATTGAAAATCAGCGAAATCGGAAAAAAATTAGTATGAGTTCGTGCCCTTGTTCTTGAATGGCTCGTAAACACTCTACAACGTGCAATTCTTGACCGATTTTGATGAAACTTGGTGTGAGAGTATGTTATAACTCAAGGATAAACCCTATCGAAAATCAGCGAAATCGAAAAACATTTAGTATGAGTTATTGCCCTTGTTCTTGAAAACGCGTTCAATTTTAGCTTGTAAACACTCTTGAGAGAACAATTTTTAATGGATTTTAATGAAACTTGGCCTGAGTATTTGTTATCACCCAAGGATGAAGCCTATTGGAAACCAGTCAAATCGAAAAGAAATTAATATCAGTTATTGCCCTTGTTTTTGAAAACGCGTTCAATTTTTAGCTTGTAAACACTCTACAAAGCACAGTTATTGACCGATTTTGACGAAACTTGGTGAAATTGTTTAATATCACCCAAAAATGAACCCTTTTGAAAATAGCACATATCGAAATATATTTAATAGGAATTATTGCCCTTGTTCTATAAAATGTGTTGGATTTTTGCCTTGTAAACACTCTACAAGTCACAATTCTTGAGCAATTTTGACATAACTTGGCATGAGTATTTGTAATCACCTAAGGATGAACCCTATTGAAATTCAGTTAAATCGAAAAATATTTAGTATCAGTTATTGCCCTTGTGTTTGAAAACGCGTTCAATTTTAGCTTGTAAACACTCTAGAAATAACAATACTTAATGGATTTTGATAAAACTTGGCTTGAGTATTTTTTTTTACCCATGGAATAACCTTTTTGAAAATCAAATAAATCGAAATATAATATGCCCTTGTGTTTGAAAACGGGTTTAACTTTTTGGCTAATAAACACTCTAGAAGGTACAATTCATGACCAATGTTGACAAAACTTACTTAAATTGTTGGATATCGCAAGGGATGAGCCTTATTGAAAATTAAAAATATCAAAATATATCTAATATGAATTAGTGCCCTTGTTCTTTTAAACGCGTTCGATTTTTGTCTCATAAACACTCTACATGGCACAATTCTTGATGGATTTCGATGAAACTTGGTGTGAGAGTGTGTTATAACTCAAGGATGAACCCTATTGAAAATCAGCGAAATCGAAAAAGATTTTAGTATGAGTTACTGCCCTTGTTCTTGAAAACGCATTCAATTTTAGCTTGTAAACATTCTAGAAAGAACTATTCTTAAGCGATTTTGATTAACTTTGGCTTGAGTATTTGTTTTTACCCAAGGATGAACCCTGTTATAAATCAAATAAATAGAAATATTTAGTGTCAGTTATAGCCCTTGTTCTTGAAAACGCGTTCAATTTTAGCTTGTAAACACTCTAGAAAGAACAATTTTTAATGGATTTTGATGTAACTTGGCTGTGTTATTTGCTGTCTCCCAAGGATGAACCCTATTGAAAATCGAAAAATAATTAGTACAAGTTATTGACCTTGTTTTTGAAAACGCGTTAACTCGTAAACACTCTAGAAAGAACAATTTTGAATGGATTTTGATGAAACTTGGCTTTAGTATTTGTTTTCTCACAAGGATAAACCCTATTGAAAACCAGATAAATCGAAAAATATTTAGTGTCAGTTATTGCGCCTGTTTTCAAAAACGCTTTCAACTTTTGGCTTGTGGACACTCTAAAAATTCCTTTTTGACAAAACTCGCTGAAATTGTTTAATATCAACCAAGGATGAGCCTTATTAAGAATTAAAAATATCAAAATGTTATTAAGGGTGAACCCTATTGCAAATCATAAAAAAAACGAAATATATTTAATGAGTTGTTATTAGGTACAATTCTTGACAGTTTTTATGAAACTAGAGACCCTAGAAAAAAATAGGTTGGAAGGTTGAATATTTCATTCCACTTATTGTAACCTTACTGAAAAGTTTTTATTTGAAATAAATGCTGCCAGTGGGCGTATATTACCTTGCCTGGCAAGCTATCTTTAAAAAGACCATAATACAAATAGTTTCAGAAGCTTACCATAGCTATACCCAACTTGGTGTTCGTACTGAACCTTGGTTGTTTCAAAGACATGATCATATTGACGATCCTCTGCTTGCTCTTAAACGGTCGTAACTGAATAACATCTCCAACTATTGAACTGTAGACTACCGCTCCGACGTTAATGGCTGACGGTCCTATGTCAAAACTGTTTATGAGTTGAGCTACGAACTGTTTTTCCCGGATCCAATCCATGGGTATGATACTGTCTGAACCGTCTATGACAAAAATCACGTCTGCTGGACTTGAACATGCCAATACTGAAAAGATTTGAAAATATTGTGCATGAAATACGACAATTATGGTTTGTAGCAAGATATAGTGACCAGGGCTTTCCGGTTTTTTTTATACTTACCATCTGGTAGAATTGGTGTCCAGGGTGGTAAGGTTGGTGGTGTTGGTCGTGGGCGTGGAGTCGTAGTGGTAGTTGTAGTTGATGTTGTCGTCGTTTTGATTTCTGAAGCAAGCAACGTTAATTATTATAACATACGATTCAAATTTGCATTATACAGATATACTAGACTGAGGATTATTTAGTATGTAGTTTTCTTGTTCCCAATATTACACTTTCGCAATTTCAAACTATAGAACTCAGTGCACCGGTATATAGATGTATAAGAGTGCGTCTTAATGGTATTTGATCTAAATATAATTTTAACCCTGTATCGTGGTTTATCACATCTTTGTTCGTATTATCCCAAGCACAATGCTACCGTTTTGGTTTCTTTCGTATGGTCCATTATAAAGCGAATACCTCCTTTAGGACAATAAAACTTAAATTAAAACTCTGATTTTGTAATAAAAAAAAGTACAGAGGATAGACTTACTCCAACAAATGATGTCCCTGAGACTCTGGACAAGACCCTGCAAAGCTCTAAAATCTTCAACATTAAACAGTGTGGAAGCCGATGATGCTATGTCTCTCAGTTCATCCATGAAGACTTGATCACCAATACCAACAGCGATCATAGCTGTTCCTTCTCGCTTGGCCATGAACGCCTGACGGACAGTTTCGGCGGGAATAGTAGACAAACCGTCTGTGATGACGATAGCGACGTGTGGTGTGTTGGTACGACCTTGTAGCCGGAACATCTTCCGCACTTCCGCTATTCCAAGTGCAGTGTCCGTACCGTCACGCAATTGGGTCAAGTTTCTAGCTATAGTCTTCAGGCGAGATTTCGTCTTGTATGGCTTCAATCCGATCACGTCTCCGATAAACGTACTGTATACGACCATTCCGACGTGGATCGCATCCGGTTGAATGGTGAGACTGTCAATCAATATCTCCACGAAATTCTTTTCCCGTTCCCAGTCCATGGGGTCGATGCTGTTTGAAGCGTCCATCAGGAAAATCACATCCCCAGGGACATTGCAGTTTACTCCTGAAATTTTAGAGGTCTGATTCAAATCTACCTATTCGGGGTGAACAAAATGAAAGGTTGTGATTGCTTAATCTTGTCTTATCTATTCAAATTGTTTGAAATTGCTTGAGCAATCTTTGTTTTAATAACTGGCTTTCTAGCAATCAGTACCAAGGCCATTCTCGTGGATAAAACGATAAATGTGATATAGTGCAAGGAATCTCGCATTGAAAACAGGTAGTTGATTATTCTTGATTGAAACTAAAACAAAGAAAATGTGTAAAGTGATGCTGCGTCCCAGAATGGACATGTAACATCTTGAAAACTCACAAAACTAAATTTTTTAAGCGTTTTTATACGTCCACATAAAATGCAGAGCGTATTTTTTCGGAACCCAGGTCCGCCCGCGCACAATTACTTGTAAAAACCCTAGAAAACCCAATTCTTCGCGAATTTTGACGTAATTTTGTGTGGGTGTTCGTATTTAGTGTAAGTCATTGCCCTTGTTCTTGAATGGCTGGTAAACACTCTACAATGTACATTTGGTAATGGAATTTGATGAAACTTGGTGTAATAACCCAAGAATGAACCCTATTGAAATTGACCGAAATCGAAAAATATTGAGCATCAGTTTATTGCCTTTGTTTGTGAAAATTCATTAAATTTTAGCTCTAAACACTCTAGAAAGCACATTTCTTGATGGATTTTGATGGAAAACTTGGCACGAGTATTTTACTCACCCAAGGATGAACCCTATTGAAATTCAGATAATTCGAAAGTATTTAGTATCAGTTATAGACCTTGTTTTTGAAAACTCTTTAAGCTTTTGCTTGTAAACACTCTAGAAAACACTATTCTTATCTTTTGACAAATCTGTTTACTGTCACCCAAGGAACAATTCTTTACGGACTTTGACGAAACTTACTGAAATGATTTATTATCACCCAAGGATGATCCCTATTGAAAATTTTAATTATTGCCCTTGTTTTACAAAACGCTTTTGATCTTTACCTCTTTAAGGCACTTTATGTTATTATTGGAAACAGGTATATCTATTGACGAATATAGGCCCTTATTGACCAAGTTAAAAATTTTTAAATTTTATTTTCATTCTGAGACGCAATAAAATTGAAAGACTCATGTGCTTTATATAACACAATATGTTTCACAGTCGTAATTTGGTCTATATCTATTGTTCCGACCAGAGCTATCATGTAACAAGGGTAAGATGGTGCAAAAATCGGGCAACCTGGCTGCATATTCTTGAAACAATTTCGCGCTAAGATGTCCTAGAAACAGTGAAAAAACACAAGACCCTAGGACATCGTAGATGTTTCGAGAAAAAGGGGCCATGAGTCTTGGTTGAGAGTGAAGTGGAGGAGATTAGGGGGGGGGGGGATGCGTTAGGTATCGTTAGAATAAGCCTGGTTATACTTTACCCTGAGCTCTAACTTCTGTTATGATAAACAAAGTACAGAACGTCAGCCACGAAAATATCGTGACCTCCAGCAACCTGAAATTGAAGGCATTCCACTGTTATTGTCGACACATTGACCGATCCCTAATCATGCAGTAGTATTAAGTTATATTTTCTTAAACCACGGTGTGTTCAGAAAGGTCCCTAGAAAACTTCGAAGAAGTTGGCTTTGAGTCAAGCGACCTGGAGTTAAGTCATTCCTTATAAGAAGTTGTCAACGTTTGGGTTTATCTTAAATGTCTTTGTAAGGTTTAGTGGGGGCTCAGAAAGTGACAACGATAGAGTGTATATGTTTATTTTTGTTTACATTTTAATGTTTCAAAGGTAGTGAGAGTTAACGGTACCCAGACCTTGAAATTGTGACTTTTTTCGGTTTAGGTTTTTGGACGTACATAGGACCTTAGTTTATTGTCTTATGCGTTTTATATATTCCGAATTTCACACTTGTACATGTTCCTAATAACGGTATATATTACACAGCGTTATTCGCACACATTAACATGTATTAAACATGTTAATCGTCCAAGTTCCACCCTTTTTTCAAACCTGTTTTTAGAAAGTACTTTTTTTTAAATCCTGAATAATGAGTGACTTTGTATTCTGAATGAAATTTACATATCGCACTGGGGAACTTGTGTATTGTAATAATGTACAGGCATTATCATCTGTCACACCTGACACCCACTGCACTTCGGATTTACTGTTGTGAAGTGCATATGAATGTGAGTGAGGCACACCTATAGGGGGAATTGCAAAGTGACACCAAGTGTAAGGGTGATTATATTAGCTATTGCTCGCTAATCCAGATCGATATGAACGTTCGAAAATCTACAACCCGGTTTCAGGCTTGTCAGTGATGCAGATCGAAAGGAAAGATATTTCGACAGTGGGAAATCGCTAAAGGATAAGGCTAGTGCCGCTTTCCATTCTACACTTTGCTGTCCGTCACATTAGGTGCAGAGGAGTAGAAAGTAAAATTCCATTAATTTCTGTACCTTTTATTTGCTGAGGTACCTAGCTTCTATATGACAAATAATACATGTACATGTGGACAAAATAAGTAAATGAAATGAATTTTTTTTTTGTTAGTGATTGTTCCTAAGACTAATGCAAATATTTTTCCATTATTACTGATTGTAATGGGGTAGGGGTTATATTTTAGACGGACGAAATGAATGAATTCAAGTTGTTCATTCCTGGCCCTGACCCTAAATGAACCCTTGTACAGGAATTTTAAAAAATGGTTACTTTCAGTTTAACATGTGTATACTATTTGTTAATCTCTGTATTGTGAATATTTTACTCTTGATTTAAAAAAAAGACCACAAAAAACAGAGGGTCTTGACGAGATTGTACACTTCTTTCTTTTTTTTGTGCACAGATTATCTAAATGCTTTTTGTAATCAATTAAAATCATTGCATTTCGTTTATTTAAATCTCTAAAAGAGAAGTCCTAGACTAATTTGATTTTTTTTTTAATACGGTCAAAAATATGTGCACACTGTCACTAAAGGAATACACGTTTAGTTAAGTCAACAGCGAACGAATCTCATTAAAGTAACTTATACGTTTCTTTGGTACATAATATCCGGTTTAATTTTCGTACAATTCCTTGAAGTTTCACGAGATCTTTGCATCCAAATTTTTCTATAAGAAGAGAAAAATAAAATTATACTTTACCTCATTTTGAAAATATTCCTAAACTTTTATTCTGCTATTAAATCCACTTGTACTATGGGTTTACATGAATCGTGGTCCAGAATTTCAGTTGACGCTGAAAAAAATAACAGACTCAAAACGTCGCCTTGTCTCACAAATTAAAAATGTAATAGACCGAAATTAGAAGAACTGGAGTCACTAATGTTTCCAAAATGACGTCTTTATCTGGTGTTTACTAATTCCAAATGAATTTGTTGAAGTCCGTTTTGGTTCATCAGAGCTACAACTCGCCGTGCTTTTCTCCACAGCGAATACCGAAAGGAAAGTCACTTAATGAAATAACCTCATAAATAGAATTATTCATTGAGTTTTTCGGTTAGAATGTCATCAACCGAGTAACAAGTTTTCAACTGCCACAGCGATTCAAGTCCAGAAATAAAATTGTCTTATGTAAATGGGTTTGACAGATCCGAGAGAGTCGCAGTTCAAATCGGGTTTAAAATAGGCTGAAGGGAAAGACGATATCGCCGCGGGCAACGTCATTATTAAGTTTCAAACTGGTTAGATTTCTAGTTCTACTGATGAAATATGCGGATATATTTCTATGATCTGTGTACGATTTTGGGTCCCGTCGCCATATCTTGTCTCGAAAAAATAAATATTAATCACTTAAGCCCGAATTAATCAACAACAATTTCTATCCGACATCTGAGTACTAGTATTCCGACATTGTGCATAATCCGACATATTGTTCTAATCCCGATTGATTTCTTTTGTATGCATAAAATATCTGAGTATTCCGACATTCTGTGTATTACGAGTTCTGTCAATATGGGCATGTTAAAACCGTCTAGTCGTTCATATGGGACAATAAACCGAGACCCACGAGCTGTGATCCCTCACTCTTGGAAATCGCAAAAAGAGTAGACCAATGCCGCCCTCCTGAAAAACATTCCTCATTGCAGACTGCATGGCGTTACCAGTCTTCATTAGCCTTACCCCTGGAGAAGAATTCATTTAATTTCCCCTCCCCGTACCCCATATGCTTTAATATTTGTTCAATTGGTTATCCACGCGAACATCGTTTACGGTATATCATAATTTGTTCACACGCTGTTAACGACATGTGTAAATGGGGTAATTTGTGATATTGAAGCTGTCGATGATTTGACAGTCGCTGGGACAATCTTACATCATTAGTCATTCAAGGTAAAATATTGGCGATCCAAGTCGGTGATCCCTCTTGATATATTGGTCTCAAGTTGGGTTGTGGGAACAAATTAGAGGCCCATCTATTGTCGCCATTATGTAGTTTTTATACATAGCCGATCACGCAAACGTAGGTGACCCTAAAATTGAATAATGAATTCTGAAATCGCCCCATTGTGGGACCTATGTAGATGAGTAGATGTGCCAGTTTCTGACAATGATGTTCAAGGTGCAGTTTGAGATTAATGTATGTACGAAGTATGTGTGAAAATTGTATGCAATTATTTTCCCTCTGTCAGTCGTTCGGACGTAGAGTAAGCTAATGGCGCTTTACTGGCAAATTTCCCCTCATTGCACACTGTATTGCCCGTCTTCATTAGCCCTTACGGTACAGAAAAATAAGACGTAAAACTCCATATCAATTCAGGTTTACTTTTGTAAAATAGAGCATGTAAAACTATTCTCCAAAATGAAAATGTTTTCACACGTTCCACACTGCGGATTTTTGATAGAATGGAATGATAAATCTATTATATGAATACATTTTATCAAAAATAAATAAAGTAAAATGTGATAATAACTATAAACAATACATACATTGTATTTTGATAAGCTTTATAAATTTGCCATTATTCTTATGTTAACTTTGAAGGGACCTTAATTCATTGGATAAATTGCTTATAAAATGCTTAGGATTTGTTTGGACGGATTACGGTTGGCATCCATATTCTAAAACGATATATTAGGCTGTTAGGTGCGGGTGAAAACCCCTCGGCATGTATGGTTCCTACGCTGACGCGTATCCATTGTAAAGACATACACATTAGGTCCGTCGCTACAGGGGTGGGGTGCCCACACACACAATAAAAATCTGACAACCAATGTCATCAATTCATCTAAGACCAAACCCAATTGCTCCTCCGAACAATAAGTTCTGACCTGATACGAACTCTGTTCACGGCCCATAATTTTCGCTCATAAATAATTCAAACAAATTTCACTTTTAAAACTTGAGAAGTATTGTCATTGGCATTAGCATATATGAGGTAGACATTTTTGTTCTGAGTAAAAATTTCCCAATCGGTTGTTGGTGGAGTGGCCATTTTGTGAATGGGAACAAATCTATCTAAACCTTGCCACCGATAGATGATACTAGTATGTTGATCGAACGTACCGCCGTTTTGAGCGTTCGATACTATGATGTAGTGATCAGTTCCTATCCCAAAATACTCCCAATCTATAGCACTGAAATGAAAAAGTAATCTGATTTATAACTGCTTGATGATATTTAGATTTTAAGATTAAATTTCATTACGTTTTAAGATTAAATTCCATTACGTTATAAGATTAAATTCCATTACGTTATAAGATTTTAAGATTAATAAATCCCATTACTTTATAAGATAAAATTCCGTTTTAAGATTTTAAGATTTAATTCAATTATTACGTTTTAAGATTTTAAGATACTATTCCATTACGTTTGAACATTTTAAGATTAATTTTCATTACGGTTTAAAATTTTAAGATTAATTTTCATTACGTTATAAGATTTTAAGATTAAATTCAATTATTACGTTATAAGATTTTAAAATCAAATTCCATTACGTTTTGAGATTTTAAGATTAAATTTCATTACGTTATAAGATTTTAAGTTACGTTATAAGATTTTAAGATTAAAATCAATTATTACGTTATAAGATTTTAAGATTAAATTTCATTACGTTATAAGATTTTAAGATTAAATTCCATTACTTTATGTAGACATTTTCTAATGATGTAGAATGTAAATTACAGAATCAATTGTTAAGACATTATAGATTCAAATTTCGTAATGAATTAATCTCACAGCAATAAAAAACCTTGTAGATGTCCTTGCGTTTAAAAACCAAAGCAGTGCTTGTCATATGCCTATTATATTTGTGAAAATTAAAAAGTACAGTTTGAAGAATAAGTGAATGAATATTTCATAATAAGTGTGACGGCGTCGCATTAAATGTTAAATAGGCAATCGTGATACAGATGTTATAAGGATAGGTGTAAGATAGATAATGTAGGAAAAAAAGACTACATTGCTGGTACAAAATAATGTTGTTTACATCAAAAATTGACCATTTAATCTCGATATAGAAATTAGTCAGTTAAAAACCCGTATTGGGACCTCTTAATACTATTTTTCAACTAAAATAAGTTGATATTCGTGTACTCGCTGAGATCGTTAATTAATTAATAGTGACACATCAAAGGTGACTGGTGTGTTGCCAGTTAAAAAGGAAGAAATTGATGTCATCCTGGGTAGAAACCTGCCCTGACTTGTATTTCTACTTTTCATGAACACATGTCATAAATAAAATTGAATATTTTTTATTCTCTGTCTCAGGCAGTAAAACCTTTTCTGTGTTTCATTTTTTTCTGTTTCAACTTTAAAGCAATGGTGAACTGAAAGTCATGCCAAGTTATTGACACAGTATCCCGTTCAAAGATATCTCAGTTTTATCTTTATGAAAGGGGCATTCTGTTTTAACGTTAATGTAGTTTGTGAAAACTATAAACCAAAAATTCAGAAAAATATGTACATGAATTTACGCTGCTTAATTAACAATTAGTACGCTCCGTTTTTGATTAACCCTTTTAAAACAATTTCAGTTTAATCAAGTAGATATATAGATGTAAAAGCATTGTAAAAAAGTCATGTCATATTACCTATAGGTAGGGATTGATTGGTACTTTTCAAACACTCGTTTCTCTGTATTTAGTTTATAAATGGTAGAATTTGTAAAGTGAGTGTCTATGTCCTGGAAGTTTTGGGGACCGTAATTAAAGGCGTTGGCTACAGCTAGATACATGTCATTTTCTATCATAAACCATTCCCAGTCTGTGGCACCATTTGTCTGAAAATATTCCATAGTATATAATAAACCCACTATTAAAGATCCGAACCGCAAAACGATAACAAAAAAGATATTTTGAAACAGAGGTAGCAGCTAATAACCTTTGCAAATGAGTAATTATTTCAATAAAACGTGAGAAAGCATTTTATAATGAAAAGTGTCGAGAAGAGTGTGTTCCCGTCAAAGCTGCTCAACATACACAACACACACAAATAGGAACTGGGATATAATTCTTTGACAAAGGGGAACACTTAACTTAGGATGATTTAAGTATTCCAGCAATCTGATTAGTCAAACATTAAAATTGATTTTAAATTTGATTTATAATCAAGTTATATTAGAATTTTTTCTAGAATTTTATCTGTGTTAAAGAAGTAAATTCCATGACGTAATTAGAATGAAAATATCATGACATTATAAGAATGAATTCCATGACGTTATTAGAATGAAAACCATGACATTATTGGAATGAATACCATGACGTTATTGGAATGAATACCATGACGTTATTGAAATGAATACCACGACGTTATTGAAATGAATTCCATTACGTTATTAGAATGAATTCCATGACATTATAAGAATGACGTCCATGACATTATTAGAATGAAAACCATGACGTTATTAGAATGAATTCCATGACGTTATTGAAATGAATATCACGACGTTATTGAAATGAATTCCATGACATTATAAGAATGACTTCCATGACGTTATTAGAAAGAAAACTATGACGTTATTAGAATGAATTCCATGACGTTATATTTGAATAAATTCTCAAGAATCTCAAAAATCAAATTCTGTGGGGTTTTATTCTAAACTCAGGATTGAAATATTAGTTCAAATCTTTAAACCTTTGACCTACCTCCATGGTCTGAAATTGGACGAACTGGCCACCTTGCCAGAAGTACAGTACGGAGAAAAAGAGAGTTGTCAGACCGTTGAAGGCATTAGCCACGGCAAGAAAGTTGAAACCGTCCACTTTGAAATAAGTCCAGTCGTAAGCCCCAGTGGTAGTGATCTTCTGATACTCTTCAAATAATCTTGATAATTTATTCCATTTGTAGATACATGACTCTACTTCGTTATCATCACCTACAAAATAAACCCGAAACTGTAAACCATTTGGGTCAACAGCATTGGCGTATGTCCACGTGCGCGAAGATTGATGCAAGGTCTCTTTCATTCAGAATACCCGAAATTACTGTTCTGGATTTACGCAATAAACTAGGAATTGTAGATTGTAACATTGTGGTTTAGCGTTGTGACGAAAGCACAGGCACAGGAATGTTGACACCACACCCAGTGAAAGAGTTTTGTTGGTGCAATTAGTGAAACAATTATATAAAATAATAAATAACGTAGTCATCTATAATCTTAAGAATCTCTTTTTGCCTAATTTAGGATAACATACCTTTAGCATGGTTGGCCACAGCAAGATAATGTTCAGTATCTATTTGGAAATATTCAAAATCGCGGGCAGTCCACGTCTGTATTTTCTGATGCTTTTTAAATTTTTTTCTCCGTCGATGCCATCTAAATATTGTGGAGTAGGTCGAGTTGGAATTGTTGGTCCCATAATTAGCAACTGCAAGGAAAAACTGAAAGTAAATAAATTCTGAATAAAATAACCCCAAAAAGCAGGGGTCTTGTTAATATCGGCATAGGTTAATTAATTTTGATGCTGTAATTATGAGGTTTTGGAAGACACAAACACAAAGCTTTGACGAGTTGGGTAGTAGGCCTATTATTTGGAATATTATATAATCTGTTCAAAGAACTTACCTGGTGTCCAATGGTGAAATATTCCCACGACTGCGCAGAATCCGTCTCCAGCTTCTGGTAGAATTTAAATTTCCCGTCATTCCATTTGAAGATGGAGGAATATCCGGTCGGATCCTGATCTTCTTGGACTATACCATTGTTAGCGAAGGCAGCAAACATTCCTTCTCCGGGCAGATGGAAGATCTCGACATCAATAGACGGACTATCCAATGGAATCGTCTGATATTCTATGACGTAATCAAGCCGATGACGATCTGGAATATGTGAATTGTAATTGGAAAGAAAAATATAGTTGATGGATTCAAACGGTGTCTTTCTGATCGAGGACTCCAATCGGTTGTCTCCCATTTATTCAACTTTCAAAAGAAGTATATCTTAAGCTCATCTCAAAAGGACAGTGGATTGTGGATTGATCTATCATTCAGTGCAATTATTTGCCTCTTAACTTTATAGTATTTGTTATCCTTCAATTTGGACATTTTGCTTACTGTTTTACTGCAATTTGAGTGTTGATAAGGATAACGTACAAATTTCCTAATCAAATGCTAGAGGTTTATTATGTATTTTCATACTATGCCCTATGTAGCCTTGGAGCGATGGAAGCCACTCAAATGTATGACTGCTGTTACAGCTATATGAAGGTGGGCAACTGGACTAATATTCGTCTTTTACATACTGGTCTTGTATAGGGACCTAGGTCTCTGTTGACTATAAGAGTATTTGGGCTCCACTAATGAAACAATGTATTGTTATTTACTCAAGGAATTTTCGAGGATTACAAGAAAATGTGGGCGATGCTCGCTTTAATTACCTGAGTCTACCTCGACTTCTTGCCAAATACCGTTGACACATACTTTAAGTTTCTGACTGTAAACATCAAACGCCAAGTTACCCACGTCCATCCACGTGCATACTGACCCACGCGGCCAATATGACGTAGTCGGTACACCTGGAAAGGAGACATCATAACGATTAATTATTTTCTCCACAATAAGGTGGATTACGTTGTGCCTAAACAGTAAGGCAATTGAACAGATTATGACTGGCTCTTGTCGCTATTAGATAAATTCTATAGTTGTTCCATCTCCATTGTAATCTGACAAACTTTCTACCAAAGTCTCGATCTAATGACGTGATTTGTAACCAATCAAAGAGTGTCTTGTAAGACCTCTTAATCAATATGGATAGCGTTTGCGTTTCGCTATTCCGCAACATGACGTTACCTGGAACCATATTAATGTTATTTTCCAACTCGTAGTCGGGTTGTGGGTGTGGGGGACAGGCTTGAGATGCAGCGTCGGCTTCCGGTACGAATATCACATCTTTCAACATACCCTGGAACGTCAAGTGAAATAAAATTAGTTGTATGCCTTATTACTTCCAATTTTCAATTACGCTTCAATGGAAGCATAAGGTTTTTGGTTGTAACTAGTTGTGCATCTCTATACAAAGTGTTCACTGTGAGTTCTCTTCCGCAGAAGGACAACATAATAAACACTTGCCTGATATAGGGATCGGGCCGAGTCGCATTTCCCAATTCTGAATGTGTTTTTTTTAACTGAGAGTAGGGTAGGAAAATCTCTTTCAATTTTCTTGGTTGTCACGTTCAAACAATCCGTTGTCAGAGCCACCGTTTTTCCCGCCACACTTATTCCTATCGTATGCCACATCGCATCTTCCAAGATGGATGCTTTGAATTTGATCGATTGGTTCAAATATTGAAATATTACTCTATTTTTAGATAATGACACGGACATAGTCGTTTTTTTGGAAACATCATTAAGTATAGAAAATAAACACTTTCGATTATCCAGTCTGAATTTATTCCTGAACACAAAAAATATCGAAAATTCTTCCGGAAATAAGCTGCACCGGAAAAATATGTTTTTGGCGGGAAAACTGAGTTCTCTCCCTTCACTGGATATTTGAAAGGTGTGCACGTGACTGTTGGCGTCATAAACGACACTAACGCCATCTGGTAGTTGATTTATTCTTGGAACTGCTTCCTGAATTAAGTCTATTGGTTTCAAATCTGAAAAAAGACGAGAAAATCTTTTAATTCTGTTAACACGTCAAACCCAACACAAAAAGGCACTATGGAGTCCTACGTCTGGGAGCTAAACGAAACACCTGCATCCTTTCATAATTCTGGAGCCATTTTGCCCGAGCGTGACCTTAATAAAAACCGATGATAATGAAGTTGTGTGGTCGATTCCAAATATAAAAATATAAAATGTTCGTTAAGTGATTTAAAATATCTACAATGTTACCAAAGTCTCTTTTTCAAACATTTCTTAAAACATAGCAATGAAGAATATTCATAGCATCCATATTCGTGGAATCTGTTCGTCCGTTGCCCTAAAAAATCCCGACAACCTGCACAAACCTTTTGTCCACATCTCGCAAACGTTTATGCATCTATATACTTGTCCGCGACCCGTGATATTTGACATACCAACTTATACATTGATTTGATTGTCGAGAAATAACTTTACTGGTAATACCGTAACGTCATTCTAGCTAATTTTAAAATCCATACAGCATCCGTAAGCATAAAATATTGCTCAATTTTCTATCAGTCTGCGAAACATTAAGACTTTAACGTGTACGTAATAGCCTACACATTGTGGATGAATGGAGTTGATTTTGCTAAAAATAGAAGCTATAATGTCCACGCTTATGGATACGTATCTTGTGCTAGTCTAAATACGATAGGTTAAATAAGTGACTATCAGAACAAATTTACGATCTCTAGGTAAAATTAATTAAAACGGGGTGTAAAATATTGGTGGTGGTAAATCTTGTGTCTTTGAACGTGGACGCGAGTTTGAATTGCCGAACCTTTTCTCCGTCTTTGATGATTCAGTAAAAAGAATTGACGGACTTTTGATTTTTGGCTTTAATCTTTGGTTATAGCTTTAAGCTTGGTTAACAAGTTTCGTTGTTAAAAAAAATTAAAACAAAATATGTCATGAATTTAGATGACTCACTGAAAGTGCATGTGCTTGCCCGCATCGATTTAAGCGTATTTTGTAAATATATCCGTGTCTGAAGAACGGGAAAGACCAATTCATCCTCCAAAAAAGACGAACTATGAACTGGTATTGTGCCCAAGCTTTATTAAAAAGGGAATTAAAATTTTTGAAAAAGGGGAAGGTATAAAAAATCTTTCGAATAACATTCTGATAGAGAAAGCAAACTTCCAATTTTCAAATTATTTTTATTATCATAGTCAACTCTTTATTATGACTACGAATATATTTTAATATATATCCTGACTAATGTCGCTTTAAGATTAACTCTAGGTCTATAATTATTATGTACCTTATTAATAGCGGTTCAAGATCTTACCTGTTTACGTGTAAGTGATAATTGAATTTCCACAGAACAAATTGACAGTCGGTCTAGCTCAATGACCAATCTGTCCATCATTAATGATCGATTACAAATTTTGACTACCGATATTCTACCCCTGCCAATGATATTGGTTAGAGCAGCTGACGTGGACAACGTCTCGAGGGATTTTAAGGGTGTAACATATTTGTTAAATAATCCCACGAAAGGATGGACGTAAAATTCAATTTCATTTTATTAAACCAAGCAGTAACAAAAGAGATAGTAAGCCTGACCTACGCTTACATAAAAATTAATTTCATTTCGCCAACCAGACCAGAAAAATATGGCGTTAAACTCTATTTCTTTGTCCAGACGGTTAAATGTGAGGGAAGTCTAGGAAGGAAAACAAAGGGAATGAACTCTGTATTTAAACACGTTGCATGTCATAAGGTCATTCAGCTATGAACAGTTTCTATTAAACGGAGTTAAAAAGACGAATTGAAAGTTCACCTTTGAACTGGTTATTTCGTCAGTCGAGGGTTTATCTAAGTAATTTAGCGTATTTGTGAAATTTCGACATTTTTGTTTAATTCTTAACGAAAAACTGTGATTTAGTCACCTGCTGAAGAACAGTCCGAAAATATTTCAAACCACGGGCCTTATTCACTAAAATACACCAATTTAAATGGATAATATTAATAAAGAAACGAAAAAGGGAAAATCAAATTATTATTATGTAAATTGTATGATCAGGTTTTTGAGTTGATAATCTCGAGTGAAGAGATGCATGATGTATCCGGCTATTAATCTTATCGCCGACAAAATCCTCGCACTGAGCACCGTCGAAGTTTGCAATATTTCGTTGTCATGTGTTCAATTGCTTAGTAAGTTTGTAATTATAATCTACCACAATAGACAGCAATCTAATTTAAGACGCAGCATCCTCTTAACAAATAAAGGCATGTAAACTCTTTAGTACAAAGATTTGATCTCGGATTATATGTAGACAATTTTTCTTGGTCGTGTTTTTTATTTGTAAATCTAATTATGGCGACATGTAAGTTTGTAATTGTAATCTCCCACAATGGAAACTACCCGTTCTCACAGCCCTATCTTAATTAATGTTGCCTTTGGTCTATTATTAACGATTTACTCTCAGTTAAAGTCACAATGTATCGAATATTTTCAATAGAAACTTTGTTGGAGTTTCTGTAAATGTGGTTTTGTCAGAAAGAGATATTGACGTTGAAATATTTGCCGGATTCATTGGTAGAGATTAACACGACCCACCCATAGCGCTTTTCAGAATTGAAACCTGACTTCTGATTCTCCTAAGATCAACAATATTGACAAAGTCGTCGCTTCCGGTTCGTTATAACCAGTAACGTCAGTAATAACTGCGTATGGTAAGGCCAATAACACCCCGGAAATGACGACAATCAAAATTCTTTCCCTTCCGATTTGAAGAGCAAACACTTAATTTCACGTTTCGAATATTTTGATGCGTGTGACTTTAAAAGCTTTTTAAGAAAAATATCTTTTCGCTTTTATCGTCTTATTTACGAGTCAGTTGTGAATTTTTGGAAAATATCAAATGTAGAAAATAGGTTTTAATTAAAGGCCTGTTTTCTGTGTCGGTTTTTACCTGGGCATTCAATTTTGAAATAGGATACACCACTTTGCATCCACTTATACTCGAGAAATTAGCGTGCATTAAAGATGACTTGATCGCCTCAAATTGTCAGTTGTGTCAATCCAATTAATTTGTTCACGGTAAAAATATGAATGTCGTGGGTGAGAATGACTTTTTAAAAGACAATACTTTCTCCCATTGAACAATAATCCATCATTTTTTGGGTGCATTATTTCCGAGCTTTTTAAACGTAATTGCCGTAATTGGCCAGGTACCGAATGCACTTGTTGAAAGCGCTCACAAACCAGAAGGTATAGGGTTCAAGAGATTATGTTTTGGGTTCTTTTACCCGATTTTCCTTTGTCGGTGATGCAGGTCGTAGAGAATGACAAAGAAAAGGTGCCCAGTCAATCAGATTTACACTAAGATGTCTGTGGTTCCTGGATTTTCATTTAAACTTCTTGTAGGCTATAGCAATTAACACAAAGGCTATATTGTATATATCAGCATCAGCTTATGTTGCAGTGACGTCGTATTTTAGCTATAAGAACCCAAGACATCTAGCGGAAAATTGAAATGATGCGAATAGAAGTGACAAACGGCCCAGGTACACACATGTATAATTCAGATACATCTTGAAAAATGGTTTTAGTGTTGCAGTTATTTTATTCGTCAATCAATTTTAAGTTAATTTTTTATTATCCAATCAGATTACTCTATTTCTTTGAATTTCCGACATAAAACCACTGCCTTTTTAAAGGTAACGAGTCACATTCCCTATGTATGGGTTGGAATTCGTGAAAGAAAAATCTCTCATCTCGAACTCTGCGATACAAATCAGGCTTGATATATCTTTAACGTAAACCTCTCAACCTTATTCTTAAGTTTTCTTGTAACGTATGGCTAAGTACCCTAAAACGTGACCCTAAAAGGGACCAGCACGCCATTAGGAGGGGGTGTGAAAAAAGGGGAAGGCTGTCGAGTTCAATAAAACCCTAGCATATATTCTCTACATTCAACAAGTCAATGTTAATTTACCTCTTTATCAACTGAGAGCTTTTCATAAAAATCGTCGTATTGAATTTCAAATAAGACGTTTCTAAAGATTACAGTTTTAATCTTATTAATGGCGAACTTAAGAGTGTAAATTGAATCTCAAATTTATCTCTACAAAAATTATTTCATTCAAGAGCAAACATTTCGTTTTCGTTTCGTATTCATTATCTCATTCCACAACTTCGCGTCAACATTTTTTCATGTTATCCATCCAACTTATAAAATGTAGCCTTATATATTTCATTTAAATGGAATTGGATATGTCAAAATTCATAATGCAAAATATAGAAAGAGTAAATCAGAAACTTGCGTTTCACATTTATATTGACAATTTCGTAATTTGGTGACAAAAATATACACGGTATCCAACTCACAAAACGAAACTATGCATAGCTTTCATCTATTTTTCTACTCGATATACAATATACTAAGATGTATGGTATAAAATGCTCCATTTACAGTGTCAGAGAAACGCCGACGTGGCAACATGGGCTGCACATTTTCTCTTTTCCACACTTTAGCGTTAAAAGATATATACGGTAGCCAACTCACAAAACGAAACAATGAATAGCTTTCATTTATTTGCCAGTAACTAGTATTTGATTGTCGAACAAATTAAAGACACGGTCATGTGGAAAATATTCAATAAACTTCAAAGCATTCCAACAGTCGCGTGTTAAGCCATGGAAACTAAGGGCAAATTACTCTACGATACTTTTATTGGATTCCGTCCCGGGTGTTTTCAATAAAAAATATATGTCAGTTACGCCTTTACGACATGGTAAATATTTGATGTTACGTTCGACATTGATAATAACTTTAACACTTAAAAAAAAGGAAAGATGAATTAATATATTACAAGGTATACAGCCCTTATTCTGTAAAATACACGCAGTTGAAAATCGAAATTAACTTATTGTCGTGGCCAAATTTCCCTCATAACACACCTCATGGCGTCGCCCTCTACCTAATTCGAGACGCGTTTGCTAGATTTTAAATTGTTTTATAAAACTTATAGAATTATAAAGGAGGCAAAAAAAAAAAAAAAAAATCGTTCACGTTTTTTTCGTATTCGCAACTGTGAACAAACTACGTCCCAGTCTGATTAAACAAGATCAAACTTTCGTTCCGACCAATCAAATTTACTTGCTAAATCCCAGCACAGGAGAGGGCAGAAATCTCATTGGTTAAATACAGGTTAGTTCTAAAAGTTAAATGTTCAAGATGTTCAAAACCGAAACGAGAGTTTGGTCTTATTTTGATTAGACTGGGCCCTGTTCAAGACTACACCTTAAGGAGAAGAGAAGTAGACATGAACATACATACCAGTACAAGGTGTGAACAAGTAATTCAACTGTGAACGTGCCTCGTGAAATATTATAACCAAAATTAACCCTTTTAGAACTATCGTCGACCTGGCGTCCATTCTGAAAAAGAAAACAATATACATGTATTAAGATTTTACTAGATTGTTAAAATATTTTGCATTTTCCTTCCAACCATGATAGGGCGGTGAGGGGAGTGAATTAGACGCATGCTCGCTAACCTGAAGGTCCAGGGTTCATTTCCGTCGGAAGTTTTTATCCCGGTTTCCCCTAATCGGTGATACAGGTCAAAGGTGCTGTCATGGAAAGAGCCTCGACTCGTTGGAATCGGATAATAAACTACCGTCTGTACACGTTAAATTCCTTCGAAAGTTAGAAATCGTAAATAAGGCTCAGGCTTTATCCGCTACCTTGGCAAAGTTTCCATCATTGTACACTGCATAACGCATCATTGCATGGCGTTGCCCGTTTTGATTAGCCCATTACATGTGTAATTACAGAATAAAACACGAATCGTCACTTTAAACTTCGTCCACTTGTGGTTTAGGGGTTCTTGAAGCACCTTGTTATGGTATGTGTGATTGGTAAAATTTGATGAATAATTTTGATAAAAAGACAATAAATATCTCGTCAAAGTGATAAAATCTCATAAAGTGCAGTGACTCAAGTGTGAAGACAAAGACTCAATCTTCGATTATTGACAAATTTTTACCCGGCGGCATTTTTCATCTTTTATTTGCCTTTACCTTGATTTCAATATTCTCTCTTATATACCTCTTCTAAACTTCACTTGAACTTTGACAAATTAACTGATAAATTTGGTTTATTAATTGTATTTTACTTAATAAATATTCTAAAATATTCGATTCCAAATTACTGGTTTCAGCAAGTTCCACTGTATTGAGACCTCATTGCATCTCTCGACAAGATACATATTACTATAAACATGCAACAGGAATAGGTTTAAAATAATTCCTTGTTTTAAAACATGCAACATAAATAGGTTTAAATTAATTCCTTGGTTTTAAAACATGCTACAGAAATAGGTTTAAATTATTCCTGGTTTCAATGCATGCAACAGAAATAGGTTGAAAATAATTCCTTGTTTAAAAACATGCAACCGAAGTAGGTTTAAATTAATTCCTGGTTTTTATACGCCCACATGGAAATGTGGACGTATATTGCCGTCGCCCCTGTCCGTCCGTCCGTCCGTCCGTCGGTCCGTCCACATTTGTTGTATCCACGATAGAGGCTACAGTTTTTATCCGATCTTAATGAAACTTGGTATACATGTATATATTGATGATATCTCGGTCAAGTTCGAAAATGGAAATTATCGCATGAACGGTTTTTGAGTTATTGCACTTGACTTAGTAAAAATGCGTCAAATTTGGTTTGTATCCACAATAGAGGCTACAATTTTTATCCGATATTAATGAAACTTGGTATACATGTATATATTGATGATATCTCGGTCAAGTTCGAAAATGGAAATTATCGCATGAACGGTTTTTGAGTTATTGCCCTTGACTTAGTAAAAACGCGTCAAATTTGGGTTGTATCCACAATAGAGGCTACAGTTTTTATCCGATCTTTATGAAACTTGGTTTACATGTATATATTGATGATATCTCGGTCTAGTTCGAAAATGGAAATTATCGCATAACAGTTTTTGAGTTATTGCCCTTGACATAGTAAAAACGCGTTAAATTTGGGTTGTATCCACAATAGAGGGTAGAGTTTTCATCCGATCTTAATGAAACTTGGTATTCATGTATATATTGATGATATCTCGGTCAAGTTCGCAAATAGAAATAGTCGCATGAGCGGTTTTTGAGTTATTGCCCTTGACTTAGTAAAAACGCGTCAAATTTGGGTTGTATCCACAATAGAGGCTACAGTTTTTATCCGATCTTAATGAAACTTGGTATACATGTATATATTGATGATATCTCGGTCAAGTTCGAAAATAGAAATAATCGCATGAGCGGTTTTTTAGTTATTGCCCTTGACTTAGTAAAAACGTGTCAAATTTGGGTTGTATCCACAATACAGGCTACAGTTTTTATCCGATCTTAATGAAACTTGGTATACATGTATATATTGATTATATCTCGGTCAAGTTCGAAAAATAGAAATAATCGCATGAGCGGTTTTTTAGTTATTGCCCTTGACTTAGTAAAAACGTGTCAAATTTGGGTTGTATCCACAATAGAGCTACAGTTTTTATCCGATCTTAATGAAACTTGGTATACATGTATATATTAAGGATATCTCGGTCAAGTTCGAAAATGGAAATTATCGCAGGAAGGGTTTTTGAGTTATTGCCCTTGACTTAGTAAAAACGCGTCAAATTCGGGTTGTATCCAAAATTGAAGCTAAAGTTTTTATCCGATCTTAATGAAACTTGGTATACCTGTATGTATTGATGATATCTCGGTCAAGTTTGAAAATGGAAATTATCGCATGAACGGTTTTTGAGTTATGGCCTTGACTTAGAAAAATCTTGTCAAAATTTTAGTTTCGATGCAATAAATCCTCAAATTTTCAGAGGATGTTGATGAAACTTGGTGTGAGCATTGGAATTGATTAGGCCTTAGTCAAGTTTGAATTTGACAGTTTTTCAATGAATTGTTTTAAGTTATTGCCCTTGACTTAGTAAAATTGCGTCAAAATTCTATTGTGGTTGCAATAAGAAGCTTTAATTTTCAAAGGATTGTGATGGAACTTGGTGTAAGCATCAGAATTGATAAGACATTAGTCAAGTTTGAATTTCTGACTTTTTTTTAACAAATGGTTTTTGGGTTATTGACCTTGACTTAGTCAAAAATATTTGTGGGTGCAAAATAAGGTACAATTTTTTAATAGATTTGATGAAACTTGGTAAGAGTATTGAAATAGATAAGATGGTGGTCAAGTTCTAATTTGACAATTTTCCATGAACAGTTTTTGAGTTTTTGCCCTTAACTTCAATATTAATTCAGTGAATGTTTTTTGAGTTATTGCTCTATTTATTTTTCAAATTCAATGCTGCCAGTGGGCGTATGTTACCTTGCCTGGCAAGCTATCTTAATACATGCAACAGAAATAGGTTGAAAATAATTCCTTGTTTAAAAACATGCAACCGAAATAGGTTTAAATTAATTCCTGTCTGTAATACATGCAACAGAAATAGCTTTGAATCAATTCCTGGTTTTAAAACATGCAACATAAATAGGTTTAAAATAATTCTTGGTTTTAAAACATGCAACCCAAATAGGTTGAAAATAATTCCTTGGTTTTAAAACATGCAACAGAAATAGGTTGAAAATAATTCCTTGGTTTTAAAACATACAACAGAAATAGGTTTAAATTAATTCCTTGGTTTTAAAACATGCCACAGAAATAGGTTTGAAATAATCCCTTGGTTTCAATACATGCAACCGAAATAGGTTTTAAATTATTCCTGGTTCTAAAACATGCAGTTTTAAATAATTTTTTGTACCAATACATGCAACTGAAATAGGTTTAAAATAATTCCTGGTTTCAATACATGCAATAGAAATAGGTTTTAAATAAATTCCGGGTTTCAATACATGCAATAGAAATATATTTTCTCAGAAAAGTATATCGAACTATTTTCTTAAAAAATTCTTTAACGTGTGATTGAAAATTTGAATGATACAAAATTGTCCCCGCTACACATAAACTATTTAGAAAACCTATTTATAACCCCTTTAAGCATAGTGAAAACACATACACATGTGCACAACCTTCATAATACTTCTTCCAGTCCCTTTAAATTTCTATTTATCAAAATATCATCTTTTGAAAATTAAAATCACGCAATTCTATCTTACACTATTATCATTGATGATTTCTCCTTTATCCTTTGAAGTCTTTAGTTGGAGTTTGAAAGGATCGGCGTAATCTCATTCAGGAGATGCACCTCGCTTTCTTTTCCTATCGACCTGACGATCGGTTCGTCTCCAAAACTTCATTGAATGAATGATCTTGAATGGGAAGGTTTTTTTCTTCAAAAGCACATAATTAGTCAAATCGTTAGACACTATGATCTCAATTATGAAAATGCTCCAAAATAGTCCAAAATAGGTTAGTGATTAAAGTTCAATGATTTTATATTTTGCACTGTTCGTGAATTTTGATTTTGTATTTGAATACATGTATATTGATTCTTGTTGATTGTTCGCCAAATATTTTGAATCCCTGTCCGAAGGAAGCTGTTTTCAACCCTCCAATGTCTGCAGCATGTTTTGGCCATTTTGAAACTACCGGAAATTAAGGCCTTACTCACGTCATCCGTAAATAACATCCTCTAAAACTTATATTAAATTTTTGATTAAATACGATGTTGGATGGTGATGAGAACACATTCTCATAAAAGCACAGACCAGGGTAATAGACATGGTGTACAAGAATATTTTTCGAATGAAAAACATACAAATTGCATGCATCTAATTATTTAATTTGTGGATAAAATTTTAAAACATAAATATAGTGGAAAGTTTATTTGATCCAAAAAATATATGGCATAGTTGTCACTTTCGCAGATTTGCTTAGATATATTTATTAATGAATGGTTTCTGAATATCATATAAAAATTATTTTAGGAAACAGGCATTCATCTATTCCAATTCTACATGCTGTGAACGTTCAACATCCCTCGACATTTGAACATCGAATGAAAAAAAAACACTGTCCTGAAAAAATTACCCTATTTGTACATTGAATAACTGGCCCATGTACGTCCACAAGAGTAGGACGTAAAACTCCATTTCAATTCACCTGTGAACCTCAATCTTCGTCACTGTCCTTACCAAATTCCCCTCATTCCAAACGTGCCGTAACCCGTGGCTCAATTAAGTGTCATCGAGTATGACGTAAAACTCCATAAATTTCATTTGTGAAATGTTCAAAAATATTAACTTTCACCGCTGTCCCGGCAAATCCCCCCCCCCTCCCTAATTACACACTGTATACCGTAGTTCGATGAAGTGTCAGAAAGTATAGGACGCAAAACTCCGTTCATTTGACTTGTGAATTAATTTGAATGTAACTTACATGAGATATGTGTATATCTTTATATTAATCCGAGGACTATATCTTACAAGAATAATCCAACATATATAGAGACGTTTAGAAATACAATATATTTCAATTGTCACTTGGTCGGCGTTTTTCTTTGATCTCACGCTCTATCGGGTGGCACGACAAAAACCAATTTAAAGACAGGGAAAGTCACGTGCGATCATTGGACGAAATTTTTCTTTTGCCCCGTCTCACCCCATTGGTCTGAAGTATTTTTCTTCAGTTTGAAGAGAATTAGGGAAAGTTGTGTGATTTTATTTCAAAACGCCGTGAGGATTTCTACACGGTCATTAAAGATCACTGGGCTCAACCCTAATTTAAATTTGTTCGCGTTGGATACTTCAGGCACATAGATATAGAGAGTTAAACAAAAGTAGCATACGGAAATAAGAATACCTGTACTTCAAAAGTTGAAATAACACGCACAAACGTAAATCATAACCATTTTTAATCTCTAACTCGACTTATAAGTAGGGTTTGAAAAAAATTCAATTAAGCCTTCAAATCACATTGAATGGTTTACAAGGAAATGACGTTATGTATGATTTGAAGTCAGTTAAAATCGACTTATAAAGTCGAGGTAGTGATTCAAAATGGTAATCAATTACGTTTGTTTGATTTATTTTCATGTAAGAACAGTATCGAGGTTCGTATGAGAAGGTTGGCCATAGACCAAGTTATTAAAACACGCAGCGCTTGATTGGATTGTACAGATGCGAATCAACCAATCAGTGCCCTCGACAAATAGCATTCTGCGCGTGTAATCAGGGACTGATTGGCTGTATTTGCTGGGGTACAATCCAATACTTTCGCTATGGTGACTATTGCAGTCAAGGTATTAGAAGCAGTTCGTAATGATTTGATACTTAGAGGTATAAGGAACTGTTTTTGATGGCGTAAGGATCTGAGAACAAGAACTTAAGCCTTTTTGGTTTATCTTTATTGTCAGCTCTCCAATCTGAATTGATTTGATCCGGTTCACCCAATCGGAAGGATTTAAACCATCTTGCTGTTAATCCAGGTCAAGTATTTACTAAGTCGGGTGTAAACGGAAGGTTTGTTCTCGGGACAATTGGCCTCACCCCATGAAGTGACTCCGACGACTACCTTTCCACCACTACCGTTGTCACAAACAGCTGGTCCACCACTGTCTCCCTGAAAAATATTGATAAAAATATTAAGTTTACGTTCTACTTTTCTGCTGGGAGCAACTGTGACTTAGTGAGTTAGATGCTTGCTCGCTGAATCCGGGGTTCCAGGTTTCAATCCCGGCAACCTGGTTTTCCGCTATTGGTGATGCAGGTCGGGGGAACCGACAATGATGAGGCGTCTACATGTGCGGACGGGACTACTTTCGAGACGCAGTGTGCTAGAGGCTGTGTATGTTAATGTAAAGAAAAAGAGAAGGCGTATGCCGATGTTCCGGCAAAATACCCCAAAAATGCACACTTCTAGTATATGACGTAGCTCGAACTCATTACCCACTAGGTGGAGAAGGGTAGGACGTAAAACTCCATTCATTCAGTTCTTGTTTTATTTTGATCTTGTATCGATCAGGGTGTGAACTTATTCTAACAACAGGAATAAAGTCCCACCCCAACCGCACACCTTAAAGATTAATTAATGAATAACTATACATGTACATGTGAAATAATACTTACATTGCAGGCGCCACTGGTGCCACCCCCGTATGTACAGATATGGGTTTCTCGTAAAGCGAAATACAGAAGGATTGACAAACGGCTTCTACAGTCATTGTGGGTCAGAATGGAAATTGGTGTTTCTTGAAGAGCGTCAGGTAAGGCACCGCCAGCTGGAACAAATTATTAGATATTATTGTTGAAACACAGGACCGTTTTATTTGAAACGGGGTTTACTTTTCCAAAATTACACTTGAAACACGCGAGCAAACATAACGAATTCACTGGAAAGGAGTGATAAAACAAAGAATATTCTGCTTGACTTACCAATTGTTCGTCCCCATCCAGTGATAAAGCAACCAGTAGCAGCACTGAAGTCGCTGCTATCGTCGGCAGGAAGTTCGCCATATTGGATTCCACCATTTTCGCTGATGGGTGTCGCCAGCTTGATCAGAGCGATGTCGTTAGGGAATCCTTGTGCGTTTCCATCATAGCTCTCATGCTGTAAATATAATGGAAAGTAATTGCCGTTCACGTATGCACTCATGTTAGCAATGAAGAAAGTATTGTACCGGAAAGTAGGCAAGTATTTTAGCCCTGCAGCCCTGTTTCAGCAGAATTCAGCTATTTCAACCACTATGTGAACTAGAAACACTTATTATTGTATATTTCATTTACTTAAAAGAGACATTGAGTCATTTGAACGGATGCCACAGAAACCATTTTTTTTTTATCTCCGTTTAATATACAAGGGTAACATGCCAATTGACAGGTCGTCATTTCTTCAAATTGACCAAAATATATGGGTCAAATTTATAAACGGACAAAATTGTGATGGTTTTAAAATTTCTCTTGACTCTTGACCACAGAATCGCACTGATGATTGTTTTTCCGTTTGCGTCTCGCCGATACTTATTCCCGAAACATCGAAATCCCTCTTCAGGGTCACAAGTAATTAAGAGTGTACACATACCAAGATGAGACTCTCAGCAAAGGATTCTGTTTCGAATTCTGATTGTGATTGGAGAAAATGGCCTCCAGCAGTAACCTTCACTTCATTAGCAGGGCTGAAAAAAAAAACAAGCAGATTAAAGTGAGATCGTGCGTGTCACTTTCCATAATGAAAATAAGAAAATTTTAGATCTTCTGTAGATAAGAAGAACACAAGTCATTAGTTACAATGTCTAAAGTTCATACTACCCAATAATCGATAATTTTGTGTTAACGCAAGGCAAATATTAAAAAACTGTATCTCTTCTCTTATTGTTCACAATAACAAAATTTATACCGCGACTACAATAGCGACTGCTCTTAATGGGATGCATTGGTGGTATTGAATTGTATGCCAGAGAAAACAACCATTCAGACTGTGAACCATAATGAATAATGAAGCTATAATGGCTTATGGTTTACAGATTCAATGTCGTGGACTCGCTGTCTTCGCTTACGTACAAACCAACGACATCGACGCATTTACAAACTTCCATGAAACAAGAAAGGTGACTATATGGTCGAAGTATAAAACGGAGTTCAAGGTATGCTGGATATTGTGTTGATGTTTCAAATGATGACTTATGATCTCTTTATTGTTAAAATAGTAAAATAAATATACTAGTATCACCTATTGTAAATTAACCAGTTAGCCCATCCTCTATGGCTCGTATGTGCTTCGCGAGGAAAGCCAAATCCTCTATGGATCGGATTTGCTTCGCGGGGAAAGCCAAATCCTGTATGGATCGAATTTGTAGAACATTTCAAGTCGATGCGTGCAGTAACAATTTAAATATCTCACAATTTTACTTACTAGGCAGTCAAACAATGAGCAGCAGTTAAAACATAATTTTCATTGAGAATGACACCTCCACAGAAATGGGACTGCCCCTCTGAAGTTACTCGTCTGAGGGACACCTGCCAGGGATGGGTATGGGGCTCGGCATCTACACCACCCACGATTCTTTGTCTGGCCTCTGAAATGGAAGAAATGTATAATTTTTGTGTGGTGTTTGTGAATTTCAATGGTGCTAACAGTCATGATATGAAACCATCTCTGCTCAGATCAAAATTATCTAATTGTTGACAGACCAACATTGGAATTTCCATTCTGAAAGTATTACCATCAAGCGGATTAAAGGCCATTTCAAACGTTAATAAGACTCAATTTACAAACTTACCAACGCTAACAGCGACTAACAGTAATAAAACTAACATGGTGATGATCAATGGATTGATAACTCAATGTGGTCTGAAGTAACTGGTATTTATAGGGTTCCCTCCCCTACCATCTGCTGATCTCCCATACTTCGCGTCAAATCAAGAGACTGTAAATCATATTAAAAGGGGCGACAGAGTACACAGATAATATGAAAAAGACATGAACCGAGCCTTTCCCCATTTCAATTCACATCCTTTGCCCATCGTTTTTCGTAGATTACTTCGTGGTTGGTGGTAGTCATATGATATCTATATTGTCAGTCATGCTTGATTGTTCGGAGGGGCAAGTACTATATCCGGAGTGGCAACGTATTAACTGTCTTAGTTGTTCGGTTGTCAGAATATTTTCAGGGAGGCAATCCATTTTGTCGGGGAAGGGAGGAGCTGATAATGAAGCGCTTTTCCCGATCGCATTTGTACATTTTTTGGTGTTTAAATTTGTCAGTACTGCCATGATAGGATTGTGTCTTGTATTTAGCCTAACCGTGTTTCATTGCAGCTACTCAATGGTGATATTGCACCTTTTATTGCTGTAGATAAATATACAGTAGAACCTGTATTCAGAGACCACTCAAGGACTGCAAGACCGTTTTGTAAACAATTTTAGATCATCTATGGCCCAGGTTCTCAATTTTGTTTTGCCAATCAACACTAAGCGAATATCCAATCGAGCCATTCACCCCACGAGACTTGTGTACATAATATATTATATGTGAGAAGAGACCATTTATCTTTACACATAATAAATTCTCAACAAAACCACAATTCTGGAAATGCAAATGCTGGAATTCTGCACTCTGCACAGTGAGGTCATTTGAGAAACCTTAACTCGAGCGTGTCCATTCCCCCCTGAACTCGGGCCTTGTGGGTGAATTCATCCCCATTTGAGAACCGTGGTTCTATAGTGTTAGTGATTTTTCGAAAGGCAAATATGGTCTAATATATTGTTAAATTTACAATTACTGTGTTGTGCTGTGTCTTCTGTTGTGATATGTTTTTGATTGTAAACAGGACTGCGTTGTGCTGTGTCTTCTGTTGTGATATGTTTTTGATTGTAAACATGACTGCGTTGTGCTGTTGTGATATGTTTTTGATTGTAAACATGACTGTGTTGTGCTGTGTCTTCTGTTGTGATATGTTTTTGATTGTAAACATGACTGCGTTGTGCTGTGTCTTCTGTTGTGATATGTATTTGATACTTAACATGACTGTGCTGTGCTGTGTCTTCTGTTGTGATATGTTTTTGATTGTTAACATGCCTGTTTTGTGCTGTGTTTTCTTTTGTGATATGTTTTTGATTGTAAACACGACTGTGTTGTACTGTGTCTTCTGTTGTGATATGTATTTGATTGTAAACATGACTGTGTTGTTTTGTATCTTCTGTTGTGATATGTTTTTGATTGTAAACATGACTGTGTTGTGCTCTGTCTTCTGTTGTGATACGTATTTGATTGTAAACACGACTGTGTTGTGCTGTGTCTTCTGTTGTGATATGTTTTCGATTGTAAACACGACTGTGTTGTGTTGTGTCTTCTGTTGTGATATGTTTTTGATTGTAAACATTTCTGTGTTGTGCTGTGTCTTCGGTTGTGATATGTTTTTGATTGTAAACATTTCTGTGTTGTTCTGTTTCTTCTGTTGTGATATGTATTTGATTGTAAACAAGACTGTGTTGTGCTGTGTCTTCTGTTGTGATATGTTTTCGATTGTAAACATGACTGTGCTGTGCTGTGTCTTCTGTTGTGATATGTATTTGATTGTATACATGACTGCGTTGTGCTGTGTCTTGTTGTGATATGTATTTGATTCTTAACACGACTGTGCTGTGCTGTGTCTTCTGTTGTGATATGTTTTTGATTGTAAACACGACTGTGTTGTACTGTGTCTTCTGTTGTGATATGTTTTTGAATGTAAACATGACTGTGTTGTGCTGTGTCTTGTGTAATTGACTCTTCGTTGTTACGCGTCGAAAAGTTTATATTTCTTTAGATTCAAAGTTCAATTGTACACTTGTATTCACTAGAAGTCCTTGGTCTTGTCTTCACTTAATATAGATTGGGTCAATATTATTCAATATGGACCTTTTTAACTCATTATCGACTGGGTTTGAAATTTAAAGCCATCTTGAACCATATTAAAATGTTTCATATACACGCACGTCAAATACGTTGTGCGTTGTAAGTTTTTTTCTATGCTTTCAATACAATGTTCAAGTTACCATGTTATGACTTAATTTTCATTTGTGTATTTTCTATACTAAAGAGGTTTTAGGATAACTCCATTCTACTGGAAAATCCCTACTGTTTACCCCTTCCCCATTTCTTTTTCACCTTCCCTCTATAAATCCTCATTATTACCATCCTCCCAACTATTAACATTAACTACCACGTTCACTCTGTATATCCTTATTATGATCCCCTTCCCCGTATCCACATCATTTGTGCTAGTTCATTGCAGCTTTAACCAGATATCGACTGTGCTACACTTATTATTTTTATCAACAATATATCGTTTATGATATCACTGAGATAAGTTTTATAATATTGATACACTTAAATCGTCAATTTACAGATATATAACTAGAGCTGTAAACAGCACTGGGAGTGGCATTCGATATTTTGCTTCATAGCCTTCAGGACCTAGCTTTAAATGATGTTGGCATCCTAGGCAGAAATTAAGGAAATGTTCCCGATCATCTATCGACCAAATCATGACCTTTAAAACCGTATTGTGAAAATTATAGGACATTTTATTGAAAGAAAGTAATAGAAAAATAGCGTTTTTGAAACAATGATCACTCTTTCTATTGACAGAAATTGATGAGTTACAATGTTAACAGAAAATTGATAAATCCCTGTGTAAATCAGGTCGCGATATTTAAAAAACTCAGAGTTATTTTAAAGCTGGAGCATTGACCTTATTAATGCGTCGGTCATTATTGAATTATTTAACAACTCCGTCTTCGTTTACAATAGTTCAAAACTTGTCATTTTTTACATCATGGAAATTAGGTATTTTCGCTTGCAGTATTTAAATAAAAAAACGAAATGAGCTTTTCGACCTACTCTTCTTTACCTAATGAGCTATACTGAAGACGGGCAACGCCATACAGAGTGCGCAGACAATGGCATTAGCTTACTCTTTTCGCAATTCCCTGCACCAATGAAAAGGGAAAACTGGGTTCTGAACGCTCAATTTACGAGCAGTATGTCTATACTATTCCTTTAAATGAACTCGCTAAAGATTTGCGTAGGCGTGGTTTGTTTTTTCTTGGCGACGTAATATAACATGAAACGGTATCAACAAAATAACGATTTTGAAATAATTTGAAATTTAAAAAGAAAAATTAAATTGATATATCATGTCAATGTTTAGATGCACTACTTTCTTTTGTGCTCTGAACATGCGAACATGATGTTCTGACTGCTTGCTTTGTACACTGATCTGTGATACGGTTAGGTTTCAAAAGCAAACAACACCTATCGGTAATATAAAAAATAGAAAATAAAATGCACTGATATGATTGATTATCGTTCAGTTTAAGGGTCGTTGATTTCATACTACATTTTTCAATTTAGTAGAATTTTGGTTGTCGTTATTATTATGGAAGTATTTGAAGAATGAAACGAAACAATAAGGTATTTCTTTACTTGTCCTTGGACATTATCTGATTCAATTCATACTCCAAATAGCAATAATCCATTTAAAATGTAAAATAAAGCACACAATAAAACTTCGGTTTATTGTTTTAAATAGATTATTGCTATTTTAAGCATAAATTAAATCAGAAAATTTGAAATTTGAACAAAAATATGTATTAAATTTGTTTCTTAAATCAAAAATTTGAGTAAAATATCTTAAAGCAAAACGTAAATATTAAATTTGTTTTTCCATACATTAATACTTTAATACCAACGGAAAAAGAATAGTTTCGTTTTGTAATATGAAAATCTTCGATAGTTAAATTCAACATAACACATTTTTTTTTATTTCCGGTTTGTTCGGTAGGCCGGTTGGCTTTTGAAACCCACCTCTCTTATCATACTGCGTAGTTCCAACTAAAAAGAAAAAAGGAAATGGATTCGATTTATTACCCTACTGTTTGTGTTAATGAAGATGCACTGCAATCAGATGTACAGGAACATTTTCCTGAGTAGAAATATTAGATATTTGTTGAGGTCTTCTACTAGAGCCCCACAATTTTGTTATGAAGGCGGACGGCCATTGAGTGTATAAGAGTAATATTTTCACGACTGAATTTTGAAAGATTCATCGAAAATCGAAACAGTAAGAAATTATTCGTCTATCTAATTTCTAATTATTATTCAATCTGAAACTACGAAGCACTTTCTCCTTATACAGTTTTCAAACCATCCGGAAATGTTGCTGGTTAATAGCTTCAATTTAAAAAAAAATGTTTGATTAAGCAGTATCAGAAATAAATTCTTGAATTTCCGAATTTTTTTTTATGAAATCTTTCATTAGAACCTGAATAGAGATTTAAGCAACCGGAACGTCGTGGCGGTCTCTTTAACGATTAATTAAAGGCAACAAACAAAGCGTGCAGTGCTTTTATTTATTATTTAGGCGCTTTGTTTTACTATCGACGCCTTAAAGGGAATGTGAGAGTTCTAGGGTAGCAAGGGTAACTCGGGTAACCAAATCTTTGGGGAGCTAGATATTTGCACCATTTTAAGCCAGTTGTCTGTGGTCCCTGTAAAATCCATATATAACTAAGTGTTAGATACGTCACTAATCACAAAATATGCTGGTATCAAATTTGGCCTTAGCGAATAGAGACGTCTGCAGACAGCCTGTAGCCAGTTGGGCCAATTTGTCGATAGATAGTTTACATGTATATCCTGAAACACGTCGTCATTGGTTCATTGTCGACAGTTTAGAACTTATAACTCTATTCCATTTTTGTTATCTGTTTATTTGATGATGAGCTCTATTATTTGTAGGAATGTGTCTAACTATTGTGAAATAAAAAATTATTAATGTCTTTGAGTAGGCGACAATTTCCTATAAAAAAAAGTTTTAGGTTGTCATTAAATTGCATTTCTGACTGAAAAAACATTTCTAGAGTATACATACACATGTGTAATAGGGTGTGATGTGATAAGGTTTCTCTATTCCACAATCCCTTCGTTCTATGGAGAACCAACCCCACGATCCCACTGGTCATATACGTTCCAACGAAATTGAAGCCATGTATTACGTCATGCAAAAAAATACATTGTGTCCAATATTACTAATTGCCCATATACGGCTGTCTAAATGATATTGGCCAGGTCCGATTGGATTTACTTTATAATAAAAACGCATGTTTGAAGAAATAGATAACATTTTATTGGATTAAGTTACAGATTTATTTTAATAGAGGATGCTTTACTTTAATTTACATAAACGTTATGGTATTTCACTTTTAAAACCGTATTTACTTAAATAAAAATTTGATTACCATATTTCACAAGACGATTTCAGCATTATGTTAAATATGTGAATTTCGGATAAAAAAAAATTAAGGATCTGAAGATTGACGTAGTCCTTTATCGATATAATTGAAAATTAGTCCGAAGTTACGAACTGCGTTTATTCATGGTTTCGTTTAACGTAATAAGAATTTTGTATCGAGCTAAATTCACAATTCGATACAATTTACTCCATTAATATTTTTGAGAAAGAAAAATCCAATATGGTTGCCTAATGTTACAGAAATCTGTTCTGGACACACTGTGGTCTGTCGGGGCTATACTGTTGGAAATGACAAGGATCTTTAAAAGAGGGAAGAAAGCGTCATTGTTAACTGCAGCTGCTCAGCAAGGGCTTTCTTCGAATGCATTACAACTCACACGGCGAATTTCGTATAAAATGGTTCATATTCTAACGTTATTGCAATGGACCCATAGTCAAAGCAGACTTCCTGGTCACAATGAACTAAACCGTTTTTGACAAATGAATTCCATTGGGATTGATTGGAATAGAAACGCGCCCCAAAGTATTCTTTTTTCCTATGGGCCAATAATAAGGTAATGAACGTGTTGCGACTGAAGACTATGACTGTAGACTAAAAGTGCCAAGAAAAGTTGGTTTGTTTGAAGTGGATACCGGAGTCACAATCAGGGTAGGACATTCTCGCCCTTCCGGACAACCCGATGATTTCCGTTCTTTTTGAATATACGGCTTATACATTATACATAGGGTATGTGGAGTTGCGAAGCAACCTCAATATTGACTACGGGCACTCCACGAGATGCAGGAGTCTTGAATCGAACGTTTTATTACTTTTTCAGGTATAGATACGAACGGCCTATAAAATGAACGAGGTGCGTCAACATTGGGACCACGTGTGTTTTGACCCAAAAGAAGACGGTAGGGACAATTTTTAGTTATTTGTAGCAGACCTTCGTCCACTTCATTTCAAAGGGATTATGTCATTTAATTGTGTGCTTTCTCAGAATTGTATCACTTTTCAGTATTGACATTGAATAAAAAGGCAATGTCTGCACTAGGATTCATTGACAATCGTCATTTCCTGTCCTTTAAATTCAATTGCAGACGAACCATAGTAGGATTTATTTTCTTAAAAGTCTTAATGATCCCTGTAGGCTGAAAAAGCAACTATTTAGACGACGATCCCCAATCAAAATCATTTCCTCTACAATAGTTCTAGTATTACAAGAGATATAGAATAGAAAAAGGCAGCGTTTTTTTTAACAAGCAGGATGGTCATCCTAGACTGAGATCGACTCATTCTAACATCTGTTTGGTCCCTAGTAATTCTCTTGTGGATATGATACCATCGTCTGAAATTATAAAGAAAATCAAAATTCAGTTTCGTGGTCACTTGTAGAATGTAACTTGTAGTGCAATGAGAGAAATTTGGCCAGTACAGGCATTGGTCGCCATTAACGCATACTCGACTTTGCTATAGAGCCAGCGCTTTATATAGAAGGAAAAGTTCAGAATATCTGTTCAAATCCATTTTTTGTAATGTGTCATGAAATTCTTAACAGCGATACAGTAAGCAGGTGTGTGTATTATCAATCGCCATTGTCAATTTCTATTTTCAAACGGAAAAACCTTGAGATTGCGTTTTTCATTGACAAGAAATCTTGATTTATAATTGAAGATATTAGATAGATTTAATAATAAATAAATAAATTGAAAATAAAAATAATATATTGCAGAAATTGAAAATAACAGGTTTTTATAAGCGGTGTTAAACAAAATCTAGAAGTGTTCGCCTACATCCAATGTTAACATTAAAAGGTTTATGGAAAAAGGGTGCCTTTGAATTTGTTTTGCTTTAAAAATACTTTCTATTTCATCAAAATCATTTGATTTTTATAAAGTTTATAAAAAAAATCTCGTTAATTAACTTAGTTTTAGAAACCGTAACAAATTTTTTTTGGGAAAAAATGTTCCATTGGGTTTGATAAGTTTTGCAAATGGTTTAATTTTTTTCTTATTTAACAGCATCCTTTTTATCTGCAGTTTATAAAGCAAACTGAAACTTAATTTTTTTAAGAACTCTGAAATTTGATGTTCATGAATTTAAAAAAAAACCCAAAAAACATATCTGCATGCGTGTTTCAGGATCCGTAATATCTGACTTACCAACTTCATACGTAATTAATTAACCATACATAAAGACATTATCCAGACGATGATTGTCGAGAAATACCTTTTCTGAAAATATCCTAACTTCATTCTAGCTAATTTTAAGATCCGTAAGCGTAAAAAATCGTTCGATCAGTCCTTGATACGTTAAGATATTTACGTGGGCTCACAAAAATCATTATACTTACTATCTATGTCCACAAATTTCCGCAATAAAGCCTTTGCTAAAGAAGGATTTTCTGCTACAAGTTCAGCCATATCTTCTACCGATAGTATTTCACTGGAATATAGGAAAGATGCAATGAAATGGAGTTTTACCTGCTATTATTGACTAGGCATTTGAGGCAGATTATGCTAGGAAAGTAGCATTGGTCTTATTTGAATTGCCAACGGTATTGCCGAGCCTGCTTTTGATGCCCATGGACCTGGATTCATTGTTGCACCAAACGAATAGAGAAACTTTGTCTCATTTTACCCATTACCTCGGTCATGATATCCCAAAACAGATTTTAAACGATAAAAGTCATCTGATTGGGTAAAATAACAAAATATACCAATAAGATGATAAGAAGAATAAAATCATCTGGAGTTAAGTTTTCTAAGGGCCCTACCCACAGTCAGAACGTATTATGTCAAAATCCTGGATCGATCCCAAAACCACCAGCAACTGATCTTTTATTGTTTCTCTCTCCGGAAAGATTTCAGTGCATAAATCTCCACCTGGGTCACCAAACCGACAAACAACGAGGAATTGTAAGACGTGTTGAGGTTACTCTTAAAATCAATCAGAGCGCGGATAATTATGTGGTTTGCAAACTGTCTCTACATCCTCTAAGGTTAACACGCGTCATTTTTTCTTTTATGAGGTTCTGTATCGTAGTCGGTAGGTCAGAGCGGAGGTTCTCTATATTGAAATAATTCGCTTGATTGCGTCATGGTCGCGGATTCTAATAACGATCGACATGTGAAAACCTTGACTTTTACTCATAAGAATCCATTTGACTCAGTTATTCCTTTTCCTGTAAGATTTCTCAATATGCACACAGGAATCGACCCTCTATCCGACTAAAGTGACATTTTCAGCTGTCATGTCACGCACAGGTCACCTCATTAAAAACCCATTTTGAAATCGTTTACGTACATAATACAGACACACATGGATAAACACTGCTTTGTCAAATGTTAGAAATACTATATGGAATTCATTCTGTTCCTACATTATTAAGAAGTCTCGGTGACTCAGTAAGACGCTTGCTCAATATTCTGAAGTTTGAGGTTTTGTCCCGACAAAGGTCGAGATGAACTTCATTGTGAAACTCGAGATTGACAAGATAAAAAAAAATCGTTTTACTCGAGAAGAACGTAAAACTTCATTCGTTTTCATCGTGAAAAAATTGCAAACATTTTTTTAGATTTTGCCTAGCTCATGGCGCTATCCCAATGCTGTTTGCTTGTTTCGTTCAGTAGTGAATTTCTTTCTGTCTTTCTCCGAGGCACTTTTCAACTTCCGGTTCAGACATATTATTGAATACCCACTTCCTGTTTCCCAGAAGTGTTCTCATTATTTGAATTCTCTCAAAATAAATCTTTGTTTCCTTGCTAAATATCTAAATGGTCAAAATATCTTCTCTTCTGCAAAGGAGGCAAAAAAGCACATGATAATATTTCGCTCCAAAACGTTTTTCATTATCGTCTGTTCTATTTTAAGCCAATCCCGCCATGGAAAACAATCAAAACGTTTGCCTTAAGCCAACAAGTTTTGTGAAGGAGATGGTAAACCTAATTTAACCATCTTGTGAAATATAGCTTAGAAATGCGAAAATAGCGTGTTCAATTTATCATCTCCACACAAATCCAGTAAATTGGGGAAATGTTTGTAAACAGAGAGGCGAAATTTCGGCAGTCAATTCGGGGAAAATTTAATCAACAATTTATCAAACTTTAACGAATTATTTAAACAACTGACAAGGCGGTCAATATTTTACAATTAATCCGAAACACTATCGAAACAGGGAAGTAGAACGGTGGGGCGATTCTTCTTATGTTTTGTGTTTTGTTCACATGGCGTCATTATCCTTCCATCACTTTCAACTTAAGTTGTATGTACGAAGCTAATGGGAGGCAAGCTGTCAATGCAAAATTTGCCTCATTTTACACTGCCCGTCTATATTAGCGCATTAGAGTTGGACGTAAAACTCCGTTCATTTCATTGTTTAAATCATAAAGTTCAGAATATCGGATTAATCAAAGCTAAGATTAAGTGGGAGGCGAGTTTGTCAAAAACCGTTATCTATTTATCCGCTAAATTACTTATGTCAATAAATTGGGCAGCGGTGAATAGAAAATTTACTGCAGACCAATTTGTTTGTCTTCAGCTCTCGTCTGGAACCTCTTCCATTCATCGATTGACTCTGATAATAAATTGGACTGATATTTGGCACAGATTTGAATCATCATTGTTTGATTGGTCAATAGGGTACACCGGTTGACTGAGTAACCAATAGATGATTCACAATATTCAACTGATGTCATCGAAACTGATTCATTTTTATTGCGTAATTCATATACTTTAAAGGGAATTTGTACCATTTTGTTAAGATAAATATTATATCCCTTTGAGACCTTATGTCCACATTTGTGGACAAAGTTTGAATTCCATTCTTGTTGTAAGTTTCTTAACAACACAATGGTATTGCCATTAGATTGATTTGCAGTGTTTGTGGTCTGAATCCAAAGTAGATTTGGTTATCAAGTCACTTTATTTTATACCAATATGGCTGCCTCCTTAGGAACAAAACAACAATCATGTACTAATGGTAGGTAATCCTCATTTTTTATCTCTCTAAGATAAATCTGTGTTCAAAGTCTATCAGTATTACATACAACCAATATTCAAGATTAGAATAGACTAAAAAATTTGGGGGTAAAAGTAATTTTTAATTCAAGATTTGCTTCATTTTCAAAGTGTCCACTTTTGTGGACATCGGGTCTTCATTGATGCACTGTTGTCGTTGAGTGTGTAATTTAACATTTCACTATTCTACTAAAATTATTGTTTTTAAAATGAAACTTTTCTTTTCTATTTTATTTGATTTATATTAAGATCTACATATTTAATTTCAAATAACTTAAAAAAAATAAATTTTAGAGGGCCTGCCTAGACGAGGGCTTAGAGTACCAGATGTCCTTCAGCTTCTAGATGATTCAGACATTGAGCTTTCTAGTGGGAGTGATGAAGAAAATGAAACTGTCAGTGATGGCATCAGTTCTTCAAATGATAGTGATGATCATGATGATGAAGATTCAGATTCAGATAAAGAAAATCAGCCCAATCCAGCCAAACGTAAAGCTGTTTGGAGATTGACGAAAACGTGAGTATGAGTGATTGGATTAATCTTTGGTACATTGATTATTCCTTGCAAAAGTAATAAGCTTATTCAATATTCAAATAAGCTTATTCAAAAAGCTTCAAAAATATATTCATATTTTTCATATAAAACTTTGTCTATTTTAGTTTTCAACCTAAAAATGTACCAGAGTATTCTCCTGCTCAACCAAATCATCAAAATTTTGCCCAATACATAGGGGATGAAGAATTCTCTGATATTTCTGAGAAAACCAATATCAAATATTATCAAGAAAAAGGCAAACATTTGAAAACTACAACCTCAGAAATGCAGAAATATTTTGGTATTAATATTTTAATGGGCTGCTACAATGTAAGTGCTGAATTTTGTGTCAAATATGCCTATCGGCTCAATAAGTTGTATTAAATCTAAGGCTGACTGTTCTTAACTATGTGGTTATTTTAGTGATGATTTTGAGATTCTAAATGAATTGATAAATGTTGTTAAATATATGAAAGTAATATTTGTAATTAATTAATTTTTCATTCCAGCTCACCCGAATTAAAATGTACTGGCAAAGAGGTGCTCGCATACCATTGGTCGCAGATAATATGACGAGAGATCGGTATTTTAATATCAGGAATCATTTGAAAGTTGTAAATAATGATGATTATGATGAAGAAGCTTGTAAAACTGATAGAATTTGGAAAATTAGACCATTTGTAGAAAAAATCAGATTAGCATGCAATTCATTAGAAATGGATACAAATGTTTGCATTGATGAACAAATGGTGCCCTTTACAGGTCGTTGTCCTGTTCGTCAGTACGTTCCCAGAAAGCCGACACCTACTGGGTTGAAGAATTTTGTTTTGGCGGGTGAAGGGGGTATGGTGTATGATTTTGATATATACATGGGAGAACTTTCATACCCAGACATAAAACTTGATGGAAAAAAGGTTGGTCAAGGAGTTGGATCCGTTCTTAAGCTCTCTGAGCACTTGGTTGCTGGTCAGAAATTGTTCTGCGATAGATTTTTCATTACCATACCACTGATTTCTGAATTATCTAAAAGAGGAATCTTAGTTACAGGAACGATTCAAAATAGATTTATGCCCAAGTTATCCTTTTCATCTGATAAAATATTTCGAGTAAATGGTATGGGAAGTTCAGAGCAATTTGTGCATGATGATGTAGCTATAGTAAAATGGTTTGATAATAAGCCCATTTATTTGGCATCTTCAGCATTTGGTATTGAGCCTCAAGACACTTGTTCTAGGTGGTGTAGGAAATCAAAGACCAGACTAAATATTCAAAGACCATGCGTTGTTAAGCAATATAACAAATCAATGGGTGGTGTAGATCTTTGTGACCAAATGATTAGTTATAATCGAATTGGCATGCGCACCAGGAAATGGCCTGTTCGTGTAATTAACCATTTAACTGACTTGAGTTTGACAAATTCTTGGCTTGAGTATCGTCGAGATAACCCTGAGTCGAAAATGCAATATCCCTTTGAGACCCAAGTAAAGATTAATGGACAGGATTTTGTGTTTACTGAAAAATTTAGAGGCAAAGGGCATACATTATTAAAGAATCAAACAATTTTTTGAAAATTTGAATTATTTTCAAAAATATGGTATGTCCACATATGTGGGCATCAGGACTTCGTTCCATAAAATTCCATTGGAAGTCGGGGAACAAGAACAGCTTTAATAAATTAAAACTAAATAACATTTAACTTTTAATAGATAAACAATTAATAAAAACAATGAATAACAGAATAAATATATAAATTATATAAATCTCAAGATTGTTGCAAGAGTGTAAATATAAAATTCTTTACAATAATAAAATAAAAATACAACTTTTGGCACATGGGAACAGAATTAGATATCCAATAATCTTCGAGTCAAAACCTACGTATGATAATAAATAGCACTAAGAATGAAATTCTTTAAAGCAATTTTTATCTGCACGAAGACAAAGAAATATGTCACATTTAGAACATCTTATGCGAGAACGTCCTAAACATCCAGGATTTCGACAACGACATGCATTCTTAAGAAACATGGCCTCGGGCATGTGCTTTGGTTTATGTGATTTGAATCGAATGAATGGTATTGGGACTGGAAGTCTGTGTTTTTGAGTGTCATCAAAGTCAGAGTCAGAATCATCAGGTTTTACTGAATCTTGAATTAGAGCAGTTCCAACAGCCAAACGGAAATCACAATATATATTATGTGATATGTTTGTTCGCTTGTTACAGATCATAAAGACTCGCTCAGACAAAGCGTCTTGTCGTTTGGATTGGACAATAAATTGAGGCCTAATATGCCACAGGCTATGAACGTTAAAGATCCCTGAGCCTTATTCTCCAAAACTTAATGGAGATTAACACCAGATTTAAGGAAACGCAGCAATTTGATTGGTTAATCAAACTTATATTAAGATCCATTTTGGTGATTGATCTATCAGCTGACTAGATCACAAAAAATCATTTTCAGTTAAGATTAAGGCAGTAAGAAAGGTGAAAATCTGCTTATAAAACCAGCTTGACGTTATATGTGTACGTTAGTCTGTTAATGCTACTGTCCTAACCAGATTGCATTAAGTTGTGCGACTTCGTCAGCCAAATAAGCAACTGGATAGTTTAACGTAAAACTTCATAATAGAAAGAGTAAGAATCAGCTGGTTGTCGATATAATTACAGGGAGTGATCCTTGGACAATAAAACAAGAAGCTTTTCGCTTCATTAAGTACTTTAGAAGGAAGCCGGGTAGATTAATTGCCAGTTTGGTCATATCGACAGAATTTATCAAACACCAGTGCTTGCTTATATTTGATTTTATTATACGAGAGTAACAGGCTTGTAACGGCCCGGCTTATACTGGGACAATATAGCTAATAAGCGTTAATAACGAAATGTGTCCAAATGAACGAGAATAAATTGATTCTGTCGTATCTTAAAGATGGATTGCCCGTGTTTCTGTCTGTCTTGAATCGACCTTTAACCCTACCAGACTCGAGAGTTTTGTTATCTGTTATGATTTATTGTGTTCCCCGAGAAAAGAGTATGGCATTTGGGATTGATGTCGCTATTCATGCGACCAACAACCGACAACATTTGTCTTGAAATAACGTAGGTTTGATTTACTGAGAAATTTTAAAGGATTGTTAAGAGGTTTTCTAATTCATTTATGTGTATCGGTGACACTGATTACATACACACAACTTTCGATCAGATGTCTGCAATTCCGTTAAAATTAAGTGTTTCTTTAATCGCAAAATCTGCTTGTGACACACAAGGCCTTTACGATTAGTGACGTCATCAAATAGTAGGTTAAGTAGATTTACAGGAACCACAGAAATCTGGTTGAAAATAGAAATGGTGCAAATTGAAGCTGTGTCACCGATACATATTAAACCATTTTAGAAGACCTTTCCATAATTCTTTAATCACCAAATTTAATTATCAGTATGGTAACATCCAACTTTATTGTGGCAGCTCAACGGGGAATAAGACTAGAATACAATAAAACGAAAGTAGACGGAACTGTGTTCAGTTGGTTAACCTTTATCTACGTCCAATGATGACAATAAACTCTATTCTAACTTGCTGTGACAGAACTAAACATATTGCCCGTTAACACTGTTTTCTATCGATTTCAATAAAATGCTGATTAGGAACGAATTTTGTGATTTTGTGGCCAACAATTAATGCTGGAAATTGACTGTGCAAAGAAAGATAGTAATTGAAATTTATGATCTGTCGTCTAAAGGGACAGATTCCCCAATTTTAGGGAATGCTATGGGTCTAGAATATATGTACATAGTATTAAGAAGTTCTAAAACTGGGACTTTTCTCAAAATTTTGAACTGAGATAATTTAAGTGTTCAGGTCATCAAACACAATTTTAATCCGTTTTTTTTTTATTCTACCAGATTATTGTATCTCTTTTAATGTGGTTTTTATTCAAGTTAAGGTTTGTTGAATAATATCCTACATTTACCTGGTAGTAAATCTACTAATTTTAAATTGTTCCACGACAAAAAAATGTACAAATTCAATTAGATTTTAAACAGAATCTTGTATCCACCGATTATTTACGAACATTTCTGTTAAAATCATGGTCGAGCAATAACAAGACAGCAACAATATTTCGTCTCATGTTTGACAGGTAGTTTAAAAATCGATAATGTTTCGTTTCATCTTTAATTTCCGTCTCCAACTATTAACATGAAATGTCACGTTATGACTTAAAATAGTGGGATTTTTTGGGAATAAATTAGATCATTGAATTAGTATTATCTTTGTTGATTGAGCTTTGTTTTTGACAATTTGCATTTGAAGTTATGTTGAGCAGGATTCGTATTGGTAGATTTGTATTTGACGAATTTTTTGACAAGAATTCTATCAATTCCATAATTGGAAAACCGAATGTATACCGAAGAATGTTCATTTTTTAGCACAAGTTATGATTTTTGTATACAATTGTACATTTTCAATAATACATGTTGAAGTAAGCAAACAAATTAAGAGGTAAAATTAAGAATTTCTGAGTTAAGAATAAAGGAATAGCAATGAACAATAATGAACAAAAGCCAATTCCGCCTTCCATAACTTCGGGCCAACAAGTCGTGTAGGTGGTTTCGGAATTGTTACAGTAGAAATAAAAGAATACTATAGGCCTATATTCTTCGCAAAACGATAAGGAACCTCTATATAAGAAGTTGATTTATTTTCATATAATAGTCTATATTATAGTTTCTACTGACCTAGGCCAGTCCTTCTATAGAAGGGTATCTCCTAATACCATTACTAACAACTGCTATCTGAAGGTAAAGTACGTACCTGCCACCGTCTTGGAAGTAATTTTTCCAAGATGGAAATCCTCTTTTACCATAACCATGTGCAACCCGACTGGCTGAGTTTGCTTTAAATCCCCGTTTAGATCGATGATGGGAGAGGGATGGCGACTGTGGATAGGCGTTGGCTAATATTGTGATTGTTAATGTCACCGTCACTAACACTAAAGTTAACTTCATTTTGAAGAGTTTGTTTTAAATGTATTTGAGTTTTTTTGTAATTTGATGTATATTCCTCACAAGTCTTATGTTCTTTGCTGTGAGCTATCCTTCGTTTGTAGATTGTCCTGGAAAGATAAAAAAAGATCAATGGTTTTTAAAATTTGAAACAAAGACTGCGTCATTATCCTTGTTTTATTGTTGTTAAAATCTAAGATAGGGCTACAATTACTTAGACTGCAATGAAAAAACTTTATCTCTAGATCCATAATTTGTCTGGTTAAATGTGTATAATTCTATTTTTTTGTTCTACTAACTATTAAAGTTAAGGTATCTCTATACATGTAATCCGGGTTCAACCGCAAAAAAAACACCCTCTGAGCTAAGAAAACACACAACAATGAACACTCCTCCAAGTCCACATTCGTAAAACAATGATTAACCTCTGAGGCCTGAAATTGTACAATAATGAACAATCCTCTGAGGTCTGCAATCGTAAAACAATAGACAACCCTATGGGGTCAGTAACACTACAACAATGGACAACCCTTTGAGGTCTGCAATCGTTCAACAATGAACAACCCTCTGAGGTCTAAAATCGTCAAACAACGGACGATCCTCTGTGATCTGCAATCGTAAAGCAATGGACAACCATCTGAGGTCTACAATCGTACAACAATGAACAACCCTCTGAGGTCCGCGATCGTAAAACAATGGACAACCATATGAGGTCTACAATCATACAGAAATGAATGACCCTATATATGAAATTTTCCTTCCGTAATTGTACCGTATTAACCCCTTTCTGAAAATTGCAATTTACGACATGAACCCTTTTTTGAATACTGAAATCGTACAATGAACCACACCATGTAATCTGCAATTGTACAACAATAAACCATCGTATGAAATCTGCGATCGTACAAACATGCACGATCCTCCGAACTCTTCAATTGAAAAACATTGAACAACCATCTGTTGCATAACGGGTTAGATTTTGTCTTTCTGACTTCTCAATTGTAATAAATCAAAAACACTCATGACCCCCGAGTTTCTTTTTCATACGACTATTATAACGTTGCATAATTCTTTTTTTTTATCATCAACATTAACCAAAATAATATTAGAAATATTTCGTCTCATGTTTTCAAGTTGTTTAAAAATCGATAATCTTTCGTTTAATTTTTTAATTTCCGCAACCAATTTTGAACATGAAATATCGCGATATGTTATGGAAATGGCGGATGTATTTTTTAAGCAGTGCGAATTTTGTTGTTATACGTGGGAAACACTGGAGACCGATAACACGCCATATTGATTCTAACTAAACGAGATTTTTAACGCAAACAACGATGACGTTTCAGATTTAAAGAAATGCGGTCTTTTTTTACTATTTCTTTCCTCTCAATTGCAGTTACCTTATACGCGATTTAATCGTCTTTATTAGCCCTTAAGGTGCAGAAGAGGAGGACGTAAAACTCTGTTGTTTTCATGTCTTTTAAACGAGAATTTAGAATCCAAATGCGACGACCAGTTCATATAAGACTATTGCACGTGTTGAAAAGCAAGATTCAACTAAGCCTGATTGGGGCGAGTTGTATTCTATCTTATTTCAGGACAGAAGTTTCAGGTTGTTTATTCCGTCTTCCAAATTCGGTTTTTATTTCATCCTTGGCCTGTACATTTGAGAGAATCAAACTTTCGCTAAATATAATATGAAAATGACGATCGCAATAGTGCTTGATAGAAAAATCGCCTAAAAGGACCATTTTGATACGATACCGCTTAAAGTGAGCCTTGTTTTGGAGGAGATTTTTTCAATTTAAAGTGTTCGAAAGCATATTTTAGGGACACTGATAGCATCAATGTGCACCATTCCAATTTCAATTTAATGCAATGGAATGGTGCAAAATCTATCAGTGTCCTTGATACACATACAAAATGTAGATAACCTCGTTACAATACCTTTAAAAATAAATTGTCAATGAAATTGGTTTTAAGAAATAAAAACATGTCATATAGAACCAGGATAGATGTATTAAATAACATTGTTTATTGAATTACATTCCGGAATTATTGAGCATGGTTAGCCAACTTTGACCAATAATTTTATCCAATTTATCAAACTTAAACAACAAAAACTGCCCAAATATCCAATAAAAGGTACATTTAATTTGTAAAAAAATGAATATTTTGGCAGATTTAGCTTGATAAATAATCATTTTCAGTGGCAAATGTGGATACTGAGATTCGAATTGCAATTTTACTGATCAATGCAAACCATTTATCACATTTATTAAACGCAGATGTAGGTCTTTATTGAAGTCACAAGATGCAAAATCGATATTCAAAGACATAAAAATTTCATTTGTTGACAACGGTACAATATCCATGTACTTCTTGCATAACCAAGGAGTTAAGTGATGCCCATAAACTGATTATAGTACAACGTAGTGAACTACCCTTAAAAACCCAGAGTTGAATGATGTCTGGTGATTTTAACATTGTAAACATTGGTACAATAGTGAAGCACACTTTAGATAAAACCAAGAGTTGAGTGATGTCTGATGATCTTAACATTGTAAACATTGGTACAATAGTGAAACAAACTTTAGATAAAACCAAGAGTTGAGTGATGTCTGGTGATCTTAACATTGTAAACATTGGTACAATAGTGAAACAAACTTTAGATAAAACCAAGAGTTTCTTTTTCATACGACTATTATAATGTTTTATAATTTTTTTTATCATCAACATATGCCAAAATAATATTAAAAATATTCCGTCTCATGTTTTCAAGTGGTTTAAAAATCGATAATCTTTCGTTTAATTTTTAATTTCCGCAACCAATTTTGAACATGAAATATCGCGTTATGTTATGGAAATGGCGGATGTATTTTTTAAGTGCGAATTTTGTTGTTGTACGTGGGAAACACTGGAGACCGATAACACGCCATATTAATTCTAACTAAACGAGATTTTTAATCTTGCATAACCAAAGAGTTAAGAGATGCCCATAAACTGATTATAGTACAACGTAGTGAACTACCCTTAAAAACCCAGAGTTGAATGATGTCTGGTGATTTTAACATTGTAAACATTGGTACAATAGTGAAGCACACTTTAGATAAAACCAAGAGTTGAGTGATGTCTGATGATCTTAACATTGTAAACATTGGTACAATAGTGAAACAAACTTTAGATAAAACCAAGAGTTGAGTGATGTCTGGTGATCTTAACATTGTAAACATTGGTACAATAGTGAAACAAACTTTAGATAAAACCAAGAGTTGAGTGATGTCTGATGATCTTAACATTGTAAACATTGGTATAATAGTGAAACAAACTTTAGATAAAACAAAGAGTTGAGTGATGTCTGGTGATCTTAACATTGTAAACATTGGTACAATAGTGAAGCACATGTTAGATTATAAACCTAAGAGTTGAGTGATGTCTGGTGATCTTAACATTGTAAACATTGGTACAATAGTGAAGCACATGTTAGATTATAAACCAGAGTTGAGTGATGTCTGATGTTTGTATAAAAAAAACTGACATTAGTACCACAGTGGCCCACCCACCAGATTATACAATTTAAGCCGAGAGTTTAGTAATGTCTCATGCTTGTATAAACTGGCAATTGTACAACAGTGGATGACCCTCTAGAATATAACTCGGAGTTTAGGAAACTGGCAATTGTACAACAGTGGACGACCCTCTAGAATATAACCCGGAGTTTAGGAAACTGGCATAAGTGCAAAAGTGGACGACCCTCTAGAATATAACCCGGAGTTTAGGAAACTCGCAATAATGCAAAAATGGACGACCCTCTAGAATATAACCCGGAGTTTTGGAAACTGGCAATAGTGCAAGTGGACGATCCTCTAGAATTTAACCCGGAGTTTAGGAAACTGGAAATTGTACAACAGTGGACGACCCTCTAGAATATAACCCGGAGTTTAGGAAACTGGCAAAAGTGGATGACCCTTTAGAGTTTAACCTGGAGTTTAGGAAACTAACAATAGTGCAAAAGTGGACGACCCTCTAGAATATAACCCGGAGTTTTGGAAACTGGCAATAGTGCAAGTGGACGACCCTCTAGAATTTAACCCGGAGTTTTGGAAACTGGCAATAGTGCAAGTGGACGACCCTCTAGAATTTAACCCAGAGTTCAGTAATGTCTGGTGTTTGTTATAAATTGACAACATTCGACCATTCTCTTGCTAGAATATAACCTAGAATAAAGTGATGCGTGGTGGTTCTATGTAGTACAACAGTGGACCACTGCCTATAATATAAATGAAATGAAAATGAAATGGAGTTTTACGTCCTACTCTTCTGCACCTTATGGGCCCGTCTAGAATATAACCAAGGGTTAAGTCATGTCTGGTGTTATAAGCAGATTACAATTGTGTACAACTTCCTTTAAAAAAGCCCAAAGTTGGTTGATTACTGATGTGAAAATTGTAAATTCCCTTCTGTGATTTGAATAGTGCAATCATACTGCGTGAAATTACTATTCGGTGTAACAGAATAAAGCTTATATTGACCAATGAGAAATAAATAATTAAATCCGGTGCGGGACTTCGACATTTCTTTATTTGTAATTTCAACCAATCAAATGGCAAACTTATATCCGGTGCGGGACTACTCCAATTTATCGAATCATGTGATTTAAACGAATGAAATGCGTTAATCATTTCCCCTGTGGTTTACCCACAATTCATTAATAAGAAAAGACTGATATTAGACTAAAAGTGCGAATTAATAGTTTAGGGATTAAGAAAAGCGATTGAGCAAAACCGGAAGTGTTTTGACGGAAAACAAGAGATTAGTCCTAAGACCATACTATTAGGCTGACGTTTTTAATGTGAGACGTGGCGAGAGACTGAACCGACTCTCTCTAATTAAAGAGCTGACTACTGAGTCGAGACAACTGTCCCCTAGCTGAAATTAATATGCTCTGCTTTTAATACAAAGTCGTTTTCTGACTAGTTCCAATTTGCTGGACATGTAAACAAACATGGAACTTAAATGAATTGATATTTTACGTGCAATGTTCTGTACTTTACTGAACAAATGAATTGAAATAATGTTTACGTCTACGACTTCCTTATAATGTGAACAAGGTTTTGTAACCTTTTATAGTTGTGTACTTTACATTTACCTTATTGGATTAAGAAAGAAACAACTAGGGCCTATATTTCAGGCCTATGTTAGGCCTACAACGATAATAACTTAAATTCACAGTTAAAGATCCTTTCTACCAACTGGTCCTCGACCAAACCTCTTGGTATTGTCTTTTCCGGAATATTGAAAGGCCCTACCAATTTACTCATTGGTCGACTACAATTTTGAGTGAAGGTCACTTATTCATGGTCATTGGACTATCACACGACGATTAAAATAAGAACCCACAACCGCCACTTGTTCGACGTAACGAAGGAAGTGACGTCAATGATTTGCATTGAGACTATTAAAATCTTCGAAAATGGTGGAAAAACAACCGGAATTTTGATACAGTTGTCAAACCTAAAAGAAGAAAATGAAAAACCTTTAAATGCGTCCATTATCTTAGAAAAGAAAACGAATAACAAAAAATCAAACTAAAAGAAAAAGCGTAAGGAATTCTGACAAATCATGCTTCAAGACTGTCGACAATTATCATTTTTCTTGTCTTTGATAAAAACAACCGTCTTTGAACTGTTAATTTTCTAGAAGAGTGCATTTCTGAATATACAACTTGACTCATTTTTATTTCTTTTGTTAAAAAAATGTTGAAAATCGGGAAGTTAGAGAGCGAAAGTGAGTGGAAATCCTCTTTCTATTATAGGCTAACAGTATTTTCAAGTAGGCCTATAGTTATAATAAAAATAGTAGTTATAACGTTGCTGTATATTATTAAGCTTCGTTTACACTAGGCCGCTACAAAGCATTCCATTCTCGGTCTGGACCAGGACGCGATAAAATCAAACGTTCACACAAACCATATAAAAAGCATGTTTAGAAAGGTTCCATTACTTATTATGTACACGGTTTACCGTTCTAAAGGACTCTAGACGACGATGTAACCCGGATGAAAACAAAACTGGCGCACGATGATAATGATGAAATTATGCATGTCGATCAAACACTATATCAATTTAACGAGTCCGGTCTGAGAACCGTTCTGAGACCACCTCTTCGAAATGGGCCAGAATTAAAACCGTTCTGAGAACGCTTAACCGCTTACATTACACAAAACTCATCCGTACTGCTCTGGGAAGGGATAATTTTTGAAGTGTTGAAGATTTTACTTATGGTTTTATTGCACGACGTTTCTAAAAATGTACCCTACATAATTTACATATCATATAATTACGACCATGAACCGTAACAAATAAGTACTACTTATGTATTATAGATAACTATCGCACCAACGCGTATTGTCAAGTTTAAAACTAGGCGTTAATTTAATTGACTACATGTACATTGTAAAGTTTCAATTGCTAATTGGTATTCCTTTTTGAAATTACCTATGTCTAAATGCGTTTCTGAAAGGGATTGTTATAATATTTTTATGTTTATTCAAAATCGCGAAAGCCCGCGATTCAAACATATTTCGCGATTAGTGACGTCATCAAACATTAGTTTTAGTGGAATTGCAGGAACCACAGACGTCTGATTGAAAATTGGAACGTTACAAACTGATGCTATCAATGTTCCCGATACACATAAACAATTTATTAAACCTCTTTAGAATCTCTTTAATATTATCACCAAACGTCTCATGATTTTAAGCCGCAGTGCACTCTGGAAACTATTTACAGGTGATATGACATGACATGTAGGTTAATGAATGTAGGTTTATAAAAACAATGGAAGGTAGGTTTATAAAAGTATGATATGTAGGTTAATGAATATAAGTTTCTAAAGAAATAAATTGGTTAATGCATTTCGTTTAATGAATGTAGGTTTATAAAAAACAATGGAAAGTAGGTTTATAAAAGTATGATATGTAAGTTAATGAATATACGTTTCTAAAGAAATAAATTGGTTAATGCATTTCTTTTAATGAATGTAGGTTTATAAAAACAATGGAAAGTAGGTTTATAAAAGTATGATATGTAGGTTAATGAATATACGTTTCTTAAGAAATAAATTGGTTAATGCATGTAGGCTTATGTAGGTTTATAAAGGTTAATGAATGAAGGTTTATAAAGGTATGATATGTACCTTAATGAATATACGTTTCTAAAGAAATGAATTGTAGGTTAATGCATGTAGGTTTATAAGAAATAAAATGTAGGTTTATAAAGAAATAAAATGTAGGTTAATGCATGTAGGTTTATAAAGAAATAAATGTAGGTTAATGCATGTAGGTTTATAAGAAATAAAATGTAGGTTTATAAAGAAATAAAATGTAGGTTAATACATGTAGGTTTATAAAGAAATACAATGTAGTTTAATGCATGTAGGTTTATAAAGAAATAAATGTAGGTTAATGCATGTAGGTTTATAAAGAAATAAAATAGAGTTTCATAAATAAAGTTTAAGAATGATATCAAATGGAAATTTACGAATGAAATTTTAAAATGAATTATGAAAGAGTGAAGCTCTATTACGAACCAAAATTAAGTGTTAAATTCTGTACCAATTTCAACAAAATAAACGAGTAATTGTAGAAAATTATGTTGTACTATGAAGTTCTACTAAAAATATTGCGCCTTTAGGAGGCCACGAGTTAAAGGAACAATTAGTACACCCTATTTTAATTTACCCATTTGATCTAGTATTATTTTCACGTAAATGTATGACGTTGTTTATCGTAAAATTCCCTCTTTAAGGCATATCTCTCTCAAGATCAATTTCCGAATTATCACGTCTAGAATGGTACTCATGATGTACTTTCAGGAGAATAGTGCTAATTGATATTAAAATACTTCATAATATTGATTTGTCTATAAAGAAAAATATTTTCACATTATTTCGGGCAAGTCCGCCAACTAGAAAATCCCTCGACTGATGGAAATCTATTAAGTGTACTCTAATGTTGTTGGCAAAATTTGTCTAATTACACACTGCATGGTGTTGCCAGTATTCATAAGCCCATTGGGTTATTGCTATCTGTATTATGTACCTTAATATCCATACGTAAAGACATAAACCAGCCAATGATTGTTGGGAAATACCTTTTCTGGGAATGCCCTAACGTCATTCTTGCTATTTTAAGAACTGCATAGCATCCACGAGGGTAAAAAAAATCGTATGATTTTCAATCAGTAAGTGGTACGTGAAAACGAATTTCAGATACATGGAGTTGTTTTAACTCAAAAAAAGATGGAGGAGCGATTTGCTGCAACCAGATACAGTTGAACATCTATTGACAAAAGGTGGCTGACCCTTTATATCTTCTAAGGTGACTATTTCTATCATTGAACTTATCTAATGAGACAATTCAGAAATATTTTACTAACACGATTACAGGAAAAAAATATTTCAATCATAAACAAGCATATTTATTTTTTCTCTTATATTTGAATAATTTTTTAGTAATTTATCTATCGTAAGGGAGTTAAACTATTTAACATAAGGAAGAAGCCATTAACCTATTTTTGGGAGTCGTTTTCTTCAAGAACAAGGAATGAGCTAGTTTGATATTTAAGTGATACATCTTTCAAATTATGTTTAAAACATCGCTAACCTTATAACATTCAATACAGAAGTCAGAATTCAAGCTCGTCTTTGGCTAACCTAATTATGGTATATTTTTTTTCAAGACCAACCAATAATACAGTTCCTTGTTCGGATGCTTGCTCGATATTCAACGCAGGTGCAGGTTGGAGCTGACATGGAAAAAGGGCATAGTCATTTGGATGGGACAATAATTCGAGGCGACGCCTAAGTCTTTACATGTTAAGATCCTTTTTGGAAATTGCAAAAAGAGTAAGGTTATGACGCTATCATTTCTCTCACTAAATAGAGTTGCCTGAGTCTTCATTAACGCATTAGGTACACTCGGTCCATTTCTACCTTTATTCTGAAGTCGTTTTCTTCGTTAAGGGCCATTTTTCGCCATTTCGGGAGTTGATTTGGGTCTTGAAGATCCATGTAAGTAAATACTCTACAGAAGTACTAGAAATATAAGAATATTGTATAATTCGTATCAAAATACCCCAAACTGGGAAAAGTTATTTCTCATAGCTCAATTGTAATTTGGACTTAACTTGATATTTCCGAGAAAGATGAAATTACAAGTAACTATATTCTAAAATTAGCAAGCAATGATTTTCGCTCTAAGCAATTTCAATTTTGGAACTTTTTTGAGCTCTTTGAAATTCTGACTAATCTTCCAAACGATTGAACATAATTGTATTTTAAGATTATTCAAAAATCACTCCTTAAATTAACAATTTAATCGAATTCGTAGTCGAGGTAATCAAGACTGTTTTTGACAAATTTCTTGGTTAACAAAATCTTAGTCACTTCGTTGAATATCTGGTTTATTGGAGTTTTTTTATTACGCTTCTGGGGATCTTGAGTAATTGTTGTGCGCGAAACAATACCATACCAATGGAATAGAGTAATTGACGGTGTAATGCGATAAACGGGTCTTGATAATCGAGGCTATCGACAAAACGTCAGAACTAATGTGGGGAGATAATAATACCAATTATTCCAACCGGAAATCGTCTGTTGTTTAACACGCTAGCTATAATGGCGTCCGGTAAGCCATTGTTTTACCGGTTTACGCATGTGACGCTCTTTAAAACGCCCTATCTTCAAAGCGTCAGATAATTTCCGAATCTATTTAGTTTGGTCTTTTGTCTCCGTTGAATTGGAACAGCAGTCGATCTAGAATCAAACGATTATTGTTTTATCTTGAAATCGGATGATTGGTTTAGTAAAATGGCGACATTAGGTCATTAATTTGAAATGTGTTGGGAAACGAAGAATTAGAGCGCAAAAGTAACGCATAATGTTATTATGCTGCCGACCTGTATAAAAATTTAAGGAACATCATTTAAGGGATTGATAAGAGGTTTTCCAAAAGTAAAAATTACGTTCATCAGAGACAAGACTGATAGTATCAATTTGCACCCAATTTCTTCCAGACGTCTGCAATTTCACTAAAACTGAGCGTTTCATGTCGTCAATAATGCAAGTGGCCTTATATAGTAAGAAGAATTTGTGATTAATGTCATCACCAAAAACTAGCTTGGTTTGCAAGAACCACAGACGTTTGCTTGAAAACAGGAATGGTGCAAATTGATGCTATTAGGCCATCTAGTTGAAAAATCAACTCATTTAGCCATTTTATAATGAAACCTGGGACGTTTGACTAAAAATTCTTCTTGTTCGCAATTTTAAACTATTGGGGTATCTTGTGTGCAAATGTGCAAAGGCTGTAGAAATCGTAGTAATGATCTCGAATTCTATTCGAGCCACTTCATGTTTCTTTAAAGGAAGACATTTTCAAAGTCCGAAAATGCTATTGAAATTCATTACTTCACGACCTCCTTGAGCCGTAACGGAAGAAGGTCACCAAGTTTTTCATCGGTTACATTAACTCAGCGACGATCATCACAAATATTTGGAATAAAGTAATTGTTCAAGAAGTCTATGATTGTTGGTTCTAATGGCAATAGGCCTGAGATTTGTCTGTAGTTCTGGTTCCCAACTATAATCATACGGTGACTGTTGTATGTCATATTAGTAAGCATGTGACAAGGGTATAATTTCAACGTGAAAGTAGTGGTCAATGACAGTCATTATCCAATGTTGCTGTTGTTATATTATTAGATGCCCTTCCTTTTGTACCAAAGTCCCGCTGTTTCCGGAGGAGTGAATCCGGGTTCATCCGACTGAATCGTGTCATCGATGCAACATTTGCCCGTCTATGTAATTTATATGTACGATAGGTTTTGGTGCTTAGAGTTCTAGCCGCCCAACAGCACCTCATTCATTCTCATTAACCATTCACTGTTATTTCAATCTGTTTACGACTTAATAGATAAGCTACATCGGATGATAATCAAATTAAGTCGACGATAATCTTTTTACAAAAGAGAAACAATTTTCAAGGGAGAGATTAGAACGGATATGAACTCAAGAAAATTTTTATGATTGATATTCAATATTCTTCCAGTTCAAAAACATTTAGTCAATAAATACAGTTTTCTCTTTAAAATAGCGAATCGTATTTTTCCAGAATATTCTTCAATATTAAAACACTCCTTATAACCGATTCTATATTCCCACACCATTTATAAGAATAGCTTGAAATGCCAAGGCCCCTGGTTTAACCCCACCTCCTTTAGAACAACAAAACGTTTTGGCAAAATTTAAAAACAACTAGAACAAGAATAATGTATATAACTGCTCATGATATTTATTATTTTACGATTATATAATTTTTATTTAGTACTATACGTTTTATTCCTTTTATTCGCCTTGACCGAAATGAACCCGAAAATTGCCCAAACTCAGCCAACATCGCTGCTTGATAAAGACGAAAGCACCAATTATTTTCAAATAAATCTTGCGGTTAGTTTAAAAAGCACGAGAAAAAGACAGATCGTTGGGATTATAAGCTCATGTTAAAATCAACAGGGAGACATAGCGTCAATGGGATATTAATTGAGTTAGGAAAAACATTAATAGTTTCCGTCGAAATATAATTTATATGAAATTGAAGATATATCTTTTAATAGAGCGTTGGTTCTTTAAAAAAAAAAAAAAAAAAAAAAAAAAAAAAAAAAAAGAGCGTTGGTTCTTTACGTTATGACATCATTTGCTTTGATACGTTGAAAATGTCGGCCGCGAGTTCTAATCTCGATCGGTGTGTAAAAGTCCGATGTCCTTGAATAGGTCATTTTTCCTCATAATTTCAGTTCACCCAGCTTTAAATGGGTACGGATTATCCGGGAAAGATCAATGCCAAGAGGTTTGGCCAAGGACCAGCTGGTGGAAAGAATCCTGGTTTTTATCCTTGTAAAATATACTTATTTCTTTCTTTTAAAGTGTGGTTTGTGTGATTATTCAATTGCGCAGATGGTTCAAGTCGAAGAGTCTTATTGAATTAGATAAGGTTGATCAAAGTTTACTTAACTATAATTATTGTGTGAATGTTTTACTTCTTCTGGAAAAAATTTACCCTACAATGAATTTAGTAACAAGTTAGTTAATCATCGCTTAATTGATCCCTCCTTATATAATGTTTTCACCGGCATGTCATCACTTCAGCATTGAACTGAATTTTAATACAATATTACTCGTGTGTAAATTTATTTGGTACAACCTTAGCAATACTAAAGATCATATTTTCACAATCTGACCTTTGAAATAGCCTCTTCTATAACAATAGCAATATATGAGACCATTTCTCTACCGGACTTTTCCGAATAGTCTGGTGCTGATGCTTTCAGAAACATCTTTTGGTTTAATCCTGATCAACAAAAGCTACACTTGGCGATCTCAAGGACGGTTTGGAGATAATCGTGTATGTAACTTGACTATAGCTAAGTGATTTCATTAAAGCAATCAAGAGCTGGTAAAACCCAGTGGGGTTATCTTCCCACCAGACCTGAGGAGAGATTCTAATTTCTAATTAAAATTATACGTCACGTCTCGATAGCAGATAGTTCGAAACATTCCTACCTCGAATCTGTCGGCTGGGGCGATAAATCGACTTTAAAAGTTGGCATCTGTCGACCATCGAGGATTGGATGAAAAGTACCTTTCTGTAATATATGATCAATCTTCACTTATCCTAAATCCAAATGCCAATTTGTTTCCAATGGTTAACATGATAACACTTGGCATCTGTCGACCATCGAGGATCGGATGACACTCTATTTTAGTAGAATGTCCGTCGTTGCACACATCATGGCATTGCCTGTTTCCATTAGCCCTTTCAAAAGCTGCTAGACCTTTTTCTTTGGATTGAATATCAACTAGAATATTACCTAGCCTCTGATGTTGTCAGCTGGCTAGAAATGGGTTTATTTTCTTCTTCCCTACGTATTATTAAGTTAGTAAAGACGGGTATTTTTATGCCCTGTGCCATGAAGGAAATTCTGTCAAGACAGCTAAATTAGTCTACTCTTAAACGTAGAAGACTAGACGCTTTATCCCATTAAACCTATCCGACCCACTCCCTGACAATAGGTTGAAAAATGGTATTATCTCGACCAATCTCGACCTCTCAATATCGAAATTATACTAAACCACCACCGCTCCACCAACGTTGTAAGAGGGCAGGTAAGTTTCGGATTATACCTAAGAGTAATAATACACTGAAATCAGGCGAGTGTTTGTTTACTAAACACAATGTTTCCGTAACTAAATATGGCTAAATGAATCAACGTGCTCAACTACACTGAAATCGTTTACTTGATCGTTTTCTACTCAGAAATATTTAATAACAAGATCAAGTAGGAAATGTATGGGAACATTTGATACCTCGGGCCTCATTAAAAATCTGTTCCTGACCTGAAAAGCGTTTTCATTTATTTAAAGGGGCAGTATGTAAAATTTTCATTTTCTAAAAAAATTGTAAATTATACTGGAAAATATTTTTTAAAATATACTATTTACATCTTTTTGTTTCTTAAGGGTGAATAAAAAAACAAACGCTTAACGAATTTCATTTTCCTCAAAGTTATAAGAAGAATTTAAAAAAGCCGAATGAATGTTTAGAAGCATTTTAAAACCGACAGAAACTTGTGATTTATTTTCCATAAGTTTATGATTGTTTCTCAGACGTGTATTATTATTTCCATTAAAAACGAACGTACAAATTTGAAGAAAAAAAAATCATATTCCAAAAGGAAAATATTATTCTTTCTACTCCGTGCTCATATTTTGACAACCTGTCAGTCTCAATTAGTGAAATTGACAACCGTTAGAACCAAACGCGATAACATAATGTGCAAGGCAAATTATTTAATTGTATGGGTATTCCCTAATTCAATAGTTTGACATCCAATCAAAATAATCATAAGGTCGGAAAGACAAAACAGAAATGAATAGAGTTTTACGTCCTACTCTTTTCACCTAGTTGAACTAATGAGAGAAATTTCGCCTAACCATCGGCATAAGCCTGTTCTTTTTTTGAATTCTAACTGTCCAGGGATCTCGAACGTGAAGACAAAGAAATATATGATAGAAATCAAAGATTGCGATCCCAAAAAAATTAATATACTTCATAAATTTGAATATGATTGGTCGAGAACTAACTCTTCGACCATTGAAATATATAGTGGCGAGAGATCTTGAATCAAGGGATGGATGCCGTTGACTCGTTCACCATTAATCTAGCAGTAACGATTCACCCTTAATCTATCAATATCAGCAATGATCAGTTATGAGCAAAGTCAGTTTTAATGATAATTGTAGAAGTGTGTTTGGTATTGTGGAGAATCTGTAGAGCGTGACGGTGATACGATGTTAGTACGTCACGTATCACATCTAAATGCTACTACAGAATAATACCTTTTGATTAATTGTAAATAAACATAATTACATTAATGATACCCTTAAAAGGGATATTTTCGTCTAAATGTATTGAAGAAGATAATACACGTTGATTTTAATCTCCGTATTACGTTTTAAAATTGAATTTCGGCGTTCGCCGAACGTCAAACGTCAAAAGACGTTGACTCTTGTAATTTCCAGACCGCCTTTAACGAAATCACCTCTTTTATGATTTTAGGTAAATTCAACTAAGAGGTTGTTAACATATTCCATTGAATATTTTAGTCAATTGTAGGGTTGGGTTGGATTGTGAATTATCGTGTGATACAAATAGCGAAAAAATGACCTCTATCAGCCGGAAGAGCAAATTTTAGACTGCTACATCACTTTAGTAAATAAAAAAGTTTTAATGCCAACTATGTAATTGTGTATCTCATTGTTTAAGGGCGGTGGAGGGTAACGTTTTTTCCTGTGATAAGGCGTCATAGCTCTTAAATCATTGATGAAAACAAAGGAGATAACATCGCAAATTCGTCAATTTCATAGATCGTGTTCCACAGGCCATTCACGTCATAGATCCCTTGATAGTTGTCAAACGGGTAATGATTCCCCCTAGTTGCGCACTGCATGGCGTTGCTAGTCTTCATATGCCTATTAGGAGCAGAAGAATATAGGATGTCAAACTGCAGTACAAGCACTAATCGTTTAGTAGTAAAGTAATCAAACGTAAAGTACCATCAGATATTTCAAACGGAGCAAATATAGTCCCGCACTCCATGCTAAGTTATGAACTTAGTAATATACTTAGTGGTGTTATGGTAGCATAGATTGCTTTAATGTTACTCCCATATCCCAACCCCTACGCCTCTTCTCCCTACCTTTCGACTCCCACCCCTTTCTTCCCTTTTCCCTCTTTCTCGTATAACATATAAAATAGATAAAGAAAGACAATATTAATGTTACAAAGTGTACCATAAAACCAACATCTGCACTATTAACGTCAGTATGCCCTATGGAATCGTGTAATTGATGACAATTACCAACGTCAATTATGTAAGAAATTAAAAAAATGGAAATTTAAGAAGATATTACTGCAAAGACTTTAGTGTTAGAAATAATTGAATTATATTTGACCAAAAAACTCTAGAAAATTACATATTTTAGTAACGGAGCGAAGCCACGAAAGTACCTCTGCACTCCTACGTGATTCGGAGTTCTTCAAAGACCTTTAAGATGTCATTGACGAACTTTGTTTTTTTCATTTTGAAAACGACCTCAATATTGATATAAATTGTGTTATTAGACGTAATTTAATAAAGATAAATTAAAAACAGTGCGTAAATACGGAGAAAACAATTACAGGGATCTCTTGGGAAATGGCTGGAATAAATCTCCGTTCAACTGCCAAAGTTAATTTTATTTTATTGGGATGGATATCAAGCAAGTTTGTCATTCCATATGCCCAGAGAAGCACTTAATTTTATTTGTGTACAGTTGCGACTGTCAGATGCGATCAAACTTCACTTACATGCGTGTAATGCGATATGCTTTGAAACCAGTTAATATAAATTCTGAAACAAGCTGCTAAAACAATGCTGCTGGATTAGGTATAACTTTGCCAACTAGTTAAAACTATAGCAAGTAGATGCGTTAAAACTTGACTTAAAACTCTGCTGCCTTTTTGCTGAAACGTGATAAGGTAAACTTTACCAACTATGCGGCCAGTTTGCTGAAATGGCTTTGCAAGATGTGGTAAAGAGTCACTGGCAAGCAGATAGAACTATACGTTGCTAAAGGATATACCTTGCCAATTAGGTAAAACTCCAGCAAGTAGATAGCCGCTGCTGTTAGTTTGCTGAAATGGCTTTGCCAGATGCGGTAAACTGGCAAGCAGATTGGACTATAAGTTGCTATAGGATATACCTTGCCAGTTAGGTAAAACTCCAGCAAGCAGATAGCAGATGCTGTTAGTTTGCTGAAATGGCTTTGCCAGATGCGGTAAGGTTTCACTGACAAGTTTCACCACGTCACTTATGGATAATCTTCGCCAACTATGTAAAACTTACAGCAAAGACTATATCTTTAACTGAGTTGACTTGAAACCTTTCTGTAATAATTCTACATAATCCAGTTAAAGAGACAATCGGATCAATCTTCACTTATCCTTATCCAAATGCCAATTTGTTTCCAATGTTGTTAAAATGATAATATTAAAATTGTTACATTTCTCTTAAGTCTATTCAATATATTTATATTTTATGTAGAAATCTAATACCAGCTATTTTATTCTCAACTTAAGCCGTTAAGTTTCCAATGAAAATATTGATAGGAATTTAAGACATCACGCAAGATTTTTCCATCAGGCGTTTCTTCTAAGCCGCATTAACCTTTAAGTGAATAGGCAGATTGGAAGCGCGAGCGTTACGCTTCGAGCGTCACAAAATGAAAACTGACGTGACGTTGTGTTACGTTTACGTTGTGACAAATCGTGCGTCACGGCTCATGTCTATTAATGTGTAGTCGAAGACGACAACTAATCCCCTCCGTGTATTCTTTTAATTGAATTTGTCTTAATTGTTTGCTGTCAGCGGAAGGGAATTTATATATAAAAGCATAGGCAAAATGACCCAGAACGCCCTATCGTGTGAATTATACCATCTGCAATCAGCATTGAAGTAACTTGCAAAAAATATTTTCAGGAATTGTGGCAAATAGCATACGCCCAATCCGGGTTATCAGTTCCTTATATTTCCTCCACAAACGTTTATCGATGAGGACGATTACCATTAAATAATTCGAACCTTTTCTTCTTGTTTTGGTTGAACTGGACTATTAACTTAAAACATTAACAAAAAGTATGTGAAATTCCCATTCTTACACTGGAATCTTCCAGTCCGTCTTTCTTGTGACTCTGTGAGTAAGATGCTTGCTCGCTACACTGCAGGTTCCAGGTTCTATCCCCGAAAAGGTCGAGATGAACTTTCGGATTGTTCAATCCGGTTTCACCCTGTCAATCAACCGAGGAAAAGACCCCGTGTTCGGCAGGCTGTGCATTCTAGAGATCCCTCGACATTTGGAAAATGATAAAAGTGTAGGCTAATGCCGCTGTCCTGGCAAAATTTCCCTCAATGTAGTCATTGACCTGCATGAAGTTGCCCACCCCATTATGTGTAGAAGAGTAGGAAGTAAAACTCCATCCATTCATTTCATTTGACCGAGTGTGTGTAAGAGTATTAGTATAGTTCTCCAAATCAGTTCCTCGATTGTGATAAACGGATTGGATATTGACACGCATCTGAGGGACGGGTATGACAAATCTGGTACTATTCGATCACCGGAAGTGAACTTGGGGTGGGATATGGACACGTATATTACGTCCTACGAACGGATAAGGCCAGATTTGTCAGACAAGTTGATTTACTGAACGTTCCATTATCTTGGAAGAAATATTGTCACTTACCTTATTTTCTACGATGAAAGAGTAAAATTAAATCCGTCTGTATTCCGTTAGTTACTATATTCAAATGTTCTTAGCTGATCGTTTTATTTCTGAAAAATAAAAATGGTGGTCGTCTTAATGGTCTTGACATTCGCTAAAGACAACCACATTCTGGGAGAAAATGGTGCAACCTTAATACCTCTCGAGTACTTTCACACCGTGTGCATGGCCACTCTTTGTCGCAAGGAAAATAACTGTCGCGTTTGATATTTTTGACCATGCGGGCCAATGGCACACCCTGAGCGGGTTACCGTTCGTAACTTTCGTAACCAGGATATCCCACGTAATATTCTTATCCTCCAAGTTATATTTCTTTCACTGGATAACCTCTCGATTGAACTGAATTACCTTTAAAGTGCAAAAAGACGGTTTGTAATGAGATGGAAAAATATGAAAAAAGGGCTAGATATCTTTTGCTTATAAGAGCGATAAGTGATTCTTGCTGAAAATGACATTAAAAAAGAAAATCAACATTTTAATTAGGTATTCAAGCTACCACCACATACTTTCCCAAATTGCCATTTAAAACATGCAAGAAATGCGCACTCTGTAACTGATATTTTCATTGATTGATTGACATCAAAACTGGCAGTTGAACGTGACTCGCATTTCTATGAATGAAAAACATTCCGTAATACAACATGGAAGGGACGTGAGCAATTACTATTATGGAGTATTAGCCAATCAGAAAACTTTGAAATGCATGTTTTCGATCACCGCCGGAAGTGGCGCTTTTTTCACGGACCTAATTTTGAGCTCCCGAGGGTAGTTATTTACCAATTAGTTTATTTAAAAATGCATGGGATTTATAACCGGAAATACTGCCTCTGTGATGAAGGCGGGAGGAGAGTTGAAATGTAGACGTGTTTTGTCCTGACAACATTTCCCTCCTTGCACACTGCATGACGTTGCCCGTCCGCATCGAGATTAATCGGGTGCAGAAAAAAATGGAGTCGTAAACTCCATACATTCGATGTCAACTTTCCACAGATTTCAGATAAGCTCTCTGAGTGCCCTGTACAAGCTGCTTGAGTCCAATTAGCTATGCGTTACCTTTGATCCGAACATTGTTCGACAAGAAAAATGATCACTGAAAACTTAATGAAGTGCACATGAAGTAAATCACGATTTTTCAACAAAGGATTTTATTGATTTACTAAAAATAACAATGTAATAAATACAGTTTAAAGACGAATAGCATTATCAAAATATTCTGCTACGTCGAGTATAGACCTACTGTTAAAGGTGTTAACCCACTTTCATTTTGTATAACGTAAAGTCAGGATACGTTGTGTGTGTTTAAAACGATGTTTAATCATGCCCCCACAACTTAAAAAAAAAAATGCATAACACGCTAAGACTTGTATGAATTCCCCCATTGCGCACAGATAATAGGCATACAGATCAAAACATTTGAGGTTCCGTAGCATAATATAGGCGTTTGAGTGCTTTTACTATATATGATGTCACATGCTTGGTTTCTTCAAGCAAATAGTGACTGTAATAGTGCAATAGTGACATCATGTCTTTGCAATTTGGCGTATTAATTTCAACGAACTATTTCCAAATCTTGTTAATGTTAATGATAAAAAGGATGTCTTCTTTTTCATTCAATAGCGCACGTGCAGTTTGTTGTTATGTGCGTCATACTGCACCTAACGTCATAAAAACCGAATAACCCATGTCTAAATTATCCATAAAAAAGAGTCCGGGAACAAAATAATCACAATTTGTGGTACAATTCCGATAAACGACTTTCTGTTTTAGATTTAGAGGGGGTTTATTCGATATTTAACCATGCTTTAATATACCATTAGAGATCTAATTAATTAATCTAATGATTCAAGAATGGTTAAATATTGAATAAACCCCCTCTAAATCTAAAACAGAAAGTGTTTATCTTCTAAATGACTATGAATAATTCCAGTTGACTCAGCTGTAAATGGGTATGAATTATCTTGGAAAGATCAATGCCGGAAGGTTTTGCCAGGATCAGCTGGTAGATAGGATCCTTAATTATAGACGTGTTGTTATCCTTGTAAATTATATTTATTTTTATATTTTTATATTTTTCAAGTGATAATTTTAATACATCACGCCGTTTTATTCAATTCAAACGTTAATATATAAAAATGGTCAATTTATATCACCTTGTTTTTAAAATGTGTGGAATCTGGAAAAGGCATAATATCCGGAGGCGGCGCTTGTCGGAGGACATCTCCTCTTCCACTCCTAAGAAAACCCCCACTATATATTTAAAAAAATCAAGAATATACGATTTTGTTACACGTTTGTTCCAAACTATGTATATATATCAGATCATGTAACAGATCAATTATATTTTACAAAAAATGTACTGTTCTTCAAGAGGCTAACATCCTTCGCACCTCCACAAGGTTGCTATATTTCTAATTCAGCCTTAGGGTTGTACATCAAACAACAACCCCCACCCTAATGAGTCAGTCTGCTCATCTGTACTCGAATCTCTGGAGACTAAGCGCCGCCACCGATTATGTTACTTCTTGAAAGACAAATTACATTAAAACTTCAAGTACTAAATGAATTCCAGCTTGGAAAATGAAAAAACTTATAATGACATCAAATTCTTCACTTCAATTCGTGAAAAATATTCTATCCCTTAAAAAACTTAACGATTTCATGGGTTTGGCGTTTAACCATTGTGTAATTATCTTATGTAAATATCATTAAAATGATAACGGGATCGCCTAAACTCTCCAAGATGTTGACCAAATGCGATAATGTTACCGCTTAGACACAGTGTGACCGGCGTCAGCTTTCACACGACCGAGTAAGAGATTGATTCGTTAGAAAGTTATAGACGCAAAGCCAGCAGGTAAATAAGAATTATATGAAGATTTCCCAGAATTTGATGGTAGAATTTGCAGGGTTGTCTAGATTTGGAAAAGGTCCAATTTAGTTCTAAAAGAAAACTTAATAATTTCAGGGGTTTTGAACAAAATTATGGAGGTGAATGTTTTAGAACGAAATAAAATAAAATATTGAAAATTTTAAAATTGGCCAATAAGAGCTCTATTCATCAGTAAATATACCTGCTGCCATAAAAATCATAGAAAAAAATCCGAAAAAACTAAGAAATTATCAATAAAGATACATTCGATTATTGAAAAATTGATTAAGCGTTTTAAAAACGACTTATTTTCGTGAGTTTTCCAGATTTTAAGGGATTCTGTTACTTTATGACACCAGGTTAGTTCATTGATGAATATATACTCATATTTTATGTACATACAAAGATGCATTATTAACTTTAAACTCTCCCCGGGTGGATTTTGAAATTGTCGTCAATTCTAAAAACTTAAAATTTTTATGGTCGCGTAAAATTGCTAAAATGTTCAAGGCAATGATTCGCCATTTTCGGGGGTGATTTGTGTCTTTAATATAAGTAAATAGTCTTCAGAAGTACTAGAAATTCACGAAAATCGCATAATTCGTTCAAATTTCTTTTTTGTATATATATGAATGTATTTTCTATAAACATTCAAACGCGGACACAAATGGATTTTATGGCTCGAATTTCGTCGATGAGCTGTGCACGTTATTAGTGTCTTAGTGATAACCTTCACCCAAAGAATTCCGATTACTGAGACTAAGGTATGATTGGTCAAAGGGGTGACAAAACTGCCCCTTGGAGCAAGAAAAGGAAAGAATAACTAATTGAAAAATTGGTAAAATACGATTTACATATTATGGTAAAGCGATTTAATGTCCAAAGCTTAAGTGGATTCACGACTGCCGTATTTTTTTTTTTCAACGTTTCTAAAATTCGAGAACTTATCCGTTGAAACGTAGACAAATTTAATATACTTTAAAAGATTTTGATTTAATTTACGCTCACCTAAAACACAACGTAAGAATTTAACCTTCGGGCTTTCAAGTGCGGACTTCAAATAATAGAATATTTTCTAAAGCTGGAGAATCGTCGAATTTGTCCGATAAAAGGAATGCATACCTTACTAGAAAGTTATATGGACGCAAAAATGTACAGTACATGTATATGTTATTTAAAACACATTATAAAATTTTAAAATTTCTTTTTTCCACCACGGACGTAAAATAAGGCTTAAATTTAAATATTACTCTAAAAAAACCGAACGAATCCCTTTGAATGTTGTATAGACTCGAACATTAACCTTATATTTTAAAAAAACTTTTACATTAATTTTATGAACAAAACTTTTACATTAACTTATGAAAAGTCTCAGTCCGTCTACTGTAAAGTCAAACGTAAAATATTTTTAAACATCCTTTTAAATTAAATATATAAAAAAAGATTAAAGTGAAGCTTACCCTAAAAGAAAAGGAAAGAATCCATGTTGAAGATAAGCGTGTAACGAAGTAACTATATACAAGAAGGATAAAATCTGTTTGATAAAGTTAAAATAGTGTAAATCCAACTCCTACATCATATTGATCTGAATTTATTGATAAACCGTCGTCTTATTACGGACTGTTTTCCTGCCCTCTTGGCGTGTAGGAGGTTTTTGTGTGATGCTTTAAGGGCGTCACGTGTCACGCTTATTGTGACGCGGAGGAGCTTCATTCACGAACACATTTTGTGTGTGGCATGTACATTGTCGAAAAGTTATTTCTGTACCTTTTAACATCTCTTGGGAACTGGAATAGTTCGTTTTCAAATGACTTGAGACTTGATATCGAGAAATATATTTTAAAGTCATACTATATATAATTTTTAAAACCGACTCAAATTACTAAGTCTCCAACTTGGTCAATTGGAATATATATATATATATTTTCATCAGTAAAACTTACTTAAGAGTACAATCTGTATGTAAGACGATATCTTTCATTCAACTAAGTAAAAATTGAAAACGCTAAGAAGCGTTTATCGAAAGTACTTAGTTTAATGGATTTATTGGATCATAGAGGGATTCTGTCTGTATAGTTTTATCATCACATGGTGAGTCCACTGATGAACAAAGAATCGCCGCGGCTGAGTTTTAAAAATTTAATATAAACCTGAATCTTTAAAACGTTTGTTAATTTTGCTTACGCTTTGAAACTGTCCAATTATTGATGTTGCTTATACAGAATGTCATGTGTTTTACGTGGATATGCAGTTGAAACGTTTGTTAATTCTGCTAACGCTCTGAAACTGTCCAATTATTGCTGTTGCTTATACAGATAATCATGTGCTTACGTGGATACGTAGTTAAAACGTTTGTTAATTCTGCTAACGCTCTGTCCTATTATTACTTATACATATAGTCATGTGCTTACGTGGATACGTAGTTGAAACGTTTGTTAAATCTGCTTACGCTCTGAAACTGTCCAATTATTGCTGTTGCTTATACAGATAGTCATGTGCTTACGTGGATACGTAGTTGAAACGTTTGTTAATTCTGCTAACGCTCTGAAACTGTCCAATTATTGATGTTGCTTATACAGATAATCATGTGCTTACGTGGATACGTAGTTAAAGCGTTTGAACCGTATAAAACCACGAATATATCGAACCGATATGAAAATGAAACGAATAAAAAAACTTGCAGAAAATTAGAAATGTATTATTCAGTTTTAACTTGTTTCTTCCTGTGATCAAATTTCAATTCACTTTAAAGGGATACTGCTCATGAACATAAAATTTTAGTTCTCAAGAATGGTCAATATGAGTATATATTTATCAGTGATCTAATCTGGTGCCATAAAGTTACTGAATCCCTTAAAATCTGAAAAAACTCACAAATCTAAGTAGTTATTGAACAACGCTTAATCAATTTATTAAGCGTTTATCAATAATCATATGCATCTTTATGAATGATTACTTAAGTGGAATGGTGCAAATTGATTTCATAAGTGCTACCGAACGACATAAACAATTTAGAAAACCTTTTTACTATCCCTTTAAGATAGGAACATAATTCCTTTTTAATAAAGTTCTAACTATGGATATTGCATTGTGTTTATCACATGTTGATTAGATTAGAGGTATCTCTACAGAAACTTGAGTCGGGTGATTATAAAGACCCGACCTTCGAACCTCTTATTCTCAGAGTACGAAAGCTGAAGTATGAAATACTACACAAAACTAATCTTCCCCAAAAGAAGTTAATTGTTTAGTAAGTAGAGACAATGGCAAAAATCCACCCTCTTTTATCAATCGTGTCCAATGTCATATGTGAATTTGTCTCGTATTTAGACAGTTTTCAAATCGAATTGAATCGTACTAGACACATTGGACAGTTTTTGTCTATCTAGAGTTTCTAGACGTTTAGCTAGACTCTCAGCGCTTATTGAAAATAGTCAAAAACAAAAATCTCTGTTGACTTGACAACAATTGTACGTTGGATTAGACTAAGATCAATAAAAGTATCAAAGTCTCAAACATATCTTGAACTGCTTCTGTAGGTTCTTTAAATGGTATTTAGTAATTGGTCGTATAGTTATAACTAAGCTTTATGGATAAACAAATTCTGAGTTTATTTATTCTGCGACGTTTCAATATCAATATTAAAAGATATCATCTCTCTGCTTGATAACGACAAGAGGACACTTGTTGAAACGTCGCAGAATAAATAAACTCAGTAATTGTTTATCCATAAAGCTTAGTTATTATTATTATGCTTCTGTGGGTATATGTTACCTTGCATGGCAAACATAGATCTCCAGTGAAGGTCCAGGGTTCAATCTCGGCAAAGGGTCCAGTTGTTCGGATGTAGCAATAAACCGAGGCCCTGTACGCTACAGGCTGTACACGTTAAAGATCCCTCGACAGTTGGAAATAAAATAATATTAGGATAATTCCGCTGTCCTGGCAGCAAAATTTCCTTCATTGCACACTACATTACATTGCTCGTATTCATACCCAGTTAGGTGGAGACAAGTAGGACGTAAAACTCCTTTTTATTTTATAGGTTCAAGGAAGCTGGCATGGTGTCTGAGTTTACAGGTCTCAACCGAAACATTATACCTAATAAAATAATAGAATTATCGACAAAGGAGTTGTTTTGCAGGTAATTAGTAACATTTGAATCTTAATAACATTTTCTTGTCGGAAAACAGATTTTAAAAAGAAGTCGGTAATGTGAAATTGAATTATGTATAGAAATACAATAATACAAAATGTCATGAAGTAGCTATTGTGGCATGTTTAATATTTAGGGCCTTGAATCTAAACCCGATGACATACCAAACGAGGTTTTCTAAATGGTGTATGGACACTCAAGGGATCAATTTGCATCATTCCAATTTGCGCCCTAATGGTGGGCTGAATGTTAGACAGGACCATGTCACTTTGGACCTAATTTTAATCCATGTAAAATTAAAGGTCTGTTCTTGTCTTCATAGGCTGAATGTTAGATAGGACTATGTCCTTGTGTATTGGACCTAGTTCTGAACTGCGTGAACATAAAGAGTATATGTTTGTCCCCATGATCTGAATGTAAGACAGGACCTCATTGTGTATTGGACCTTATTCTTATATTAAAGAAAAGAAATTTCATAGTGTTTCCACGGGATGCATATGGAAACTATCGCCTACTCTAACTTTAATTTTGGAGTTTTCTGAAACCAACACTATTTATAACGTTTACGTAAACAAAAGCGGTATGTATTTGGTTCGTGTAGGATAAATAACAAAATCAACGCCAAATTGAAAAGAAAAGATGTTTATGATCAAACTAGTTCAAATAAGCACATTCCGTTTTTTCTATATTAAACCCTGTTTCAAACCTAATTACTTTATCAAGTAGGTACTTAGAAATATTTTTCAGGTATAATTTACAATATTTTTATGATGAAAGTTGTGTGAAAAGCCCCCAAGAAGAAATCATATTTAAAAGCTAATACGTACATAACGTTATTCATAAATCCTTTATATCGCTTACCAATTCACTTTGCCGATTTTTTCCTATTGACCAATAACGAAAGGAATTTTAGAACTCTATTGACTCAATATTGTGATAGAATGCGCAATGCTGGTCGTCGCTATCAACCACCCACAGTAGTTTTGATTGACACACTATCACTGTTCTAATCAACTGTTCTGATTAGCCACCAACTGTTTATCACTAGTATAATTCATACAACAATTCTTTAATAAACTTTACTACAATCAAACAAGATCGCAGCCGTGTCATTACTACCACGTCATAAACAAATCAAACACTACCATTTTCTGTCCTTCCCGCCTTATCGTTTAATACGTCATTAGAACGTGTGCATGTTTATCCCTTGTCTGACTTGTCATATTGGTACGTGGACGTTGATCAACAACGCCAACCCACCCCCTCCCCCCGAACTCCAGTCGTCTGACATGTTGAAAGCGTCTAGTCGTTGGTATGGCTACGGGCTGTGTACGTTAAATATCCCATGATAGTTGGAAATCACAAATAGAGTAGGCTTGTGCCGGTGTCCTGACAATTTTTCTTTCGTAGCACTGCGCTGCCTGTATTTTTTTTAGTCCACTAGGTACAGAAGAGAAGGGCGTAAAACTCCATTCATTTCATTTCATTTAGCCAGGAAACAAATCAAAGATGACCCGTTCGTACTTGTGGCGACGTCATCAAAAAAGTGGATCATGTTTACATCAGGTCACGAACTCACGATGTTGTGGGTGTAGTCACATTTTTAAGAGACTCCCAGGGGAGAGATTAAACAAAGGCCATCTATTTAAGACACAAATTAAACTGAATTAGAATCACTTCAAGCGAAGTGTCTCCTGTTTGCTGTGTATTTTGTTCAAATAAATAAGATCGTGGTAAACGCAATAAAATCTTGGTTAACGGTTTAAAAATCGTGGTAAGAGTTTTAAAAAAACGTGGTAAATGCCATAGCATCGTGGTAAAATTCTTAGAATAGAAGATAGATAGTCATGACAATCGTGGGTAAAGTCATGAAAATCGTGGTGAAAGTCACGAAAATCGTGGCAAACATCATAAAAGTGGTGAATGTAATTAATAAGTTATTATATCGAAATGTGCCTTTTTCATAACCAAGACATGGAGAAACATGAAAATAATGAAATTAAAGCCATAGCGCCATATGAATAGGTATGTTTGATAGTGTGGTTATATCTGCCCGAGGGACAGTATTGTTGTTAGAAATCTAAACACTTGGATTAAAATATTGAATTAGTGTAGGATTGTAAGTTATATCACGCTTAAGAAGCTCTCTAGTTTTAATAGCTGACGAGTATTATAGTCTCTCTCACGAGTCGCCTTTCAGCATTCCAACAATCAATTTCTCAAGTATTTCTCATCAAATATAGAATTATATTCAAAACTAGAAGAAATCTCATTTGTAATTATGTCTACAACAATTCACAACAACATATTTATTCACCGAAATTGGTTTAGTGCACATCTTGCTGTCAACTCACCACAGAGCTGTGGTGCCTCTGTGAGTTGGACTGTGGTGGCTCTGTGAGTTAGACTGTGGTGGCTCTATGAGTTAGATACTTGCTCACTAACCAGGGTTTAATCCCGGCATATGACATAATATTATGAGATAGTACCTTGGCTCTTTTCACCGCTGTGTCCCCCTGTCGGCGATGCAGGTCGGAGGAGCTGACATGGAGAAAGCATCTAGCTGTTCAGATGGGTCAATAAACCCAGGCCCTGTGTGCAACGGGATGTGCACGGTTAAAGATCGCCCAATAGTTGGAAGTCGTAAATAGAGGCTTTGTGTCGGTCTCCTGGCAAAAGTTCATTCATTGCACACTGTCAGGATCCGTTAGTCAGTATCCCTGCAATGAGTCATGACCAAATGACGTGATAATCTAATTGTTTTCAATCCTTGCTTGAATTTCTGAAAAAAAAATTCGGAGAATTAACCCTCTTGGAATAAACATCTGAAACACGTGTTTCGCGTAATTATCTCCATGCTATCTATCATTAGAAAGAGCTCATTAAATCTAAGGTCCGATATTCATTAAAGTAAAAGAGAAATAGACGAAGACGAATAGGCACGGCGAGCGGTCATCAAGATGCTGTCCAATCATCACATTGTTGAATAATTAAAACTTGTGGCCACTGTTTAAATTAAAAACTGAGTCGCTAATGACAGTGGGGGTCGTTGGAACGGGGGAATTATCAATAGACCCTGGAAATATAATTAAGACTCGCTCCCATTATGTACATCGTTCAATGTATTCATAAAGTTTAATTGTCTTTACGTTACATGCATTATGTTTAGATGAGTTTGGAAAGGTCGCCCATCTTTAAAGCTCTTCTATAGTCCCTTAAAGTCTTTTAAATCGAGCGGAAATAATGAAGCAAATATCGTCCCTCCTGTGTTTTAGATTTCTCTTTGGGTTTATGACATTTTCCCCCTCTTTTGTAATCTAACAAGTTTTCAATCTCAGTCACATTCGTTATTCAACCTATCAAAACGTGATATATAGAACCCGTTTCTTTGAAAACAATGTAGAAATGAAACAGTTAAATTGCTATTAATTTTTAATTGCTCTTCTGTGAGTTTTGCTATTATAATTTAATTTTAGTTGCTGGAATACTAAGCGTTTAATGACGTCACTAATCGCAAAGGGTCTATTAAAGTAGATTGTACGCTTGGCGTCATTAGATGAATTGCAGGTACCACAAACGTCTGATTTAGAAGTAAAACCTTGAAGAGTAATGTTTTTGTCTAATTCTGCGGTGATATATGGTATACGGTGTTGTGGTAAATTAAACGGTAAGGAAGTGTTTAAGGAGGTAAATTTTGTGGTATTGTATAAATGGCAAATCAAATATTTAGTTAAAATACCATCTATACCTGTTGAATAGATAGGAAAAATCAAATTTGTTACAAATTGCGATAATTTGTGATTTATGTGGATAAACAAGGCTTTATGTTTGACAGGGCCATTACTTTTTTAATTCCCATTAGTGGCCGCTGTCGCCTCGTCATCCCTATCGGTAATCTCTGTAGAGTGCTCGTCGTCTGGATCCGTACAAATTTTGTCTTCAAACTATCATTCTTTGATAAGATAATAGACCGAAACGAAATCCGTTAAAGGTCAGGTTTTTTATTTGTTCACACTACCACCAATATCTCGTTTATCCGTTTTGATAACCTTGTAGACTCTCTCCAATACAACAATATTGTCAGTGTTATCGTTGTATATTATTGCAGGGGCTACAGACATCTGAATATTGGAATGTTGCTATTTATGTGCCCGATACATACATAATTATATACAGAATTTCGAATACCTTTTTACATTCCGTTTTAGATTAATATATTTTGTTTTCAAAGTCATAATAATATATGTAAATCTAACCTGAACCTACGGCGATGGCATGAAAAATAATAATGCTTACTAGAGCTGAGTACAGCACTATGCATGGCAATCGATATTTTTCCCATAGCTATAAGGTCCCTTCGCACTTTAATATCGTTCGCCCGGTGTTTGAATTTTATAAGTTAATTAGAAGTCGCACATTAGTCTAAATCTAAAATCACCTATTTTCAATTATGCATATCTCGGAAAGTTTAATGTGGACAACTTAAATAAAGTTGGAAGTTTGATTTCAAACACATTACAATGGAATCAAACTAGATGATGAATATTATATAATACTTTGAACTCAATGGGAGCGATTTTCAGTCGTTTAAAACATCGGAAGCCCTTTATCTTCATAGGGTCTATATCGCCACTCAATTCAATCAACGAGAGCGATATTCAGCCAGATTAAATACCAGTAGCCCTTTAGCTCCATAGAGTCCATATCGCCACCCAATTCAATCAACGATTTTCCTCACCAGTAGCCGTCCACCGGCTATGTTTTAATTCCATGTAACAAATGCTGAGAAACCCTTTCGCAGAGATTCTCTCTGGCATTAGTGGCGTCAATACCATCCCCCACTTATCAGACACATTTTATTGTCAGTCGTACTTTCATAGTAGTAAATAATTATATAGTAAATCAATTGTAGCTTGTAGACTCCCTAGAGTGAAACGATAAATCCTGGTAAAATCTCCCTGTTATCGTTTTGAACCAATTATCTCTAAACTAGTGTCTATTTAGCTGATTTAATCACGGGTTGAAAGCTGGTTGGGCTGACGACGTAGTTGCTTCCTGTATTGCCTCCTGCACCGGCCTTATTCACACAAGTCATTCAGAAATTCTATTGACTGACGGTGTTATCAAACAGATAAATGATACAGAGAACAGTCTTCAGAGCCTAATTGGAGTGGCTAAAAATGAAAAAAAAATTAGCAAAAACAGAACGCTCCAAACGGTCTACCGTTAAAGTTCCGCTGGCTCTCTGCAATATATTTACGGTAAATGAGGTGAAGTGCCAAATGTTAAAAGTCTTGATATTGGCCTCGGTAGTTTTTTTTCTAGTTTAATAAAAATGAGCGACAATCAAACTGTCTGGGCGCACCTTCTACTTCCTACCAAAAAGTAGACGAAACAATAAAGTCAACGACGTACTCTACTTCTTTGTATGAAGAGGGTCTACAAGAAAGGTCTATGTTATTTAGAAACTTTCTAGTTTAATAAAATGAACGACAATCAAACTGTCTGGGCGCACCTTCTGCTTCCTACCAAAAAGTAGACGAAACAATCTAGTCCTTTAAGTCAACGACGTACTCTATTTCTCAGTATGATGAGGGCCTTAGTTAGTGGAACAGGTTATTTCCTGTTACTTCTTATTGGCTCGTGCTAGATCCATGGGTTGACGTCTAACAGGGGCAATACATGACATATGACTATGTTATTTTTATGAGACTTGGACAATGCAGTGATGCAATTGAGATATTTGAAAGAGAATAAATTGAGTTTGGCGTATTGCACGGATATATTTTGCCACGACGGTGTCTGCGTTCTGCTGTCTATGGAGAGATCTCTGTAGGGTGAATCTTTGCAATATCAGCTGATATCCTATAACGACTAATATTGGGAGGTGCAGTCTCCAAATAGGTTACTACAATTCATTCTACGTTAGTCAAACTAGGGTAGAAATGTAGGACGTGAAACTGTATTTCATTTCGTTAATGAAAAAGTCTGGTTTCTAGAACAAATTCAGGAGCTTAGGTACCTAACTGTTGTGGTTGATAAGTACAGCAAATACGGTAGCATATCATTTTTAAACACCATGTTTTTTGGACTAAAGTATCAAAGTCGACTTCAGATTTTGTTTTCAGCCTCAAAATAAATCGATCAATTAACTGTTGTCTAAATCGAGATCCTAAGAAAAACATATATTTTATCCTATAGTCGCTACATCATGAACATCCGAAGTTTTTTTGTTCTGTTCGTCACGGGTTGGGGTTTCAGTTGCGTGTTTGGTCTCCGAGATTTCAGCCTAGACCCATTTCAACACGGAATACTATAGTTGCAATTGGTATGCTATTCCCCGAAGCTTCCGTCAAATCCTGATTGTGTTGGGACTCGTAAAGGTCCAACTATATGTTTGAACCAGAAGATAAGAATGTAAAAACCAATTTCATCCCTACAGACCTGTAGTTACAAGATGGGGGGGGGGGAGGGAGGTCTGAAAAAATGTCATTCCCCATGATGAAATTCTGACAAACTGACCAATTTCATTACTTATACTAACACCCTCCCCGATTACCCCTTCGGATATATAACTTGTCCACCCGAACAATCAAATCTAACCAGCTCTGTATTTCAAAACATGCTCGATACTAAATAGATGCGATATTCTTGCATGGGCTAGCCACAATTTTGTAATGGTCTCATGATGCATCGGCGTCTTCATGCACGCATGCCTTTTTCTTGAGATTAGTCGAGAACCAAACATTCAGACTAAACCACGGAAGAGTTTCGCGTCCTGCTGTTTTTGTGTCTTAAAATAATTAGACTTTCGGCGAGAGCAAACCAAACCAGCTCTTCGAACCCAAGGGGCACGTACCAAAAACTGACTTTTAACCCCTACAAGTTGAACTTCCAAGACTCCAAATTTAGGCAGATATAGAGACGACGAGATCCATTTTATCGAACTATTTGTAAGCTGGCCTTTACTCGTGTAATAAAGACGCTCCGATAGTTAAGTGTGTTTTTTCTTCTTTCGTTCGTTTTATTTTTTCTAATATTAAATTAGATTTGTACGACACCCGAAGACGGTGACAATAAAATGCTAAGCCCATTAAATTTTATTCCACTAATTGCAGTAATCTAATTATTCACTTTTTTTCTTTATCGAGATTCGATGATTTTGACCTTTTAAATTTCAAAAGAAAAGGAAAACTTATCACACAATGCGGAAGCCTCGTGACACACCTCGACTATTTGTTTTGTTCTGGAGGGTTTGCAATGATTATCAAAACTCCACCTTAATCTAGATTATGTGTCCCTTTGACATATCCGAAACTATGGAAAGCTTACATAAACCATTTAGGTTTCTTGTGTTTTTTGGAAAAACTACTGTACGGATTTAATTGGGCAGTTTGCCAATTTTTTATTTTTTTTTCACGTATAATTTAAGATTTTTTTTTAAATGAAAATTTAACATATTTTTATTTATTCTATTACTCTAGGACGAGAGATCTGGTTTGTTTTTTTAGCCAGCGTACAATTCAACCTAGTGGCTGTATTTACAAATTCCTGGCAATAAAAAAAGTGCCAAACGAAGTCAAGGTGTTAGACGTAGTTGGTATTGACATAAGTGGATTACATACTTTATCTGTGATGGGTGCTTACCTGAAGACCGGGGTTTTATCCCGACAGAGGTCGAGATGAAATTTACGATTTTTCAACCCGGTTTCACCTTGTTAGTGATTCAGGTAGGAGGGACTGACATTGAAGAAGTGTCTAGTCGTTCTTATTGGACAATAAACCGAGTCCCCGTGTGCTACATGCTGTGCACGTTAAATATCTTTTGAGATTTTTCAACCCACTATCCTTCTTCAAAATATTAACTTATTGGCGCAAAGGAAAGAATTTCAAAAGAGTGGGAGTTTAATCTTAAGACAATTTTTAATGGAAAATCATAAATTTGCCTTGATAATAAAACCGTAAGATGGGAAGAATAAAAATTCCATTCATTGTATCCAAAATTGAAACAGCTGTACAGACAACCTCTACGACATTTACAGATACATAAGAGCTTAGAATTTCATATCATTCGCTCAGTGCGGTAAGATTCATTTAACTTAGCTTCACATTAGCTCTAACATTTCATTTTCTTTCATAAGCTCAAAAGATACAGGAAGACATAACATTCCATTTCATATTTCATTTTATTTCATTATTCCAAAAGATACAGAATGACGTAACATTCCATTTCATATTTCATTTTATTTCATTATTCCAAAAGATACAGAATGACGTAACATTTCAGTTCATATTTCATTTTATTTCATAAGCTCAAAAGTTGTAACATTTATTTCACATTTTATTTCATTAGCTTAAGTTAAAGAAGATAGTAACATTTGTTTCATTACCTCAAAAGATTTAGAAAGACGTAACATTACATTTCATATTTCATTTTATTTCATAAGCTCAAAAGTTACAGAAAATTGTAACATTTATTTCATTAGCTTAAGTTACAGAAGATAGTAACATTTGTTTCATTAGCTCAAAAGATTTAGAAAGACGTAACATTACATTTCATATTTCATTTTATTTCATAAGCTCAAAAGTTACAGAAAATTGTAACATTTATTTCATTAGCTTAAGTTACAGAAGATAGTAACATTTGTTTCATTAGCTCAAAAGATTTAGAAAGACGTATCATTTCATAGTTCTTAATGAGATCTAGAGAGGACTACCATTTTATTTCATTTCAGTCCAGAAAGTATTATTTCATTTCCTTACACCATTCATTTAAGTTAATTTTATTTCATTAACTTAATAAGGATGTATATGGACATAAAATCTGATTTTATTTTTAATAGTCTAATGGACGGAGTAGGTCGTAAAATTCCATTAGCTCAAGGAGAGCTGTTACAGTCAAGTTAGACTCCAGCAACAAGATATGTCAAGACGTCATGATCAAACGAAATTTTCAAAACAAAATTGTAATGGTCCCTAAAGCAGTTATATAATGATGGTAAACATGATTTCATTAATTGACCAATAAGCTTCATTTTATTCCAATTTATTTCATTAGTCCAATAAGGTACATCCCAATTCAGTTTATTTCATTAGGAAAATAAGGTACATCCCAATTAAGTTTATTCATTTGGCCAATAAGGTACATCCCAATTAAGTTTATTTCATTATGCCAATAAGGCACATGCCAATTCAGTTTATTTCATTAGGCAAATAAGGTACATCCCAATTCAATTTATTTCATTAGTCCAATAAGGTACTTTTCAATTCAGTTTAATCCACTAACAGTCCAATAAAGTACATTTTATTTCAGTTTATTTCATTAGTCCAATAAGGTACATTTCAGTTTAGTTTATTTCATTAGTCAAATAAGGTACATTTCGATTCAGTTTATTTCATTAGTCCAATAAGGTACATTTTGATTCAGTTTATTTCATTAGTCCAATAAGGTACATTCCAATTCAGTTTATTTCATTAATAGTCCAATAAAGTACGTTTCATTTTAGTTTATTTCATTAGTCCAATAAGATACATATAGTCCAATAAGATACATTTCATTTTAGTTTATTTCATTTGTACAAAACGGAAAAAATTATTTCAATAGAAGTGTATTGAAGTCTGTAGTTTACTTAAAGACAATCCTAGTCTCAACTCGAAACAAATAGACTTGAGCTATTAATCCAGTTATAGACCGTGTTTCTAATGGAACATGTCCGTCTGTTTGTAAGCATTGATTTTTTAGTTTAGAAGGGATTATAACTCAGTCGATTAAAAGATTGAATGACATGCGCTTGAAATGAGTTCTAATCTCTAGCGAGGTCTCTTTATAATTTGATTTTTTACAAATGTACAATCTCCGTTTGTGACTAAAAAGGTCTTTTTGATATTAATTTTTCGAACACCTTAAATATTACCCGCCTTTTCCGTGCGAATTGGAGCATATTTATATGCGAGTAAACTTCGAAGTATATACTTCTGCTCTTTAATTTTAATACGCCCACACATTAATTATTTTATTTTCTATGAGTTATAACCCTTGTTTTTTAATTCTTTGTGTACATGATAGAGAGCTGGATTCTAGATGGATTTTGATGAAACTTCATGTGAGTCTTTTTAATCACTTAAGAATGAACCATATTAAAAATTAGACCAATCGAAAAATATTTTCTATGAGTTATTGCCCTTGTTCTTGGATACTTCGTGGACACAATAGAGAGCTGGTTTCTTGATGGATTTTGGTGAAATTTATGTGAGTGTTCCTAATCACCCAAGGATGAACTTTAATTAAAAATCAAGAAAAATATTTCATTTACTGATAAATCTAGTCAACCTCCTGGAAAATTGGCTGCCATTATAAATGTGGGCGTATTAGGATGGCCATCGCTATTTTATAGCAAAGTTTTAGTTCATATACGGGAACCTTTATCAAGCAATATATAATGAAAAGGTATGAAGTATAAGTCTAAATAGCAAATATAAATGACATTTATAACTCATTCGAATTAGCGATTACAAGATAACATTAACAAAAAAGAAGATTGAAGTATCCAAAGCACTACAAGCTAATGAAGGCATTACTAGATAATTAAACACTTCAAGGTGATAAAGCATTTCAAGGTAATGGAAGAAACATAGTCTTAATAATGTCCGTGTTCATCTAATGTTTAAGATATTTATATATGTCATTTAAAGAATAAGTTAATGATAAAGACGGGAGCATCCTCGATGAAACGTCGTAAATTATTTAATAAAGCAATTGTTATCCATATAATTGTGTCCTGATAAATATTCTCCAACTACTAAACGCCACTTAAGGAAGTCAATAAGTTAGTAGTAGTTCATTTGATTTCAATACCACGAAAAATTATATACGTGTGAACTTAACATTTACCAACAACTACTAGTATACTAAAGTAGAGATTAGGGTGGTTGCAAGGTAAAGTCATTTTTCAACAGTAGGCAAATTTGGTGCAAGTTGATACTTCAAGTCTCGATGTAACGAAACATCACTACGGCGTATTTATATTGTTCAGATTAGGCTCGCTCACATGGTCCACAGACAATTATTTTCTGTTTTCAGATCACAATAAATATATCGAAACAATGATTTAGATTTCAATCAAAATTGAAAAATAATATTTGAGATATTTCCCCTGGAACAAAGCTATTATGGAAATATAATAAAGATAGCTTTTAGAATAATATAAAGATAACTTTGGTTTTAAGAACATTGGAATTTCTCATTTTTTGTAGAAAATTCTCTTTAGGGATTGAAATACATTATTACTGCAATAACGAGGAAAAAATTCCTTATCTTCCTTTTTTTTAACTCTAAGAAATGTATTATTTTTTTCGAAGAAGTTAAGAAGACCCTATTTTCATACCAAACAGAAAACACTGAAATTGTTCAATGATTTTGTATCTTTTGTTTTATGAGGATTGTACAATACTGAATATACAATTGTGTAGATTGTGAACCTCACCGCTATGTATTTAATATACACTGTCTCATTTATTGAACGATGCTTTTAGTGTTTTTGAAATTTTTTAGTGATTCGCTGTTGTATGTGTATTATACAACACATATCACAGAACTAGGTTACTCGATTCACATGAGTACGATCGTCTGTACTAAAGCTTTATGTAAACAACATATCACCAGACTCTGGGTTATATTCCAGGATAATCTACTGTTGTACAATGGTCTCTATGTGTTGTATATATACCACTAGTTATCATCTAACTCTGGGTTATATTCCAGGATGATCTACTGTTGTACCATGGTCTCTATGTGTTGTATATATGTCACTAGTTATCATCTAACTCTGTGTTATATTCCAGGATGATCTACAGGTGTACCATGGTCTCTATGTGTTGTATATATGTCACTAGTCATCATCTAACTCGAGGTTATATTCCAGGATGATCTACTGTTGTACCATAGTCTCTATGTGTTGTATATATACCACTAGTTATCATCTAACACTAGGTTATATCCCAGGATGATCTACTATTGTACCACGGTCTCTATGTGTTGTATATATGTCGCTAGTTATCATCTAACTCTGGGTTCTATTTTAGAGTGTGATCAACTTCACCCATTGGTGAGTTTTTATCTGGTAACCCAGGATAAAACTACTTCTATTTGTGTATATGCTACCTGATTTGAGGACTGACAAAATTATCTCCCCACCAACCACACCACCCCATCCTCCGCACTTTTTAACTCAAACCATTAGAAAAATGATTTCTCCTGAAATCTCATTGGTCTGTTTCCTATTAACAGTGTAGTATCATAGCCTCTGGCCCTCTATTATCGTCGTTTTTATATTTTTAAATTGTACAACGATTTAAAAGGTTCTAAAGTTTCAACTATCATCGCTACAATAGCAAACACTTGCTTGTAGTTAAAACACATTTCTGAAAATTAAACGATTTTTTCTACAATACAATTACATGATCGGGTTAAATTTAAAGAATTTGTTTTGTGAAAACTATTTAGATAAAACCCCTTTCAGTGTGCAATGCATGTAGTATCGTTCTACTGGGGACATCAGTTAGACACCCCGCCCCTCGAGATTTTACTGCTTTACCCACGACCACGTCGAATTTATTTTTCATTAAGGTGTTATATGCCTGGTTGTCTCTTTTGGCTATTGTGATGCCATTACTTGACCCTCTCCGACCCTTCAGTCAGAGTAACACCGCTAAATGATGGTTATAGTGACAACACTAATATCCGTGGTTCTTTCATGAATCCACATCACGAAGCCAGACAATATTCCAGACAGAACATGTTATCGTTAATATGAAACAGCATATCGAACGCGCAAAGACATTGATTACCATTTTCACTATAACGGCCTTGTTAAATAGGTCTGTTCGATTATATTACTTTGTTAAGGGCTGTAAACCATTTGCTTAAATCTGAATATTTGGTGACATGCATTTTTTCAATACGTTGTGTAATAAATCTGCAATGACATTTTTCTATTATTATTACTGTGTATTTTATATAATACATTTGATTTATCTCGTGCGTAGTGTCTGATTCTTTTCCACACTAAAGCCTACGAAAAATGGTAATAATATTTTTTTTTTCATCTGCTAACGAGCTATTAATAAATGTACTTTTAGTTCTCTGGTAAATGGATGGTAAAGAAGTTGTCTAAATTTTTATGTGTATTCGACACACTGATAGCATCTATTTGCACCATTTCAATTTCAATCAGACATATGTGCTTCCTGCACCCCTCCCCCCTCAAAAATAAAAAAGTTTTTGATGACGTCACTAATCGCAAAATATGGTTCTTGATTAATGACGTAATGAGTTCACTCTTAGTAGATTTGCAGGAACCACAGATGCCTGATTTAAAGTTGGAATGGTACAAATCAGTGTCTCCCGATACACAAAAGATCTTTGAGCATAGCTTTCCCAGCCCATATATAGAACTAAACGAGTAGACATCTGTATTCCCCAAAAATCCGAAAGGTATCTCATTGTTTACCCATTACTCCTCTAAATGCCTGTGCTTTGCTTACTTTTTACTTCCCGTTTGGCACATGTTCATACAGCCTAAGTGGAAAAAAACGCTGTCACGAATACGGAAGTATATGTTTATGAAACAAATGTTGAACAACGATGTCTTAACGACCAATAAAGAAATGTTAGAGCTATTTTAATGAAAATGTATCGAATATTGAGGAGATTTATAAATTTAGCACCCGCCAGACATCATTTTTTTTCATCCTGAAGTCTCTCAACGACAAACAGCAACCAGTTGTCAAACGATTTTTTGACAATCTACTTTAATTCCTGTAATAACTCTGTTATTTTTCAAAAAAATTAGATTTTTTTTGATTAAAATTGACACAGGTTATTGAACGACAACAGGCTTAAAGAATAAAGGACATCCATAAAAATTGTCAACGATATACATGTAGAAGAGATAATAGGCCTAGTATTTTAGCGGGTATGGCTCCAGTATGCGCACTTACTCTTCTAGACACTTGATACAAATTTTCATTAGAAAATACTTCCCTTTTCATTTCAGGGGATTTCAGGTTTCGTGTGTGCGGTAGTAATACCAGACATCGCCTAAGCATTGGTTATATTCTAGAGGGTTATACACTGTTGTACTATTGTCTGTTTATAAAAACATCAGACATCACCTAACTCTGGGTTATGTTCTAGAGATTGGTCCCATGTTGTACTATTGTCTGTTTATAGAACCATCAGACATCATCCAACTCTGGGTTATATTCTAGAGATTGGTCCCATGTTGTACTATTGTCTGTTTGTCGAAATATCCGACATCACTTTACTCTGGGTTATATTGTAGAGATTGGTACACTGTTGTACTATTGCCAGTTTATTATAAACAACAGACATCACCTAATTCTAGGTTATATTCTAGCGACAGCACCACTGTACTATTGTCTCTTAATAGAAACATCACCCAACTCTGTGTTATATTCTGTTGTACAATTGACGGTATAAAGAAACATCAAACAACTCTAGGTCGTTTACTCAAATCCGTTTGTTATGCCATAAAAACATAAAAAGGCTGATTTCACGTCGCTGATAATTACAAATCAATGAAATATTTTATTATTGACAGGTAAACTTTATGATCTAGATTTATGAGTTGGACACGTTCTTTTAAAAGACAGTTTTAATTCAACACATTGTCAATAACTTGCATGCGATATATAGACCCACTTATAGCTATTACTTCTATTTGAATGAGGTTAAAGAGTACTATGTCTCATCCCAGGTGATTCTCGGTTCATTCTTGTCATAAATTTTCTTTTTGATTTTTTTTTTTTTTTTTTTTTTTTGATAAAAAATAATCTATCCTTTGGATTTTTTATACTTTTACGTTACAACCATTGATTATGATTTTTAAAGCTTTTTGTCTTTAATAACGTCCGCTATCTAACAAAAATAAATTATCTATACTATGCAAGACTAAAATGCGTAAATGGTAAATAAAGCGGGAACCAGGACATATACACACAAAAAATGGTAAATAACGCGCAAACCAGATATACACAAACAATGGTAAAAAAGGCGGGAACACGGCAGATACAATGGTAAATAAAGCAGGAACAAGGGCAGATTCACACAAACAATGGTAAATGAAGCGGAAACAAGGGCAGTTACACACAAACAATGGTAAATAAAGCGGGAACCAGGGCAGATTTACACAAACAATGGTAAATAAAGCGGGAACCAGGGCAGATTCACACAAACAATAGTAAATAAAGCGGAAACAAGGGCAGATACACACAAACAATGGTAAATAAAGCGCGAACCAGTGCAGATACACACAAACAATGGTAAATAAAGCGGGGACCAGTGCAGATACACACAAACAATGGTAAATCAAGCGGGGACCAGTGCAGATACACACAAACAATAGTAAATAAAGCGCGAACCAGTGCAGATTCACACAAACAATGGTAAATAGAGCGGGAACCAGGGCAGATACACACATACAATGGTACGAAAAGTGGGAGTCCGGGCAAACACAAAAATAATAGTAAATAAAGCGCAAATCCCAGAATTAAAAATGGTAAACAAAAGTAAACAACGGAACACAAACAAAAGGAAACAGTTGTAGACTACTTATCTAGCGCATCCTTTGGACTATAACGGGAGCGATTGCTTTGATGAGGTTGTAAGGACTATAGGTCTTTCGTCGGATCCTTTTGTCCAGGGTTGTATGTACCTGATTGTTTTGTTTGTCCTTTTATTCAGTAGCTCCAAAGTTTATGATTATTTCTTCTATTAGAAATAATGTATATATAGAAAGTAATGTTTAGTTAATTGACAATTAGTCTTCAAAACATTTTAAAGATGTCGTCTTTATTGAGTCTGACGGAATGTATAGGACCGATAAATATCAAATTTAGAGGACATTGTATATGAATTTTATATGTGCTATTTTAAGATATCCTTTTTTTAATTCCCTTATGCAGTTTTTGTCTGCCCATTTTTGACTAATTATATTTGTGTGTGTTTGCCCTGGCTCTAGCTTTTAAACCATTGTTTGTGTGCGATTTGATTTCCAAAATTGAATTTCTGAGAAATTTATTGGCGGAAGGTTATTTCTTAGTAGTGCTTTTGTGTGCAGTGACAGTCAAGCGGATGTTGATAAAATGTAGTGGTTCACTTTCATTTTGACTAGTTCAACATTTTCATGGTTATGATAAGTTTTGTCCAGAAACCAAGTATCGGCCAGGTTATAAAGTGACATATTGAAAAGTTTTTAACGAGATGTTTGGAAAAATGCTATAGAAGGTTGAATTTCGTGATTTAACCTGGAGCAAATCAATTGGTGAAACGAGTCCATATATTGTGTTATTAAAGAAGTTAACTCTACAATCATAAGATATGATCACACTTACAGAGTTAAGCTCCTTTTGTACTGTCGTTCAATAAAGTTCAAAGCTTAAAAATGAACTTCCGGCGTATTTAACCCAGTTTCCGCTTATCTGTCCTGATTGGTCAAACGAATGGCGAAAATCTCCCTTTAACATACTTTTCCCACGCTTATTTTCCACTTATTTCTTCATCAACGCTTAGCTATCTCAGATTCTAGTTCTGTTTTGAGAACGATATTTTGATAAAAGAAAAGGTTAAAATCTCTGTCTCAAAAAAATTCCCCCATTACACACAACATAGGGATGTTCATCAACACTTCTCCAATAAGAAAGATTATGACGTAAAACTCAATTTCATTTCAGTTTTTCGCAGGGCATGATTAAGACTTATATGCTATTCTTCGTTCTTCAATTATAAAAAAGCTAAAACTGTGCATGAAAATCTCATCGAGGTACTGGCCTGTAGGGTGGATATATGATTAAAACATAATTTAATAACAATTCTGTGGTATAACTTTGGATTTGGTTTTAAACCGCTTACTGCAATGAATTTACAATGTATAAATGAGCCATCTGGGCGTTATCAGCTGCAAGGATAAGGCAAGATGAAGTAAAAGGCATGAAATTAAGTCGTCAAGAACCAGACTCAACTACAAAACCATGTTAATTGGCAGAGAAACTACGTATCGATATTCAACGATATTGACATAAAGCTGTAAGAACCGACTTGAAACTGCGTAACGACATGAAGCCGTATGAACATAAAGTCACATTGGCGACAAGAAACTAGGTAAAACCATCCGAACCGACATGAAAGTACGTAACGACATAAAGCTACATGAACCGACATGACGCTACGTAACGACATAAAGCCAAATGAACCGACCAAAAAACTACGTTACGACATAAAGCCACATGAACCGACCGGAAGCTACGTAACGACATAAAGCAACATGAACCGACCAGAATTTACTTAGCGAAATAAATCCGTCTGCACCGACATGAAACTACCGATCGAAAAAGCCATATTCACCTACAAGAAAACCTCATAGGGATATAGAGCCATATGAACCGACCAGAAGCTACGTAACGACATAAAGCTACATACACCTACAAGAAAACCACGCAAGGATATAAAGCCATATGAACCGTCATGAAACAACGCTACTGTATCAAAATACAATAAAACTCATCGAAGGAACATCTATCAGAATTGAGCTATGTCCCGTGGGGTCGGGCGAATCCTATAGATCTTTTGGGGATCCTCGTATGTATACATTTTTACAATTATGGAAAGTTCGTTCTGATTAAAATAAATACCCATCAAAACAGATCCCGTGAGGTTGAAGGAAGCCGATGTCTATATTCTTCTATTTTACTTTACATCTGTCATATATAAAGTCAATTAGGTAAAGGAAAACCTAAAACGTCCGTCTAGATTATGCCTGTAGCATAACAGGAAAATTCCCGGGAGACGAAAAGTCATTATTTTTTCGATATCAAAGCATTTAATGTTAAGTTTCTTAAAGTTTTAGAACTTTCTGAAACCGCGCTAAGTCTGCTAAGGAAGATTGAGCTACTCTTAGCGAATAAATCACCAATTTAAATGCAGTGAGTTTCGAAATTCGTATCCCCATCTCCACGGCAAATCAGATGGATTCGTCATCCCGATTTTCCCCTTGTGCTGCAGGCTGGCATTGATAAAGTGGCTATTAGTTTGGGCGAGGACAATAGTGAGGGACCCCATGTGCTACAGGCTGTGTACGTTAAAGATTCCTCAACAGTTGGAAATAGCAAAACGAGTAGGCTAATGCCGCTGTTCCGACAATATTTCCCTCATTCCACATTATATAGCGTTATCTGTCTGTATTTCATATTTTGTGTGGTCTCCATCTGCCTGTAACACCTCTCATATCTTGATAGATATGATTTTTACAATCGCCAAAAAAAGAAAAAAAAATGTCTTAAACATCTATTTCAGAGAATCCGCATAGATGATAATGTCTATTTATTGTTGACCCGACATCTTAGAGAGTCCACATAGATGATGCTGTCTAGTTATTGTTGACTCTACACTCTTTCAGAGAGTCCACATAGATGATAATGTCTTTTTATTATTGACTCTACATCTATTATAGAGAGTCCACATAGATGATAATGTCTATTTATTGTTGACTCTACACTCTTTCAGAGAGTCCACATAGATGATAATGTCTTTTTATTATTGACTCTACATCTATTATAGAGAGTCCACATAGATGATAATGTCTATTTATTGTTGACTCTACACTCTTTCAGAGAGTCCACATAGATGATAATGTCTTTTTATTATCGACTCTACATCTATCATAGACAGTCCACATAGACGACAATGTCTAGTTATTGTTGACTCTACATCTCTTTCAGAGAGTCCACATAGATGATAATGTCTTTTTATTATTGACTCTACATCTCTTTCAGAGAGTCCACATAGATGACAATGTCTATATATTGTTGACTCTACATCTCTTTCAGAGGTTCCACATAGACGATAATGTCTATTTATTGTTGACTCTACATCTCTTTCAGAGGTTCCACATAAATGATAATGTCTATTTATTGTTGACTCTACATCTCTTTCAGAGTGTCCACTTAGACGATAATGTCTATTTATTGTTAGCCCGTCATCTATTATAGAGAGTCCATCATGTATATTCATTGTTGACTGGATATCTATTTCGGAGAGTCCACATAGCTTATTTATATTACATGTATATATATTTTCATTAGTAAGGTTCTTTTGACCTGCGCAGCCTGAGGTAAAGACATATTTAATAAAGATTCTTGTGGATAATTTCATGTTATTCCTTAGGCTGAAGATAATTCGGAAAACAAATTTCAATGTTTGTCATTTTCCAACAATAAGATAGACCTTTTAGCGTAAACCTCATTTCCAATGAACGTGCCGAATACACTCGTCAATCTCTCGTATTTCACATTTAATTTAGAACTTATCACGTCCGCTTTGAAACATGGCCGATTTTTCCCGCCTAAATACCATTTGATGGACTTTTTTCCGTCCAAAATAGTTTTCAATGTCGTTTCTTTTGATTTCCCTGACTGATTTCTTTAACTTTTAGATTTGAGCGTGGATACTCCGACTTGACTACGGGGGTGTTTGTTTTTAATGAGTATCTAATCAAATTGTAATAGTCCACTCTTATGTAAATAAGATGTCTGGGTAACGGAGACTCTGTTCCCTTGAGATACACGACTGCGTTGCACAGAAATCCCCCAAAACAAATTTATGTATGAAGTTTTTATTAGCACTGTCCAGACCGCCCAACTCTCGCATTCGGCTTCAATCTCACGAAGCTACCTTAAAATCTCACGCATGTTGACGGTTAAGGGTAAAAAAAAACTTAAAAAAAACACTGGTATTTGTTGGTTTGCTTACGATATTAATCTGACCAAAGAACGGGTCGCGTCTTCAGTCATATTCCGAGGAATTTCCTCATGTTTTGTAACCTTGCTGTTCATTATAGCTATCAAAGTTGAGTCTGACCGATCGTAAAACAGCAATCTCTCCCCAGAGATTTCGTTCCTACTTCGGCTACTGATTGAAAAGGAACGATAACATTTGATAGAGATTGCGTTGACAGTGACCCGTAACCAAATCTCACTCCTTGGAAACATTCTAGGTTGAGAGGTCTGACTGTCTTGTTAGCCATTTGTCTCAAAATTGAATGTATGGAGTTTTACGATCTACCCTTCTGCACCTAATTCGCTAATGAAGACGGGCAAAGGCATGCAATGTGTATGAAAGATCCTGAAAGCGAACAGCCTGTTGTGCACGGGACCTCGTCTATTGCCCCATCCCATCCCACACCATTCTAAACCATAAAGGCGTCATCAACACTTGAAGAAAGTTCATCACTGTACGTAATGATGCAATTCGGAAATTGCTCTCGACTTTTCTCAATTTGATTTGAAAATTGTTAAAAGGTTAGCACTTCAGTACAATTTCAAATATTTAGAATCTACAATAGAAGTGACGAAATGAGGTTGAATTAACTCATTAGTAAAAGCTAAAAGCTAATTGACAAAGCTATTGTGGTTGAGATGAACTAGGGAGAGAACGTCTTCCTTAGACTGGAAAATTGGATTTTGTTCAAATGAAGAATATTTCCTCGAATGTTTTGCACCAGAATTAGATGTCAAGAAAGAAAACTCTTAATGCGTTTTTTCTCCATTAAAGACGGCTTGGTTTTTTCATATGTTTACTTGTTGGAATTGAAGCATTTTTTACGCAAAAACGTATGATTGCACAATTTTAAAGACATATTACCTCTTAGAATGGCAAAAACATTGATGATATTTAAACTTGGCTAATATGTGTTCATATGTGAGTATACAACTAAATAATAATCTAATAAACTAAGTAATTTTAAACACGCTTAGCAGCTGATTATTACTTAGTTTAATCTAAATTTTGCCTTGTATAGTGATTCTATTCATTAGTCGAGGTAACTGATGAATATGTACTAGTACATTTAAAGACCAGGAATGTGCTGTACAGTACTGTACATATAGATTTACGAGTAGAAGGACGGGCTTTTTAAGTCATGTACTGTATTTTATTGTACATTTAAGTTAAATTGGCGGGGAGAGGCAGAGGCTTTGTCAGTCATGTACTGCATTGTATTGTACATGAAGGTTAGATTGACGGGAAGAGGTAGAGGGTTTGTCAGTCATATACTGTATTGTATTGTACATGCAGGTTAGATTGACGGGAAGAGGCAGGGGCTTTGTCAGTCATGTACTGCATTGTATTGTACATGAAGGTTAGATTGACGGGAAGAGGTAGAGGGTTTGTCAGTCATATACTGTATTGTATTGTACATGCAGGTTAGATTGACGGGAAGAGGCAGGGGCTTTGTCAGTCATGTACTGTATTGTATTGTACATGCAGGTTAGATTGACGGGAAGAGGTAGGGGTTTTGTCAGTCATGTACTGTATTGTATTGTACATGCAGGTTACTGTATTGTATTGTACATGTAGGTTAAATTGACGGGAAGAAGTAGGGGTTTGTCAGTCATGTACTGTATTGTTTTGTACATGTAGGTTAGATTGACGGGAAGAGGAAGGGGTTTTGCCAGTCATGTATTGTATTGTATTGTACATGTAGGTTAGATTGACGGGGAGAGGCAGGGCCTTTGTCAGTCATGTACTTTACTGTAGTACTGTACATGCAGGTTAGATTGACGGGGAGAGGCAAGGGCTTTGTCAGTCATGTTCTGTACGGTATTGTATATGTAGGTTAGATTGACGGGGGCATTTTCGTCGATTTTGGTAGAGAACGTAGATTTCAGTTTTGGATTGAGAAGAGTAAATGGTATTGAATATTTAAGACTGTATATCAACCTGGAGAATCAAGAATCACATCATTTACAAATCAAGTATAGTTCTTACCTGTTCAAGTTGCGATTTTCCACTAAAATCACTCCCAAAAAATCCCTTGATTGCAATTTGAAGCGAAAAGTTAAGCGAAGCACTCGGAACTTAAAAGAAATCTTAATGTTTTGGAACGTTTTTATGACGTACAATATTTGCAGGGAAAAAATCACTTTGAAATTTGATCTTGACGAAAGTGCGGGGGATGATAAATTATCAGTCTGTAAATCGAATGACATAGACTGTCAGATTGACTTCAAATACGCATTGATTGACAATTGAGTATGCCACGCCTCTATTACCGTATATGGAATTATCCCTGAGAACTCTTTTAATTTCGTGAATGGATAACGACTTAAATGAAGAGAGTTTTACCTGTCATAAAGTTTTAGTGTAACAGAAGAGGGTGTATGCGGCCTTTTCCTATGCCTTTTAAACCACCAAGATGGGAAAATTTTGATAAACATTATACAATTAATAATTTGAGAATATCATCGGAATAACTTCATATAAGGAATTGTTCATTGCGTCTTTTTTGATTCAGAAGATTATGTCTTTTTTGAGCCAATGAAAACTAAAAGACATGCCTTCTAACTTCGAATGTTAACACACTCGGTTACCGCTCGGCTACTTCCGGTAGCTCATATGTTAATATTTTTTTTTTTAAAAACGCACAATCAATTAAGCGTTTATCAATAATGAAATGCATCTTTATGGATAATTACTTATTTTTTTATATTTATTTATGTGTTTTTATGTTATTTATGGCAGTATGTATAGGCCTACGGATGAACAGAGCTCTTATTGAACCAGTTTAAAATTTTCAAATTCTATGTTCATTTCGTACATTAAGACCTTTTATCCCTATAAGAAAGACCCCAATACCATATAAGACAGTTTTCGTCTAGTCTATGATCGACTTTTAACGTTAAGTTTACGAGTGAAAAATGACAGTGAAAAAGTTTGATGGCCAATAAACAAGATATTATAGATCAATAACAACGACACATAACAATCGCCCAACTCCTCACAGACTACAACATAACTTATTAAACAAGTTTTGCCGTGAAAACTGACCGTGCAAAAATGTCATGAATGACTAATACAAGATATGGAACGCAACGTCATATTTCTTCATAACACAGGTTAAGCCTGCGCCTATAAATCGGCAGTGTTAACGCATTCGACTTTTTCATGACCTATGCTTTAACCTTGTGGGCTGTACGGTTTGACTAGTCACCGCGTTGGTCGAGTGAATTGGACGCCTGATCGCTAACCTGGTGGACCTACCATCAGATTTTGCGACCCGGTTTCCCATTGTCAGTGATGAAGGTCGATGTAGGGACTGACATGACAAAGCTTCTAGGCTAGTAGGCGTAGGCTAATGCCACTGACCTGAAGAAAATTGCCGTCATTGCACACTGCATGGCGTTTCCATATTTTCATTAGCCCAGAAGGTACAGTCGAGTAGGACGTGAAGCTTAATTCATTTCATTTCCACAAATTTTAATATCGTTGGTATTCGCTCAATTCATTCATTCAATAAGTCAGTCATTTATTGTAAGCACTTTTTAGGGAACTTACGGAAGTTAATCTCTTTAGCATCTTTGTTTAGACGTCTTCTTAATATTTGGTTTTACTTTGTAGAACTTAACCTCAGTGATCGTGTCGCTTTTCACTATGAAAAACTGACGTTTTGGTTGGTTGATTCATTGGAGAAACTTGAATCTGCCATTTCGTTTACAAAATAAACTGAGATCTGTCGTTTATGACCCCAAAATGCCATGAAAATTCAAAGCAAGAAGAAAAAATTGATGAGCTGTCAAATAGTTAAAAACCATTAGGAGAATTAGTCGGCCAATTAGTTGATATTCTTAGAGTGCATTTGAACCCGTTGATGTATTCGATGACCCAGTTGCTATCAAAACGTGAAGCTATTACCTCCTACGTAATACCTTGATAGCAATAATAATAAGTTTTCTTGTATTATAGAAGTTTGTAGACGGTTTTTAGTAGGCACCATAAATTGTGTCTTTGTTCAAATCGCATTCTCTTAGGGTTCAATCGTCGTTCAGATATGTTGGAGCTTAGCGTTCCATCGTCGTTCAGATATGCTGGAGCTAAGCGTTCTATCGTCGTTTAAACGGTAATATGAAATACTTCAGACCTTATCCCATAGTCTTACCATTTTATTACTCGTTTAATTCTTCATTGCTATTCACAAAACCGGAAGCGGAAGTGGTTTTGAGTTAATGACCACCATTCAACAGCTGCGAATACTTTGTAATGAATTATTTTTAGTGCTAGATTTATGTACATGTATTGATATATTTTTAAGCACCTATTATGATAGTTGGACAACTGCTTCCTCAACTTTGGGTCAGTCTTTCATCAAAATCTTATTATAATCTTCTTTTTTTAAATTGGTATTTCTTCTGCGTTGTAATAAAACGAGTTTTCTACGACAGGCGTAAGTTTTAATCTGTTCTTGATCACAAGAATTGAGAGATGGCGAAGCCCAAGGTAGAGAAACGCGACATCATTTTGATGGGTTTCGCTATTCTACAATTGTTCCTGTCGACCCAGCTGTAAATGGGTACAGATAATCCAGGAAAGATCAATGCCAAACTGGTAGATTCTTAACTGTGAACTTGAAGTGTTATCCTTGTACTATTAAGTTGTTTCAATGAACGGGTCCTACCGATTTGATTGGTTAAAAATAATGTCATTAGAATTGGACTGGGGTGGAACAGTTGCTAGATTCGGTTGGATCTAGGGATAAGTACAATCAACCCGTATCGTGTCCAGACCATATGTCGATAACCAAGCCCCGTCTGAGGTCTATTGATACCTTTACCTTTAGAGATCTCCATTTCAATATATAACAACTTCGCGTATATGAGTTTGTGTAAACATTTGGCTGAATGAAATTTTATCTGTGTTATGTTATCAAATGATTTGTGATATATTTCTATATTAAGTGTTTGCGTTTGTTGAAGTAATGTTTTAACATATTCCCTTAGTTTGTAGTGTTATATAAACACGGGGCCGAAGCTTTAATTACTACAGGCGAATGTGACACCTTTCTCTGTCAATCAAATGATACTCCACTCCATTTACCTCGAGTGCTTTTTATTTGTTCTCTTTTTGTCCAAAAATTGATCATTTTTATTCAAACAATTGTCGTTTAAGGTGGATTTCCTCGTATTTAAACGGATAGTGTCGCTATTTGCTTCATCATTCATATCTTAGTCACTTCTCAGATGAGCAAATTCTGGAGACCATTTTCATTAACCTCTAAAATGGCGGTTCGTGGCCTATTAAATACCGTAATATCCTACCAACTAGCCAGTAAATCGTGCTTGACAGTAATTGGTCAAATTGTAAACTCACCAATTAGTACTAGCTAAATGTATTTTGATGCTTTCTACGACGTCCGTGTTAACACAAATAAAATTTGTGGTGCATAATCGATCTACAAGAATTAAATGAATGGAGTTTTACGTACTACTGCAATCAATAGACTAATGACGAGCAACGCTATGCAATGTACAATGAAGAATTTTTTTTATTAACGTTGGATTATCTCCCCTTTTTCTCTATCAAGAACATGTGACTTGTTACGTGACATTCGATTGTAATTTGATTATAGCTTAAAGATAGAAATCGCCGACTATTTTTACATATAAACCTATTATTTACGCCAATTGTAAATGAGGCAAAACCGTGATTCGTTAACAATAAAACTCCGTCAAATTAACTAGAAGTCAGGTAACGAACAGTCGGAGAGGAAAAGAAGCTGTTAATTTTCGGTATCAGAATAGCCACGTTATTGTTTAGCACCTGTAGAAATCGAGTCATAGGGTTTAGAAAAAGTAGGCGTAAGCTTTGGATATTGAAAGTTTGTCTTCGGCTGACAAAAACTGAGAAATTGAGACAAAGGTTTTGGAAAATTTAGGCGTAGGCTTTGGAAAACGATGGTGCAAGCTTTAGAATACTTAGGTGTAGCATTTTGAAGGTTTAGGCTTCGGAAATTGAGATTAGGCTTTCACAACCTGAGACGTAGTCTTTGGAAAATTTAGGCGTAGGCATTGTACGTAAGTCTACAACTGAAAGTCTTAAGCAATGAATTCATCAATCTGTCAAATCCACACCCGTCCCAGAAACAGGAAAAAATGGCGGTTAATGATGAACCAGCTCCAACGTCGAGAGATTGTTTAAAAGTCGATAACAATCGATAGCAAAGCTGTTAAAGAACAGAATAACCACATTAGAAAAATGAAAGAATTGATAAAAACGACATTAACGCTGTGTAATAAACAATATGTTATATTATATTGAATAGTTTGCACCCAATCTAACAAACTTGGCCAAAGAACTAGTAACAGTTCATTTTACTCAATTATTGGTGGCTTTTAGCGTATTTATGTTATTACAATATATTTGAGATGTTCTAGATGGCGATAATGAGGTGTCGGCTGACTCTTGAACTTTAAAACAAGGCTATTTGGTACGTAACTGATTCTTTTAGAATGGTCTAGTAAAGGGAACGCATCTCTGAATTGTTAATTGTGGCCTATAAACGCAAGATTTTCCCAACTTTGTATACGAAACGAGGGTCGTATTTCACTTTAAAAAATGTTACTGATAATCGAAATTTAGCTCTAACACTCGGTAAAGGCAATATTTTAATAACCAATTCATTTGAAGGTATTTTCGGCGACTGATTTCGATTTGTCAACAGAAACAACTATATCTTACAAGGATAACAATTTAGGTTCACAAGTCCTTGGCCAAACCTTGGCATTGATCTATCCGGATTATCCCTACCCATTTACAGGTGGGTGGACTGGAATTATGAGTAAAGATGACTTATTCAAGGTCATCGAACTTTTACACACCGATCGAGATTAGAATCATCCCTCTCTGTCGTTTCTAAATTACTGGACTATATTGACTTTTCACCTGACATAAACCAGATGAGATATTTTCGTGCAGTCGCCTCGATGATTGAATACTAGACAATTATACGACAAGAGTTTCGCAGTTGATATATTCGATTTACATGTTTTATTTAAATTTGCATGCATGTTAATAATGACAAGTTGCCGCTTTCAAATTGTTTGGACAGGTAAAATAGCCTGGTGTACCGAATTTACATATTTCCATCGAGACCAGTATCACTCACCCTCGCTTCACAAAGTCAAAGAGTCAACCAAAAATGCATTCTATAGAGACAATATGCATATTATGTATGGAAGTTCATTTAGGCGATTATGACAAATATTCGCTTTCGTAATTTATAATGAAGTAAGTTGAATACTTAGACAAATATCACTTTTAGGTCTAGTTTTGAAAACGACCTTTAAAGGTCAATATAGAACAAAATGGCGTCGTATTTATAAAGACATTGAATCTTTCTTAACGATCTGAAATGGCAAATGATCTCTTTTTATTTTCAAAATTTTACTGTTTAGTGACAATAAAACTTGTTTAAGATCGTTATTTCTTTGGAGAATTGGTTTTATTCTGAAATATATTTACTCGTACCTATTTTAGGTTCTGTCAACTTCCGGTCTTTTGATCTTTTGTGAATTATCCGTACCCATTTACAAATATATGTGGAGACGGCTTATTCACAGGATATTCACACACTGACCAATAAAAGAATCAACGACAACCAACCGACAGGGCTACATACCCCCATGGTAGATCAACTGAGAGAGAAAATATTCGGAATATATTATAATCTTTATACCAATGCGGCAGTTAACCTCTTCCAAACTAGCAATTGTGGGTCCAGGTCAGCTGCAATTTGGCCAAAGTATATTGTTTTCATGGGTAATATAGTCTGACGACCCTAGAGACCCTTGGTCTGGTCGGAAACCTCCGTAGAGAACTGGCATGACTATTCATCACACGAAAACAAATTAGAACCACACTGCTCTATTAATCGGCGTTTGATGTTGGCTCTCGAAGGAATGGCTGTTAATGCGGTTGTTGTAATTGTCTCGGCGTGGGGTGAGCCAATGTTTCTATTATTCGACGAGATACTGCTCTACAATCCTATCAATTACCCTTACATTCTGACCACAGAAAACTGCCTATTTATCAAGACCTCTGCGTCTCTTTGTATTGAGATCAATGGTGGCCAGATGCCATCGTAACAAAATCTATCGGATTCGATAGTTCCCAGATAAAAATGAGATCAGGTTCGTAGTAAGTTCGTATTATTTGAGATCAATGGTGGTTCGCTGCTTTCGTATCATAATCTACTCTACGATAGTTTCTTGGCCTTTTCAGATTGGAAAGCGACGTTTAAATTATGTCAACAAGTCGATAGGTTGAAATTTCCTGGAATTCACTAGACAAAATATGAAATGACACGATTCTCTTGGGAATTACGAGACTGGAAAACATTGCGGATATTCTGGATAAATACAGAGGCCAGCTTGAAAAGACGGTTCAAGGCGGTTTTTTACCGATATCATTACACACTATGTCGTTATCCGTCATAAATACACATTGTTTTGACATTTCATTTTTATTGTCATTCATTGGAATCGTATCGAATACATGTGCAAGTCTATCTTCGTGCACCTCATCTTAGATCCTTTCCAAATTGTCGAGGAATGAGGTCCAGGTTTCCCCTTGTCAGTGATGCAGGTCGGTGGGGCTGACGGCGTCTAGTCGTTCGGATGGAACTATAAACCAAGGCTACAGACTGTGCACGTTAAAAATCCACTGACATGTGGAAATCGAAAAAAGAGTAGGCTAATGCCGCTGTCCTGCAAAACTTCCCTAATTGCACCCTCGTTGACTATGCCCGTCTTCATTCGGTGCTGGTGCAAAAGAGTAAGACGTAAAACTCAATTTCTTTAATTTCATTTACTAATGTATCCAGAATAAAAGTACAATCGGAATCGGAATATTGGTAGATATGATGGTAGAAGCTATCTGTATCCTTTTTAAAAAATTAAAATTCGACGTTATGTTCGTGTAGTTTTAGAAGAAATTTTTCTGGTCTTTATTACGATTCCTTGCAGATGTTATCATTGTAATATATGGGATTAAGATTCTAAAAAGAGATACGGATAGGTAAAATTGAGCTCTATTAAATGGTAAAATTAATGATTTAGATGATTGAATTCTTTCAAATGAACTATGACTCATATCGTTTGAGGCCAGGAAACTCTGCGCATTAATAAATGAAATAATTTGACCCCGGGATTAGAACATTTTTATCATTATTACGCAAGGTTTAGCCCCCGAACACACTTTCATGTCCTCGGCACGTTTCCTTTCATCAATTTGTCTGATATTTTATTGAATTTACCAGAAATTCCACGACGGAAGCCGTTCTTCAATTTAAATACACCATTTACAAAATTCATAGCAGACACAGTAATATTGAACTGTTGTCTATTCCTAGATCGTGTTTTATTAGTCCGAGACGTGTGGCCTTTAACCCAACCCTATTGAGAATTGTGCCTAATGCCTGGACTTCAATAACCACCTTTCGTGTGGCAGTGAATTCAGCAATTTGATTTGTTTGTACGCTACATTGACAATTCAGACTGTCAAACTTTTGTCTTAATGTTAATTCGGTCAAGGTATGAAACGAAGTTTGTAATAGCTTGACATTGTGAAGATGAATCTCCGATAGCCTTTTTTGACATCCAGTAACTTCCGGTCACATTGTTCAGAACAAATGCTAATCAACGTTTTATTCGTATTTTCTATGGAGAGGGTAGGATTTATCCATGCACATCCCACCATTTCTGCTACCCACAAGGAAACAACATACAATAAATAAGTTTTTCATTCATAAAATGATAAGAACATTTTGAACCCACTGCCCATCATGTGTGCAAATGTCATTGGATCAGCTTATGTCACGTGATATTGCGTGTTTTCCTGTGAATGACCAATACATTCGTTTGATTTTTTTACATTTTAGATTGTGGGTATGGTTTGAACATTTAACGTAAATATAAAAAAGCGTTACACATCGAATTTTTTCAATAGCTACATCATGCTATTGCCCTGAAATTTGTTACATCGCGGTGATTTTAAGTACGTTGCGATGTTTGGTCGCCCCTCAATTCTCTTCTTGAAGGCTTTGAGGTGAGGTATTGTTGACAGCTCCCTCCAAGCTTCTGGAAACTGATTTTCGGTCGCTCTTAGTATATGATACACTTCTAGATCTATGAATGTTAATTTGGTGCCGACCATAAAACTAAAATAGAAAAATATATAGGCTTTCTTACGTGCATTTGCATAAAAGCGGCTTTTTTTTTTTATTGACGTCACTTGAATTTGGTTTTGATTGGTCGCAGGTTTATTTCTCAACCAACTGGATTCACTTTATATTGAGAATAGCTCCAATGAGCTATTATCTGGCGCGTAAGCAATAACCAATTTGATTCACTTGAACTTAAAGCCCAATAGGCTATTATTGTCATTATTACAATTTGATTGGTTGCAGGTTTACTTGTCGACCAATTGGATTCAATGAAATATGCGTCTTACCCTTGTCCGCCATTGTTGTAAACTAGAGCCTTCTCAAAATGTGGTAAGAATTGGTGAATTCTTTTTTCCACGAATCTATCTATGAAGGGCCGGGTCCCTTCTTCCTGAGTGAAATACGAAGCTGTGGAGTCTATACCATGAAATGCCAATCTTCCTGCAAAAAAATGATGATTTCGCAAGATACTTATGCCTTGTCTTTGGTAATTTCCTTATTGCGCACGACATGGTGTTGACAGGTTTCAATTAGAGTTGAACAGTAGGCAGTAAAATTCCTTTTCATTACCGGTTTCGTCATAAATAACCTCAACTCTTATAATCTCCTCCCGGTTTCGGTATAAAGGATCCCAACTCTAGTCGTATCTCCTGTCTCGTCATAAAACACCCCGAATTCTTATATATCTCCTTCCGGTTTCGTCACAAAGTACCCAAACTCACATCCTCGTGGTTTCGTCATAAGCACCCCAAATCTTATATTTCTCCTTCTGGTTTCGTCATAAACACCCCAAATCTTATATTCCTCCGTCAGGTTATTCATAAGCACCCAGCCCTTATCCCCTAACGGTTTCGTCATGAAGCGCCCCAACCCTTATGTTTCTCCTTCCGGGTTCGACATTATGTACCCAAATCTTATATTATTCCTTTCGGTTTCCCATGACGTCCTTACCTTCAGATAAGTAATCATGGACCGTAGCACTGAGTTGTTCAGCGTGCCATTGATCTACCTCATTCTCGGGATACAATCCAAACTGTTTCCCCAGATATCTGCTAATCACTCCCGTCTGCGAGAGACTGAAATCACCTTCAATAGACGACAAGGACAGATAACTCTTTTCCGCTTATTAAGACTGCAACAACAGTATTAATACAAATAAGCTCTATGGGAACAAACATAAACTCTTAATTTTACATGAGCTAGAATCAGGTCCAACGAAAATGAAGGGTCATTGTCCATGTGGAAAGGTGGGTATCGTATAATCCGGATCAACAGGAGGTAAAATATATATTTGTAACGTGTTAAATGTTTTTTTCTATTGTAGGGTTGGCATTTTCGCTTATGTAAGCATGGCCCTGGTTCGTGTTAATGATTTTGGCCGATCAGATTTGTCCGATCGTAGACGACTTGATCTTGATGTCTGAAGTAAACGAAAGAATACAACTGACAGTTTGAGAAGATGGATGCATAGGCCTATATCCGATACGTACCTTTTTTAATCATGGGAGGGGCAAACGTGGGATACCCAGTCCATTTTCCACCTCTGAACAGTTCAAACATGTCGTCGTTCACTTCTTTGTATTTCACCCCAGCTTCTTCAAAAATCAACTTGGCGAACTCGTTTCGTCCCACACCAGCCAGTTTGGTATCATGATAATACAACTCCCATTCTGCTTCACCACTCATTGTGAGACTGGAATAGTTAATTCGTTATTTTTGATGTTCGTTGTACTTTTATAAGTCTGAAGTACTTGTTGTATCCGCACAACGTCAAACCACTACGAACTTCGTCTTATACCTTGACTACAATAGCCAACTTTCTTATATCGTGGTAGTAATTCAAAATAGTTTGGTGTGTTCAGTAAGTACGTTTGGTTTGAACACGATGAAAGGGAGGCTACTCTTTTAATAATAAATTATACGATGAAAAAACGACTTGTAGACAGAATTACACAAGTGAAAATTAAATGGAGTTTTACTTTAGATAGATAGGCCTATGTTGTGGGATAGGGAGTGCTCTGTGCTCTTAAAAACTCCTTGATTTGTTTTGTCTTGTACTGTCAAAGGTCACGTATTGAAGAGTGAAATGTACACCCCCCCCCCCCCTTCCCTTTGACAATTCTGTGTGGCTACTAATCAACCCACCCCCTCTCACAATCATTCTTGGAGACGCCAATTTATCCACTTTCCTCGTTTTTTTCTACCTAAAGTGACACTACGCTTCGCTTACCTTTTGGACCTTTTGTGAGGCAATACGTCGGCCAATTATCAGCGTTTCCCGTCAAAAGTTATGTCTCCTAATACTTCAATACATATTTTTAAGTTCTTTTTTTGTTCAAATCGTTGTAATCTATTCATAATACTAGCTTGAGATATAATACAAAGAGATAAAAAGACATATATAACTGGATAAAATTTGCCAAGTCATTGTGTCTAAATGTATGGTGGCCTAACGAGGCAATTTTATAAACCCTGTTTCTCGTTGAATACTTTCCAATATATCACTGTACGAAAATTCAATATACCATGATCATGAAAACATTGAACTAGTCAAAATGAAAGTAAAACCACTACATTTTATCGACATCCGCTATTGACTGTGACTGCACACAAAACTATTCCGTTTATCGAATCACTCATTATCTCACAAAAACTGAAAGAAAGTGCAATTTCAGACATCAAATTACAAAAATTAGTTAAAAATGGCATGCAATAAACCAAAAAGACAGGTTTTTTTTTTTATAAAATTAACACATTATCATAAAATGTTTTGTGGTCTGAGTTCGTATATTGTGCCTGATTACCTGCGCATATGAAAAAGTACAGACAGCACTAAATAATTAGTTGACATGATAAAAAATGGGTTATTTCCCTTGAAACATTGCGACGATTCTACTTAATCATTTTGCTTTGAGATCGTAATTATACATAAATGTATATAAATTGCTTTCGATTTAGGAAAATTACAACAAATAATTAGAGAAATAAAACAAAATAATAAATTTTTCTATAAACACAATGTCTGGGAATTGTCTTAATTAAATGGAGCTCGTCTTGTGAACAGGTTTTCTTAAATGTTAATTTGTATCAGGGATACTGATGAATCAATTTACACCATTCTTTAATTTTCAATTCGACGTCAGTGGTTCCTGCAAATGGACTAAAACTAATTGGTTGATGACGTCACTAATCGTAACATATGCTTATATTGCATATCACATAGAGTAAAAAACATTATCTACGGTCCTTCGCGACAAGTCATCACTTAGTCTTAGTTGAATTACAGGAAACACGGATATCCAATTGAAAATTTAAATGTTGCAAATTGGTGTTATGAGTATGCCTGATCTGATAGACATGCAAGTTTTAGAAAACTTCTTTTAAATCCCTTTAAAGTGAAAATCGTGAGTTATAGTGGAGACATTATCATAACCGGACTAAGATACCTCGATCTCTTTACGATAAGACAGGTATGACCAAATTCAAACATGATGTTGAATATCTTCTTTAGACTCAAAATGACATACATTTAACTGCATGTACTTTCTGAAAGTTCTTTACGTCCTGCCTTCCTGCACCCACAGACGGGCAATAACATGCAGTGTGCAATGAGAGAAATTTTGTCAGGACAGCGGCATCAGCCTACTCTTTTGTTATTTCCAGTCTTTCCTGCCACGGGACCTTTAACATGCACAGCCTGTAGCCCAGGCCCTCAGTAAATTGCCCCATCCAAACTACAAGACGCTTTTTCTATGTTATCCCTTCCGATCTACATTACTGGCAGCGGGAAGCAGGGTTGAAAATACGACGGTCTACCTCGACCTGAGCTATCCTAAATGCCCGGGTTCGAATCCGACTAAGGTTGCAGAGTTCGCTTCGGTGAAATGGAAAAGGATCCAATTTAATGTGTTTCTTTGCTACCAACGAATTTTAACTGTTTTATCTAATAGTAGTCCTGTCGGGTTGTATTCTGATAAGTCAACTGTATGCTATAATTCAGTTTGTGTCTTTGCCACCAACGACTTCAAACTGTTAATTTTCATCTAATTGTAGTCCTGTTGCACGTCGGATTGTATTCTGGTAAGTGATACAGGTGGATAAAATAAGTTAACTATTCCCCTTTAATATTAGATTTGTCTCGTGATTACGCTGGTATATCAAATTCTAGCATTTAAATATTTAAATAAATATTGGTTTGTCACACGTCAGCCAGTTGCCTAATCACCTTAAGTGATTTGGAGTGTAGAATTACACAGGTTAAGGCGGAGTATATTTGGCTTGCCATCTATTACCAAAAATCATTTGGTGGGGTGGGGGAGTTTTTAGGCAACTTTTAAAGCTACGTTCAAAATATGTAGGTAGGCTATAAGCATTGTCATGAAGATTGTTCAACTTGTTTGGTTGATGACAAATTAATGTTCGCTTCTAGCGGAAGTTGATATCGCAAGGTAGTTGTTGGTAGATGGCAAATTAACGTTCGCTTCCGGTGGATGATTATGTCTACTAGGTAGATGTTGATAGATGACAAGTTTACGTTCTCTTCAATGGAAGCTGATATCGATGACTAGTTAGTTGTGGTAGATGGCAAGTAAATATTCGCTTCTTATATCTTATATCGCTATGAAGTTGGTTCAAATTGGACCTGTCTGTGTTGGTTTCATTCCATTTTATTAGCCTATCTCGTGAAATTTCCAGAGGCTATTTTTCCCAAATCGCTGTCCACTTAGTTAGGATCCGAGTGTTTAATCTGATGGCTAAAAACAACAAAATCCAGCAGACGTTGACAGTAATCTCCTTATTTATTCAATTCGTCTGCTAATTATACGTTTTTGGCGCGAAGAGCATAATTATGTGTATCACATGACCACAAAATAATAGCCCTGGACTTAACGTAATGCTGGGGTTTGATTAGTCGCGTCGGGTCCGTACCACCCGGCTTATCTCTTCAACCGGGATGTAAGGTTTAAATCCGTGATATAATCCAGCTTCAGTGTCAAAATGTTGAAATTTATCTGATACACTGAATAAAACGTTTAGTCCACGACAATAAGGGACCCTCAATTTATCTTTGATTTGTATTCTATTTCCTTGGTTCTTGGGTCGTTTGCAAAAGTGACGTCACAGTCTGCTCAAGTTTGCGCAGAATAGGAACGATCAACAATGTCAAATCGACTTTTGTATGTGCATCACATGATACACAAATTCTTACTGTTGCCAGGGTGGTCTGATCTTCCCTCTGTCCTTCCCACACCATGCGTATGTCTCCTGGTATACCGTGGTTCAAACTACTTATTTCTCTTTAAGACTTTTCGATATGTCGCGGTGTATCAATAAAAGTCGAGTCGTCATTTGAACTTTCAAACGCTGATCATTCTAAACACACAAACTTGAAAGCGAGCTTAGTCAAAACCCTTATAGATACTATACTTGAATCCTGTGGACTCATTACTGAGAATAGCTCCAACAGCTTGGACTCGGGGTTTGGAATTCGTCTACTAACGCCCTTTATGAGAGTTCATATCGAAGGCACGAAACCTTAAATCATAAAAAGAAGTCACGCCATATTATATTAATAAAAACCCAATGACTGTAAAGTATGATTCATTCTAAAGTTTAAAATATAGCCATTAAAAGAAACCCAAAAAACCATTTTCTTAGCATTAATGATAGAAAAAAAAGAACATAAACGAGTCTACAAGTTAAACGGGATAAAGTGCAGACTTAACGCCATAGAAATTATGTTTTAAATCGATCTTATGACAGTTAATATCCTTGTTGTAGCCACGCTGACCGAAATAACACTCAATTTCTGTCCAAATGTAACAAATTTAGCGGATATCGTCTGTAAATTAAGCCCGCGGCTACATTATGATGGATGATGGGAATAAAATGGCGTCTGTAATATCATATTAATATTATTTTTTTGAAGGATGGGGACAAACTGGTTTAACGGCTTTCATTTAAGCCTCCCTTACAGATCAGGCTCAAATTTAATAACTGTCTGATTTATTCGTTTGTCGAAAGCATTGACAGTGGATCTTGTAGGTAAGAGAAACACGGAAGCACCGACCCTCCATATTTAAAAATTGAATTTTTTTTTTATATAAACAGTATTTATTTTCACTGGATTGGGCAGCAGGCTACACCTATATAAGCCCTCTCCAGACAAACATATTTTACAGATAAACATATTTACAGACAAAAATATTTACAGACAAACATAGAAGATAGAGAATTATTTACATTCAAACATAACATACAGATATATACTCTGGATGAGAATGGTGAAAGTACGCTTGATAATTTTGAAGTATTATATCTTGAATCTTCTGCTGATGTCGAAAAAGTTATGAATTTGTTCGAAAGTTTTTCTAGAGGTTTCTATATCATCTGGAATGCCGAAAAGGAGAATATCGATGTTGTGATAGATTATAGGTAAGAGTAGGATATTGAAAATTGAAATGATGCTAATATGTGTCCCTGTGTGGAAGTTTATAGTTATCCTGCAAAATAGGCTTGTTCGCAGATCAGTGAAATGGTGAATCGCAGTAGGGTGCAAAACTTCACATTTCATTTTGTTCCTAAATGCTATTAAAATTTGAGATAAATGTAAACAATTTTCAACAATGTTAGTGAATAATTTATTGTTTCCTTGATTCAAAATGTACAAGATGGCGTCAGACGGACGAACAATGTCGAGTGATACAGGAAAAAACAAGAGTTAGGAATTCAAGATGGCGACGACGAATCAAAATGGCGCCTAACAAGAAAATAAAAGCCATAAATTTGGTGCAAGTTTATGATATTTACATGTAATTTAGAAAACTTTAATTTGGGAATTTGACATCTGGCTTCCAGTTTTTTAAACTTGCATTAGTTTAACTGCATTATAATTCAGTGCACACTAAAATTAAACAGGCTTCCTGCCACTTTGCTTCTGCTTAGACAGCAGCCGTGCTGCGAGCAAATAGGGAAATGTTTGACAGGTCAGGCGCATTGGGTGTTTTTTCCAATTGATGAAGGGTAGTTAACTTGCACGGTCTGGTAAAAACATGGGCCTTAGAAGTTATCACTCAAGACTATGCCGGGATCTGATCTTTGACCTCGGGATTTTCACTCTGTTCCCTCCCCTCCGCCCCTTTATGTGTAATCGAAAAGCGATAGAAATTTTTTTTTTAATTTTTATTATCAAATAATCATACAATCATTACGATATGATACGTCCTTTGAAGTTTTGCTATTTTCGTGCCAGCTGTCACTCGTGACAGTGGGCCTATTTGGACCCTGGTGACAATCGCTTCTATTGTCCAAGTCCTTAATATTCAGAAGATATAACCTCCAAAATGAACTACAGTTAGTCTAAAATGACTTGTAAGATGCTAAAATTGGCCCAAATCCTAAGTTCGTCAAACATATCCGATAAGTAAACACTAATGTATGCCCCCCCCCCCTTTACCCCTTCTATTTCATTGCAACTGCTGAAGGTTTTCGCGGTCGGTTGGCGATTGACGTATATAAGCTCGTTCGTAATGAAATAATTGGTGCTTTTAGATTTGAGCCTGTTTGTAAGTGTCACACCATTCTTCACACCAATGAAAAACTGTGTCTAAATGATGGAGACTACAGTCCCAATGATATGATCGAATCGAAATAATGGACGTCTCATTAGCTCTCTTTGTCTTCAAACGAAGTTTTGTGCCATCAAATATTAATTACAAGTCATTATACCTCGAGATCAAAGGAAACAGAAGGCAAAATTTAATAACAACAACAATGGCGCCGAGACTGGCAGACGACACGAGAACAAACGTGGAAATACGAGATAGGGAAGTGATTACATCGATATTATTTGACATGTGGTCTTTCTAAACTGATTTGGTTGTGAAAGCGCTAAACTTGTTCTATTCTCGTCAGTTAAATATCGGAGAGGCGTAGGCGAAATTCTCGTAACATTTATTTAATTGCACACTGCATGGCTTGCCAGTTTCTACCTGTCAGCTTAGCGCAGTATCGTTATAACTGTGAATGGAACTTAAGCCTTTCGTCACTTCGCTTCTTATACAATTCTGGTTTGTTTTAACTGCACAGAGACCATACATCAGAATTTCCTTTCGAAGGCGATACGGGTGACTGCATCGATCAGGAAATGTGGGATTTTTAGGCGTTTATATTTTCTTTAGCTTTTGTTAGCATCGTTAGTAACGTAAATTTTCGGATGTCCTTTTTTAGGAGTGGAGGTGGGGGGAGGTTGTTGTATCCTCCTTTGTTATAATAGAATACTAGTATGTGGTTTATATTGTCTAAGATCAAACGTTTGCCTCATTGTGTCAAGCTATTAATTTCTGTACGTGTTTGATGAGTTTCTTTCTCAAATTTCTCGCACGCGCCGTCTGCAGAATTTACACGTGCGGTGCGTGACAGTAGTCCAAACTGCAGCGACGCCATAATTAACGGAACGTAAGTTGAGATGCCTTCCTTCCAAATTTACAAATTTTAACAGGGAATTCGAAACCGATGGCGTTATTTCGCCAGGTGTCGTTTTACCACTGAACAAAAGACTGGTTAATCTAACGTCTAGACTCGATGACACCAGTCTCACATGCACATTTATTATTCATAAAGCATTGTGTTTCTGTGTTTTTTTTAAAATGTAAACGGTGGACGGAATTCATTTCAAGTCTAGTGCGAACTATGCTGTATCCCATTGCTTTCGTTAGCATTTTGGTAATTGGTTATACAGCATTTGGTAGAGACACACTTTACGAGTTATCGATACTTTTCAGGAGCTCTATCCGGGACCGCTGTGGCTCAGGCAAATCAATAACACTTGATCAATGGCTAACAATCGAACGCCATCAGTGGTTGTTTGCTGTCTGCAACTATCTTTTCACATCATCACCGGATGTGCGCCCCTCTACGACTACCTCGCATAATCAACAGAGCTGCAGTAACGTGACGCTGCTATCTTAGTAGGCTATAGAGAGCCAATAAGTGGCTGGCGACTCAAATGCCACCGACAAGCTGCCACTTGAAGATGATAAGCTTGTATCAAAATTATAATTATTTGCTATGCGAAAGGACTGGGAAAGTCGAGATGACAATTCATCAACCACAAGTCCCCTCTCCCCACACAACTCCTCTTCCCTTCATCCTCTCTATTACACAAAATTCGAACAGCGTATAAGAAAGGTTGTCTTGATTTATTGTATATATTGCTATAGAAACGTGATAACAAGAGATTTCTGTCAAAATGATTTGTGTATTCCTTCACGATCTGCCACTTTCCCGCCAAACTGACAACTTTTCCAAAATTAATGTGCCGCCATTTTGTTCGTTTTCTATTAAACATTAGCTTCGTTTCGTTTACGTTTTTTATGTTTCTTGTGAGATATGTTCTCCGTTAGACAACAGTAAAGAGGAATTTTGTCGTTTACTAGCTGTCAAGTCATTTGTCGCCATTTGTTGCTTCCTTGATATACGGTCTCGATATCGATAATAGGCCTACATGTATAAATATTATGGTATGATCATGACGTCATCAGGTCAAATTCAGATGGACGTATTTCTAAGTAGATCTGGAAATAATTCAAGATCGGAGCAATAGCCTGTAAATTCACGAACTACAGATATCACAGTGGGGCTGACATGCAGTTGTTAAAATAAATTATGGAACGGTCTTTTGAAAGGTGTTTTGGCCTGCACGTTAATTGTCCCTCGACAGTTGGAAAATAATTGAGTGTAGGCCATATACACACTGTATAGCTCTTAACAAATTAGATGCAAAATACAAGATAGAAAAAACTAATTTCATTTTCTCATTTCATGGTAAATGTAAAGCGATATTCACCACTCTACCGGAATATGACCCTCTCAGATCACGATATATAAGAAAACACAAAAGTTGAAAATAATAAATTTTTAATCTTTGAGATTTAAATTTTTGGACATAAATAAATAAAGCATGTTTAATAATAGATAATAGAGACTTTCGGCACAACATTCGATAGGCCTCCATCTTATTTCTGTGTAGCCAAATCAGTAGTTTAGAGCAGTTTGACTTAAACCCACATCTTTGATTTTCTCTTCCGTAATCATAATGCCGATGAGAAAGACGTAGGACGCAAATCTCATTCCACTTACTCAAAAGATAGATTAATTAAAAAATGTTGTGTCGAAAGTCCCTTATTTATAACATCATGTGTTTTGAAGTTGAATAGACAACTTTCCATGACGTTTATCACACTGATTAACATAAATGAGCACATAAATTGGTGACGTGAACACAATGTTTGCTAAAGCATAATAAAATATTTCACGAAGTTTTATAAAATACTTTTTTTTTCTTTAATGGTTTTTTTTCGGGAGTGAAATATGACTTGTGACCGAAAAATAACATTTGTCTTTCGGCCAAGCATGCACACTCGGTGTATTTACATAAGGCCCACATAGTCATCCAAAAAAATAGTTCAGCACATTTAGACGCGTCTTTTAAAATATCACATTTTTCATCGCGTAATCAAATTGTCGCATCGGTGACGTTACACGCACAAAGCGAAATCATTGAACACACATCAGTTCACTCACACATATTTTGATGACGTAGAACTCACACAATAGAAGCAAAGTCGTGTTTAGGTGGTATACCAGTAAGAGTCACTATAGACGGCTTTTGAGTCACTATCGTTGATTGAGGAGTCACTATCTGTGAATTAGGAGTCACTGTATTTTTGGTATCAGGTATAGGTTTGTAAATTCTACCATGCGAATCAGTTTTTGTCTTATGCCTCTCTGAAAAAAGTGAGCAATGTTTTCCGGCTTTGTCACTAAAATGATCAGTGACGTAAAGTTGAGCTTTTTTCAGACTGTGTTCGCGTCTGATTTGAATCAAACGACTGTGTCGTCTGGTGTCTGTTCTGAGCATGCGCACAGCTAAAAGCACTAATAAAACGAGGATGAATCCACCAGCGATAGGAACGGCAATTACGGCTGCTTTAAACCACAAATCTCGTTCTGGTTCTTTGACGTTATCATTTCTTGCGTAGAATACATCGTGTTTAACTGGTCTGTCCTCAACCTGGGTTTCACCTGAAAAGAGAAAAAGGGGAAAATCTAATTATTTTCAAGATAAAATCAGATTCTATTCAATTATGTTACGTGAAAAGTTACATCGAAATTTTCCAAGTAATTTCTCATCATTACAGTGTATGGCCTTTTGATACGCTTTTGTCTGTGATCGTACAGTGTGTCCCCTACTGCTTAAGACATAGTTTCCCAGTGACGGAACTCAACGCGTAATCATTTTTACGTCTGGCAAATCGAGATGACGTTGACCTCGTTAAACAGCAGGGGACGAAATTCGTCTTGATTTCGTGACTTGGGTTTGAAAAGGGGGCTATCATTTATGTAGGGTTTCATGCGAGGTTTTTATGAGCCAGACTTCGTCATAAATTAAGTTTGGTGATAATCTAACATGGCGGGAGATCTGGTTACAACTATAAATATTTTACCCGTAGACACCAAAATTCAAACTACCTTGGTTACCCCCCTTGAATATTTTCTCTCGTGTATTTCTGCTTGTTGTCATGGTTATGGAGATTTGTGGTTGTAGCAAAAATATCCCTGACAGTTTCCAACTGGGAAACGAAATAAATCTCACACTTGTGTTCAAAATAAAATAAGTTTGAGGAATCAATTAAAGTCGACATTCAAATTCCGAAATATTACAGAAACCACCGAAGATTAGGCTACAATACCAGAGAGCTTTTAGTGTTCAGTTTTGTTTTTGGCTGTTGGTGGAACGTTCGTGTAGCCTGCTGCACGCGCTATTCCCATTTCGGTTATAGAAATTTGGAATCCCAACGTTCTATCAAAACATATACTCGAATCCCACGCCTAGCAAGAGGCGTCCAAATAACTCAGTGGCTCCAGAATTATTTTTCCTTCAATTAGAGACGGATCATAAAGTTCGAAAACAATCAAATATTTAACAAACATAAACGAGAAAACTTGGTCAGCGAATCGATTTTCTTTGAACAATTCGAACAAAATGGCGCCATTGTGTCTCCTTTTTGCTGAAGACGTGGACGCCATATTGGAATTTAGAGTCCGCCATTTTGAAAATCGATGGTGCTGTTGTTTGTGTTTCTCAGCCGAGGGATTTTAAAGTAAATAATTGTCCATGTCTGATGGTTGTTTGGGTCAATAGTTTGAAGTGAATTTTTCCCAAAACACACATCTTTTTGTCTCGGCTTGGTTTTGTTTTAAATATTTCTAAAGTTTACGACAACAACAAGGGATGGCTTAATTTAAGTTCAGTTCAGTTTTCAAATTGATCAGAAATGATTGATTCGTTCGTTTACACTATGTCTCGTCAGTTGTTTACAAATTGAATTCAGTTTTTCATCTTTGTTGCAACTAAAAGCTAATTTTATTTCCATGAATCATAACGCATAGCTTAGGAGAACGTCGGATGTACAACTCCAAGTTTTAAAACCAACTTTCAAAAAATGCACTTGGCTCTTTATTAAAAGTTTCAGATTTAGATTTGAAACTTTAACGATAATTTGAAATGTATGTAAATATACCACCAAAAAAGTCATAAAATAAAGTAAGTTTTGACAGACGAAAAATAATGGTATACACTTGTCAAATGCGTTTGGTTTATTAAAATTCTAAACGAACAGTGGGAGACAAAATAAGAGGGGAAATAAATCATGGCCAAAACTCGAGTTGCCATCATTCATTATGTCATTCTTTACAAACGGCATTTTTTCGTATTACACAACACGGTGTCTGTGAACTGCCGTTTGTTGCACCGCTAATGTTAAGCAATGATAGTTCCTTACTACGCCAATTTTCAACAATGATATTTTGACGTTGGCTTTGAAATTCCACTTTGCAGACCATTAACATTTTTAAACGATCCGAACCACAACAACGAAACTCGGAATCCAAAATCAGAAGTATCGGTGGGTGGATCGGATATAATGCCCGCTAAGGCGTTAAGATGGGTTGGAGGCCCTGAGAGCAGTGAATGGAGTTGAAATGCCGGTGAATCAGATACACCATATACAATGTTAGCTATGACTTATGAGCAGACTGTACTAGATATATCAGTGTAGAAAATGATAAAAGAACACGATAAGAGGAAACCTGATATTATATTGCATATAGTCAGTACAGGGCATCAATTCTTTTATCTACATTAGGCACAATGAGGTCATTTCCGCTCTGGTTGTCGGGAATGTCGTAAGGATATACATAGTTGTAAATAACACGGAGTTTTGAACCCCGTCTCTCGTTGCACCATTTAAATGAGTATTTGGCCCTACGATTTTTTTGTTTAACTCAAAAAGTTGTCCAAACAACCATAATATACGATTTAAGTTTTGGAGATTAAGGCCAAGATCTGCAATAGGATTAACAAAAGATCGAAAACTGTAATTTTCCCAGTTGAAGCCACAATTCTTCCCTTTCTTTTTGAACGGGGAAGAGTAAAAGCTAACGATACGATTCTTAGCATGCCAAGACGAAACCTGGCGAAACATACCGATTGTCTAATACGAGAAATAAAACAATAGATTTATGAGAGCATACAACTGTTATAAACTGGCACCAATATTTCTCGAGTTCTCAGACATGTATGTATTTTCTAATCTATGATGTATCAAAGGTATTGTGAGTTTTATTCAACTTAGCCTTTAATATCACCCTTGTCTAAAAATGGAACGCATTTGATAGAGGTCGAAAATTGCGCTTTACACTGAAAACTTTTTTCCCATTCCTTTCAGAAGGGAAATTCCGTCTTCATTAGCCCATAAGGTGCAGGACGTAAAACTCCATTCATCTTATTTCATTTCAGATTAGAAATTCAAAGTTTAGCTCCCCAACAATTAAGTTGTTATGGAAGTGGCTACGTCTAAAGTACTGGTTCTACCAGTTGATAAAGTCTACTTGACAACGTAACTTATTATGAACGTAGACTTTATCAACTGGTAAATTCACTATATTAACGAATGCATACCTTTATGTTTAACGTATACGTCGGTCTAAGCATTCAATCTTTTACAAATCAACTCGTCGTCTCGCCAGGCCATTGCATATATACAAATCCTACCAACTAACCAAACACTTGACATAGACTAACGTAACCCAAGTCTAACCTTACCCTACTTCAAATCCATTTCAAAACGTCTCAAAACGTTTAGACAAACTTATTTGCCTAGAACTGTTTAGTTTGTGGGACTTGAGATGAAATGGATAAGATTCAAGCCGAAGAATTGTGAGGCGGACTGTAAGTAGTTCAGATTTGCCACTTGAACATGATTTTACATTCTGATTAAAAGGCAACAGACCTTACTAAAACAACAGTCCTCAGATGCTACTCGACGCCATGTTATGTAGGCCTATAGATTGAATTGGTATGTGTAAATGTCCTCAACGAAAAATGTAAGTGTACTTTCCAGAGAAAAAGAAAATTTTCAAAATGACGACACAAGTCATTGAAAATAAAATTCTTGAATTAATTTTTGAAATTCCAAAAAAATGGCGGAAATTTAGATAGAGACCTTAAGAGACAATGCGTTGGGTTGCTTGCGATAAGAAATGAAATTTTTCGAGTCTATAAATATTGTTCAAATACACTTAATCCGTATTCAGTGTATTGTTGACTTTATTTTTAAATTTGTAATGGAGTTTATTTTAGGGGATTATGTTCGGGGATTTATGACAAGGGGGGTAATCCAAGGCCTATTTCTATTTAATATAACTTCGATGGAGCTATAAAATTTTTTACCGCTATACTTAATATTGACATCTGAGACTTTAAGTATGGATTCAAATTTTAAAATTGCTAATCTGTCTGTTATTATTAAGAGTGTTTCTTTGCATTTTTTTTTAATTGCTGTGCGGGCCGCTTGAAGTTGGAAAGCGCAGTGGCATGAGGTGTAACGCACTAACAATATTTTTATTTAAAATTTGTGTATACCATCGTCCTCAACAAATTAAAACATTGTCAACAAGTATTTCTATTCGTCGTAAAAAGTATCTTCACAATGTCAGAATACTATTAACTTCTTTTTATACCATGACTGCAAAAGCCACCTTTCTTGTATAACGCAAGGGAAAACAGCTATTCAGAAGCCCTAACAGCTTTTAACAAAGTCAAAATGTTAACAGGGGCCATGTTTGGCTGAATTCGCTATCCATAATTCCATAATACAAGAAAGAAAGGTGGCTATTACAGTCAAGGTATAAGACATTCTTCGTAATAATAATGTGAAAATGATAAAAAAGGGTTACTTTGAAATAGTGAATGAACTGAAATTCTCTAGGAAATGAACCGAAACTAAGTAAAATGTATGACTTCACATAAGACAGTGTGGGATACATAAAAAGTCAACGCGGACATGTAAAAAGATTTTTCTTATACTCTTGGCAAGTCCTTGTGAATCTTGGCTTATTCTCTTATACACTAGATTTCAATCTATGAAGGTAACTCGAATCCAGGAGATCATATCTTTCCTTTAAACTCGGCGACCATTATCTATCTTCTCATCTCTCAGACCTTTTGTTACGTCCTCTAACTTGTAAGCTAATCTTATCTCTATTGTTTACACTCATTCTGAATTTCAAGTACAAGACTTTGATTGGCTAATAATAATAAACGACCAATCAAAGAAAAAACATCAAGATCCGGAAGAAGAATACGAAGAAAATAGTGTAATTCGGATCTAACCGCTTTGCATATTCTCATTGGCTGATAAAAATAGCTATCCAATCTTATACGAGATGCTATCAACTGGATTATCGAACTAGTGTCATTCTTAACAATTCCTTTAAGATTTCATCTCCTTCTTATAGATAATAGATTTAATTGAAGTGTCAACGGTTTCGATTGTCCTGATATCATGAACTCGTTTGATCTTGAGGTCAGATATCAGGGCTTTCGTTTGTTGCAATGTCCTCTCGCCAAATTCTAAATTTCCTTCTTAGCCCTATACCTTATTTGAAGAGTAGGCTACATCTTCTATATGTTGTAATTCCAATTTTCGAAGGTTGGGCCATTTCCTTAGTTGGCTTTGGGATGAGATTGTGTATTACAAACCCGAGTGGGTTTTTTGAAGTGAGCTCTAGTAAATAGAATCGTAAGTTAAATGACATTTCTTAACAGAAAATACTCCACTGGTAAGAGTTTCGGACTAGACACCGAATTCTCCTCAGTTCCACTTAAACAATATATAAACAAGCGAACTCTCCTGTGTTTTGAGGCTAGAAAGGTGATTAGACGATAGGATATCGTCTGCCGCCTGAAACCAGGGTGGTTTCCCGCCAGAACCAAATATTTTCTTCGGAATGAAACGTTAAGCGCCTACGGGGGATTAGAACATTCATTTATTTCTGGCGACGATATAAATTAAGTGTGGGTCTTGTATCAAATTGATAAAATAGAAACTGATATTATCTCGAACAACCAGTCGCCACAAATTAACCAGAAATAGAGCCTGATATACATGATAATCTTGACTACTGAAGGCGCTGCACCGAATCTCCTAATTTAATTATCTCGATTGTCAAGACATTTTATATGTTTCATACGAGAGATATGTACTTGTTAATCGCGTATATTATAGACGGCGCTTTTCTGTTAATATCTTGTAATTTAATTATCTTCGTCTTTGAAGATTCAATAAGGGTGGGATAACTCGTGTCTAACGTTTCAAGAATTTCTAAGTTTTTCCATTATCGGAGGGACAGTCAGTCTGGGATCAGGGTCGAGATATGGCGAGATTTCGACCGATTTGAATCTGTTTTTGGTTTATCTCGCCGAGAAATCAATTGAAATGGGATCTTTCATTAGATGGAATGAAAATTGGAGGTAGCAAACATATCGTAGAGTCCGATTTGAAAGTCACATGACATAGTCTCCCTGTTATACTTTTCATAATAAGGTCTCCAGAATATCTTTGCATACTATATAACATAGAGGTGTTAAAAGGAGTGTTTTGTTCATTCGGCTGTGAGAAGACAAAATAATTTCACTAAACCTACCTTTTTGAGCACTGTCGTTTGAGTTGGTATTTAGAATAATATTAATATCTATATTGTCTATATAATTACACATGTCGTCATGGCAACACATTAAAAACGGAACCTGAGATTCGTCATTCGATTTCACCAGTTTCTGACCTTTGGTGCAAAGGTCAAGGTTATTTGACAAGGTGTCCGCACATCCATGAGTGGATCGAGTTCTTTCTCCGTCGAATCTGACTGCCGTATAGCACTGACCAATATTGGATTTACACATATAGCCTGTATTGATGCATCCCGACTCATTACAATAACAGCGTATTTCACCTGAAAGTAAACAAAGGGAGATAATTACGTTATTGTCAAAATGGCTGCCAGTCATATTAGGCTGGCTGTGGAATTCAACAAATTAACTGCAAATCAAAACGAAAAGGCAATCAAAGTTTCATTTCGACCATTATCCAAGACCCATTGATACCTAAAAAAATTCAATTTACTTCGTTGATAAAAAGTAAGTTATTGAAACAATCAGACAAAATCAAAATGGCCACTAAATACAAAATGGTGTCCATACAAAATCTAATTATTCTATCTGTAATTATTGTAATATCTTTATGGGTGGTGCTATTTTACCACACGAAACTCACCCTTGGTTCTTTGGTATATTTTTAACCAGGCATGTTTCATGTTAGCCAAGTCTTAGTTAATAGGTTATGAAAGATGACAGCTTTATCGTAAATGAGTCTGTATTATCGTAAATAGGTCTGGGTTATAAATGTCGTAATATTACACGAAGCTCGGGTTACAGTAATTAAAATGTGAGAGACTAGCGGGAGTAATTCGTGAGTGCAGTCGGCATTTACAAAGGTTGTGAAAAAGCACTGGTCTTGGAATCAATTACCTGGTTCTGTAGATCAGTGCCCAGGCAAGTGAACTTTGAACTTCGAACGGTTAAAGATAGTTGAGATCTGATTGTAATGGAGTCTTCTCGTGTAATCTTGACCCCGCGCATTATTTTGGTATTTAACATTTAAAAGATATCAGTTTAACAACCATAGTCTGGAATGCGAGAAAGTCAATCGAGTTTAGTTCAAACTATACTAAAAGGAGCGCCGCAGATAAAATTTTCGAAGGAATTGTTATACATAAAAAGCGGAAGTGACGTTTGATCATTCGAGTTCTGACGTTTGTAACGTCAATCTAAGAAAATGGAATTGAAGGCGTAAATATAATTTGAGTTGAAAATGACGTCAATAAATCTATACCAGAGTAACGATTCTTTAATGCCCACGATCGGTTCACGACCTATGCTTCCTTGGCTTGTTATCAATGAAAAATTTCTCTTCAAAATGTTCAAATGGGTGAAGTACAACTTTAAGATAAAAAAAAGCCAAAGTTTTGATACTCTAACTCATAAATCATTCGTGTCATAAAACGATAAAATACATTTATTTAAAAAAAATGATTTATTTCATTTTCATCTAGTCTGTTTTGTTTTTATATATTTTGTGAATACCGTCTTTGTTTCACGTTAATATTGTAACGAGACTGTCTGCATTACACCTCGTAGCTATTTTCTGTTTTCAAATACAATTTTTGTATTGAAGTGAAATGTAGTAATTGGATGTTTACGTCCTACTCTTCTGCGGCCCATTGGATAATAAAGACGGTTTTGTATTGAAATGGAAAAAGCACCTGCTTTACGGACTAATGAAGAGAAAAAATGGATGTTTAGTGATGTTAACACCTGAAAATAGAAGCCACGGCCGGTTCTTTCGGGAGTTGGGTTTCGCAATTTAGGATGGCCAATAATAGCACAAAGCGTACAGTGAGAACTTGTTAACTAACGGTGTATCAGATTCTAGCCCCTGGGTACAGACTTTATACCATCGTCACAAACCCGAACTTTAAGTTCAATTTGATATTTAATGCTTGCGTCTAGTGCAGACGTATCAAACTAATTGCTTGATAGTCTCGGTCATTCTGTCTATATTTGTGCCTGCATTAATTGATTTTATCGTCTTGATGTTCAAAAAGAAGTAAAATAATGGCGTGTTCCAGCCTCCATATACACAATATAAATCACGTTTAACGAGACAACGTCAGCGAGAAATCGCGTGACCAGAAGTCATTGTCGCTAGTTATGTCGGAAACGATGAGGTTTTATTTACGACAGCCAGAATAGGGACTAATATTGTAAATAATGAAGATCACAAATGTTTGGCGCCTTCTTGACTCCGAATGTTAAAAATACAAGCTACAAATTATGAATTTTCATGTGTTCTCAAGAGGCAGTGTCATTTATTTAATCAAATTCAATTACGACATCAAACGTTATGTTTTGCGGATTTATTTAAATGGAACAATTATTCAACTTCAATGATGCAATACCATTGAGGCCTCACGATGATCTTTATTCTTAGCATTTGATTATTTTACAATCATAAAACTATTTTAAAGAAAATTTCTGTTTGATTTTAAAGCAATGTGCCCGTCATTGTTATCAAAACGTATCTGAGGAAATGAACCTTAACCAAATGTTTGTTTGCTTTCATACGTGGTAATGTTGCTTAAAAGTTAATGGACCTCCGTCAATTTCATTTATATATTTACATATCTGGCAATCACCGATTTGTTTGGTGCCAAAGGCTTGCTAAATGGCGGGAATTCTAGGAATGAAGAACTCAACATTACGCCAAACATCCAGACCGCTCAAGCTTGTCAGTTATTTTATCGAGGCGCCATCTACCGTCAGAACGGCGTTATTCTGCGATTATCAAGTCTCTTATCTCTCTCGTCAATCTAGACTCGCTTGTCTTTGTTTTCAATGCTGATCATATTTGCTGATAAGCGCAGGTTATTTATAGAAAGACAAGTTCTGTATACACGTATTAATATATCTTAGAGACGTGCTGACCTTCCAATATATCAGGTGATTTCAATACTGACAGTTTACGTCCTAATGTCCATGAGTCAATTGAAATAAAATAGAAAGTTTACGTCCTTACTATGAGTCTATTAAAATGAAATGGAAAGTTTACGTTCTTATGTCTATGAGTCTATTAAAATGAAATGGAAAGTTTACGTCCTTATGTCTATGAGTATATTAAAATGAAATGGAAAGTTTATGTCCTAATGTCTATGAGTCAATTGAAATGAAATGGAAAGATATTTATTGCTCTAATGAAATAAAATGAGTTTTTTAGCTCTACTAATAAATGTTCTAACGGAATGAAATGAAGTTTTGCATCGTACCGTTCTGTGATGAAAAGGTGTTTCACGTATTCTGTCGCTAATTAGGCTAATGAAATGGAGTTTTACACCCTACTGGTATGATTAGTCTAGTCTAGATGATAAAGTAAATATGACTAATGGTTTATGAACAATATCTAATATTATATACGACTGTAATGTTGTTTACCTAGTGGGCAAGGAGTAGCATAGTATATACATATCAAATAATATCAGTAGGTTTTATTTTATTTTATGTTAACTTCAGGGCGGGGCAGGCAAATTATTGGCTTGAAAAAATACGGTTTGGAATGCTCTTAAAGACCTTTTTTTCAATGCCGTAAACAAAGCTACAACCGGTCAAATATCTTTTAGTGGACATACTCTAATTTTATTTTCTTTGACACATTTGGTTCAAAGGTTTAACGGACTCTGCCAACCTTTGCTAAATCTAAATGTCTGATTGCGGAAGTGATGTAATCGTTATGGGAATTAAGGTGAAATGTAACTGTCAAACATATGGGTAAGATTGATATCCAAATGGCCACACTGTGACACTAGCGTTACCTCATTCATAACCTTGTCAACCCGCGTGTATTCCCGGGCAACAATACTACTCTGCTATAGAGCACCAAACTTGATAGTCAAAAACTGTTTGGAGGGATATACGTCCACGGACCTATCAAGTCTGAGATTGAAAGGAAGGGGGGGGGGGGTGCGGGCAAAAACGCATCATCACTCCGTTTTGAAAGAGTTGCGCGTAGCTAAAAATGTACATGTATGTATTTCAACCTATTGATCCTTGAGTTGACTTTTTCATCTTGAACCCAAGTGTTGGAATGAATTAGCATAAGTCGAGTATTAGTCAACCCGACGAGTAACTATCGGTCTTTAGAAACGGTTGTATGAAAATTGAAATTTAAAACCGCACAACAAAACTATTATGGTAGCGGTAACGTTATTTAAGTTGTGATAAGAAACAAAAATGAACAAAAAATAGTTGCTGGGTAAATCAAAGATAAATAGCTCCGATTAATAGCTTTTTGAATAACTAAAATCAACAGTGAACTTAAGGCGCTAACCCTGTAGTTTCTCTCTATTTATTTTTAGTGATATTCCCCTACAGAAGCACTGGCCTAGGTAGACATTCAAAATTATCAATTAGCACCATACTTGGTTTCATGACGTGTCCATCCCTGTTTTTTATTCCAGAGTTCCGATCCGACGGTTCCTTTATATCTTGTGGCTCATCCAAAGACGCATGCATGTTTTTGATGTACCCCCCCCCCCCAAACCTCAAACTCTTCTAGAGGACGTATTCCTTCACCCCGAAACTTAACCCCACCCAATGACTCACCACGGGCCCTTCTCTCGTTACCTCAGGGCCGGGGAAGAACGGTTCCCTTATCTAATCCATGTATACTTTTTACATTATATGATCATTAGACCTCACTTAGCGACAATCAACTCCATGGACGACCCTTAAACCTGAAGGCTACTTGACTAAACTCTTAACTAAATAAATATTAACTGACTGGTAAGGGCCCTTTCACTATTATATAGATAATAAAAAGCTTAGTTTAAAAGGTTAAAAAAGATAAAACCCCGACCACTCGTATGCTGAGCTATTTATTGAGACAGCTTCGCATCCAACAAATGGCTGATTCCATGACCAGTGCTTTTGAGTCATCTTCATATGGAGTGTGACAGTAATCAGAAAGTTTTGTACGTTGATTAACGAACCTTTTTCAATCCGCTATTAGTCCAAGCAATCGGCAAACATAACGAACCGACCTGATTGTGCCATTAGCAGATACTCTGTCCGAAATTCGAACCTAACCGAATTAGATCCACCAATCTGCACTCGACTGCCTACATCAGTATAAGAGGGCCTTTAAAGTGAACAATCCATAAGAAACTGCAGTGTGTCTAACCGTCCAAACAATGTCAATAATACAAACGACGTTAACTATCAAACTAGAGGATACACCTCGCTCGTTTTTCTTTATAAATACGACTTCGATCTTGTAGAATATATTTGTGTGGTTCAGCAAAGGGTAAAAGAATGGCAACGACTTCAATCAGTCGGATTGCGTATGACGAGTTCGATGTCGGCATGTGCAATAACAAAAAAAGTTTTGCAAAGTGAACACGAAGGCGGTTAATGATTGCATTTCTGGATCACCGGAGGTCAAGTAGCCGGACCACAAATCATTCCAGTGTATTCTCTTAGCGATCAACTTTCAAATGTATGATGGCCCAGCTTCTTGCAAATGAATTTGTTTATAGTAAAACGGTAATCTTGAAATGCAATCATAAGGAAAGCGAAATCTTATCAAATATTTTAAGTTGTCCGCACTTGTTTCCCTAAACATCTTAATTAGTTTCCTCTTGTAAACTTTACATCAAGTACAACTTCCCCACTCTTTTTATTGTATCATACTCAGACGAAACCGGAAGATCAACAGGAAAAATGGCGGATTGGAGCCAACAAACATGGTATTATCAGTTTTCATTAAGGAAACAATTAGACCGACATAAATTTCGTATGGTCGAGTTTATCCAATAAAAACTAAAAATGAGTCACCATTTTAATCGTAAAACAGAATCAAATGACAGTCACGAGAATGTTAACTGTCGGGACAAGATTGCCCAAATCAAAAACTCCTTTACAATTTAACATTCCCCTATTTACTGTTCAATGACGAATTCTAATTAATACATGGTCAAGAATAGAGACGTATTCATCCATTTGTCCGAGAACAAAACAGCAGGACGTAAAACTCCTATTCGTTTCATTTTCCCAGAGTCGTATTTCTGAACTGTAGTAACTATAAATGCCCGTCGACTGCCACAAAAATAGAAACATTCTTCAATACATTTGTAAGAAAATCGTGGAAATGTAAGAAATGATAATAGCCTACATGTGTTTCAACTCTCTCAAATTCTTTAGACGTTTAAATTGTTGAGTGCATATCATTTTTATTAAACTGAAAACGTTCATTAGTCGCTCGGAGGGGACAATTAGCCGAGGCCCCGTGTGCTTCAGATTCCTCGACAGTTAGAGATTGTCAATAGAGGCAAATGCCCCCCCCCCCCATTTCACTCTGCAGGTCGTCCGTCTTCATTGGCCAATTAAATGCAAGACAAGAACGTAAAACCCTATTTCATTAGCCGAGACGTATATACCTTTGGCATTGCAATTGGTTTATGTGTGCCATAGTTAATACACCAGTATAGACGATTTTTTGTCCTATCAGTATTTCCCTCATTGGACACGGTATATATGTCTTCTCCATAAGCTCAATCAAGGACAGAATGTAAATGCATTATTAACCTCGGTATTTGTAATAGCTCATATTTCTGAAGTATTGTTTACAGTTTGCCAGGGGATATTTCTATTTGTCTGAAAATGTTCGTCCCAAAGGCCCTGACTTCCGGTTAGGACGCCATGCCTGATATTTGGTGACGTCATAACTTACATGCCAAGACATCACGTCTGCCACAACGCCCATTTTCCCATAACCCACATTCCATGTGGAAATGTTTTGTTTTAATGACGGTCAAATGAATAAGGACCACGACGAAGTTGATTTTTTGGTATTTCTGATATTTAGATCGTCTGCTATGCTAACGACCGGAAGTGTCACAAGCAGTAGGATCTACAACCTCACCCCCCACCCCCATGTGCACGTGTAAACTGTCCTAAGAATCCCATAGTTGTTGTCCCGAAAATATGTAAGAGAAGGCTTAGAAGGATATCAAAAAAATGGCCTTTAACATTAGCCCATATATCATTAAGAAAAAAATAAGGCAAAAATTCCTTTAAACTAGTCAAATTTCAACCAACATGCGGAACACAATCCGACTCGTTCTGATACACTGAATATGCATAAAGAGAATAATGTAATTTTAGCCGAAATGTGGGTTTGCGTTCTGAAATCCCGTGGTCGTAACAAATACATCACTGCCACTTCGAACAATGAGCACTTGACAAAAGACAGTAGTTTTATTACCCGCTACTCGGCAGGGCTGTCACCGTCTATAGTCTCGTATAACATGTCGTTATTTATGATAGTCTTCATCTATAGCCGTGGATACCTAGTAATTATTTATGGCTGTAAATTTGATGTGTGTGCGTAAACTCGTGAGCAATTTACCTTAAAATAATCGTGATATTTTGTTTTTCTCGAGTGGTAAACAAATCGACAACGTTCAGTTTGTTTTTTGAGTACTACGACACAAATCCCATGAAGAATATTCACATATATTTAACACCCAAACCCCCTGCCCTCCAAACAACGTTAAAAAAATTATGGCCATGAATAAGAAACAGAATATTGTACGTATTCCACTTCATGAAAGTATAAAAATCGAATTTGCACTATAAGTTATTTAAGTTAAAGCCGTAAAATCTCTGTATTTGCCCCGGGGGTATGCTAGGTAATCTTCATATCCAGAATATTTCAAGATCGATTATAATTTGATTGATTTGCCCTGCAGTCTATCAGTTTAATATCTAACTGATACTACATTGTATCAATATATTATAATGTTACAATCTGATTATAACAACGGCTGTATAGTTTTCGTTTCGTGTTCTACTGTGGGCAATTCATCCAATCTAAATCTCACAATATCCATCTTAAAATAGAATGATACTAGGTTGCATCGATATAATGTATTATTCTGATGGCTCTATAGTTTTGTTTCATATACATCTGAGGCCAACCATTCTAGATCTTACAACATCCATCGTAAAACATGCGTTCACAAGATGGCGTCTTTTACGTTATATTTTCGTGTGCCAATGCACTCAGCAGGAGCTTTTTTTCCGAGTCCATATGGAATGTCGTATAGAAGGCAGTGAAGTAAGGCTATGCTTTGGAAAGTAAGTTCACTACCGGCTCACATTCACACTTTCGCTAAATCGTCTGTTTAGGCGATAAGGAATACAATTGTGATGCCGTGGCCATTACTTGTGTGGAGACCCTATGGCCATCTCTACTGCATCTACCCCTAGTATCCCAAACAAAGCAAAAGGAGTGGCGAACAAGCTAAGCCGGATTAAGATAAAATTCAATATTTAGAGAAATCCGATACAGATCAGCAAACTTTCAAACATGATGGCGTATAACAGTCAAAGATTAAACTTTACCTCTGTTCTCCCGATATTACATACTAATCCTGTTTACATACACAGTACCTCGTGTAAACATGCCTTAAAGAGTCGTACCCGCATAGCATCCCGTGTAAACATAGGTTAAAGAAACGTGTCCACATAGCATCCCGTGTAAACATTGCTTTTAGGAAAATACCCCGTTTAAAATATGCCTTGAAGTCATGCCCATATCAAACCTCGTCAAACATGTCTTGCAGCTACATTCCCATGTATCATTTCGTCTAAAGAAGGCTTAAAGGGACATACCCAGCAATTCGCGACAAATTCATACCAAACAAACGGCCAAACGAAAATATATGACAATAAATAGAATATATTGGCAACAGGCACGTTAATTTGGCAGTTGTGGTGACTTGCTGTTATCGTGTCACAATCTGCTTTCTGTTTAGCAATGACATTTCGTATGGTTGAAACAATTGCCCAGTTCTTATCAATGTAAAACCATCTGGAGGTCATTAAGTACCTGGGGGTCAATGAGGGCAAAGGTCAATATTATCTAATATAGATTGATAATAACACTGATCAATGTAAAGAATGCTCTTGATTGCTATGGTTGTAATCATCAAGATCTTTATGGCTGTTATGACAGACCAATCTACCCAATGACCTTGAACTTGGACTGCTAATGGCGGTCGATGCACTTTTCATAATTTTTATGGTTGTTTTGACAATCCTGATGGCTAGTTAGAATATTTTAGGTAATGAAAACACCAGGCCATAAATTTTCAGAAATGACCAATTTGAAACATTATATTTTTCGTCAAGGAATTCGACCTTGAACTTAAGTCTGTTAATGGCGGCCAATGCACGTTGTAAGCTTTGTTAAATAGTTGTGACGATTTTATGAAGTCTTACAATCGTTATGAGTGAGGCTACTATCGTAACTCTAAGAAAATACACGTCAAGTCAAATCATGTTAAGAAAATACCGTAAAACATTCAGCATAAAATGACACTCGATCAGAGAGGCGCCCTGCTGTCAACCTACTTCAAAACGAGGAGCCCTGCAGCGACTTGATTATCTCGACTATAATAGACTAGCTTTCCGGTTGAATAGACTTGAATAACCTGTCTTTCCAGTCTTCAGTTGGTTAATAAACAGATAATGACGGTTGCCTCTTGAATTACAACATAATGAAGTGGGTTTCGACAACTAAATACTCTCTTTAGTTATGGATACATTCATCCGGATTATCCAGACATCATTGTCATTATAGTCTTGATTTCTCGGACACTTGTAAAATTTATAACCATGCTCCTGTCGTACAAAAACATTGCCCATTCCAAATATTTCTGAGGTGCAACTCTTAAAAAAAGTCAAGCGGAAATCGGCGCTATGCAGAGAACAGTTAGCCCAGTGAATAAGACAAAAATTAATCCTAAGGAAAAAATGTGTCTTAGTTCGATGTTTACACATTTACGCAACTTCCTGCGACGTGACAACAACCCTATGCCGGTAGATTAGCCGTAAGTCATAGTTTTACAAATCCAAATCGTGGGAGGAAGTTTTTGGTATCACTAACATCTTGTAGTCTTGAAATTGGTAGCATTGGGTTCAGCTTGTTGAAAGGGACACCTTGACTCAAAAGACAAATTTTTTGAAGCTGAGCTTCAATATTTTACTTAAAATCAAAGGAACTCGTAACTCTGTACTTTTGGGCTACACAAAAAATAACATAATCAAAAACGAACTCGCGTCATTTTTAAAATGGAAAAGAGTAGTTGAACATTCACAACGCTAAACGAAAAGTTGACTTTTAAAATTTTGAGACCTACACTAAAATTAGCAAATATATTCAACATGACGTTGATGTATGTAAGCGAAATGTCGTGCCAGCTCGTTATTTGCCGACCAGACGTCAAATTAGTTCAGTCATTATTATTTGTTTGACGACAGCCCAACTCGCTTCATTCCTCCGACTCCTCGCAGGTCAAAGGTGTGTGTACTTGTTTCCTAAATATCTCCACAGGTAAAAAATGAATTGAGTTACAACAGATTACATTAGGTTATTTAAAGTATTGACTTAGCTAGTCGCCATTTTACTTTTCGGCAAATGATAATTGAATTTTGAGACAAATCCTTGCCCTTTTTAAAATTACGATTTCTACTGAAACACGTTTTCGAAGAAACAAGGAACGTTGAAGATTAAAAATATTCACAAATTCAGACAATTTCGGCCTTTTTTCATTGATTAATCCTCACAGACACACAATAATCTACATATACATTAAGAAAAAAATCGGCAGCTATCTTTGATGTGTTTCCATGACAATGCACCTTTTCTTACCGTCAACACTGGAGAGTTCTACCAATAGAATTAAGATACGATCAGAATTTTTAGACAAGCAAGAGTTCAGGACTTTGAAAGGGCTGAAAATTATAGGTTTGTAACTGAAGAAAGGTGACGGTTCACTGCCTCTGTAAAAACACACAATAGTCATCACAGTCTCGAGTTTTACGCTGTCAGTTTCAATATTATCATTTTCATCTTTTGAAATCTTATTGTGAGTTTTTTGTTTCATGTCGAGCTCTGTATTAAAAAAAACACATGCCGGTAACAAATGGTGGTTTTGGCGACTATGGAAGCGACGGCTCCATTCTCGAAACCACTTATGGAATTTGAAATTTGTTGCTGTTACCGGTTTTTAGCAGATATACGTTATAACGAATTTGTTTAGGGTGTTATAAGAGATGCTCTTCTATTGAAGCACTGGCCTAGGTCACAAGTAGAGACTATGCTATGAATTTCAGTAGAGATCATTTTGATAACATTTGTGCTACATTTCAACTTGGCTACTATAATCATATTGTATCTTAGAATGGACATAACATTTTAGTTCTCAAGAATGGTCAATATGAGTATATATTCATCAGTGAACTAACCTGGTGTCATAAAGTAGCAGAATCTTTGTAAAATCTGGAAAACTCTTAAAATTAAATAATTATTGAAAAATCCTTAATCAATAATCAAATGCATTTTTATGGATAAGTTTTTTTTATTTATCGGATTATGAGGATTCAGTTATGTTATTTATGGCAGCAGGTATATCTACTGATGAATATTATAATGGTTATGTAAATTGTAGAAACGTAGTGTTTATCGAAAAAGCAAATAGTTTTATTTGATAATTGTAATGTAAATTGTAGAAACGTCGTGTTTATCGAAATACCAAACAGTAATATGTGCTAATGGTTATGTAAATTGTAGAAACGTCGTGGTTTATCGAAAAACCAAAATAGTATTATATGATTATGGTAATGTAAATTGTTGAAACGTCGTGTTTATCGAAAAACCAATAAGTATTGTATGGTAATGGTAATGTAAATTGTAGAAACGTCGTGTTTATCGGAAAACCAATACAGTATTATATGATTACAGCAATGTAAAATGTAGAAACGTCGTGTTTATCGAAAACCATATTGTATTGTATGATATGGTATTGTGAATTGTAGAAACGTCGTGTTTATCGGAAAACCAATTAATATTATATGAGAATGGTTATGTAAATTGTATAACCGGTATAGAAGGCCTATTATAAATTGACGAAGACAATGTATATTGTTGAAACGTTGTGTATCATAAAACTCGGGAATAGAATAATTTAATAAGCAATGGAAATATCTCGAAAATTTAGTCTATGTGTTGACATGTAGGCCTTAGAAGAGTAGACTGACGATCTGCACCCACCCCTCTACTAACCGGCTCCCGGCAAAAAACTCAATTCATCTCAATTTGTTCGATCGGTTTCAAAACACATGTCTGTATCCCAAAACATTTCGTAAACATCAGTTTATAAAATCAATATCGCCGTCGACGTGTAGCTGGCGGATAAAATACACTCACACGACACCGCTGTATAGCTGGTTAAATTACCATTTACTTGAAAAGTTGGGACTGTATTTTATCTCTCGTTTTAACATATCAACTTAGAAAAGTTACATGAACTTGTAAAAGAAAAGAAATGATTTAGCAGAACGGTAATAGACTTCTCAACACGGTGCTAAACAAACGAAATCTAATGATACAAAACGATATCCCGGTGTTAAAGTGCGAGTAGAGATTGGCGTATTGTAAACACAAGCCTTACCTTCAATAACGGCTAAACATGTTCCGAGGAGGAAGAGAAACCAGGGCTGAGTCGCCATTAGATAGATCACGAATATTCCAAGACAATAATCCAACGATTTTCAAATAAATTCCAACATCAACGTCATGTTCTCGTCGGCTACATATTGTATCTGAAAACCCAGTTTTATTAAGAGTATACTCCATATCTTTCCATCTCCTGTCAATCAACATAGTCTACGTCATCCAGACTCTCGTCTCAGTCTATTCTTTGTTTGAATGTAAGCCACGCCTGTCATGAAACCCCACCTGTCAATCTTATTGAAACATTTAATGTCCAGACGTAACAAAACAATAGACGTGTTTACATAGGGCCTAATAATCGTGTCTATTAAACTAGTCTTTGTATGGTGGGTTTATCTAGAGGGAGGAGTTAAGGCGGAGTAGTTGGTTAAGAGGTATGGAGGGTATTGTATGTTGAATGGCGCCAGGCTGTCCGAGCAGACTTGAGTACATTAAGTAATGTCACCGAGAAATCGTCTGTTGTATTCTAAATCCGAGTATATATTTACTGATGGCCCCTGATTATTATAATACTCTTTGTTTTATGGACTATTCACAACAATTACGGGTATAATACGCGTAGCGACGGACGAGGCTTGCGTTTTCTCTGATTATACTCCACGCTTTATATCAAAACAAATCATTTAGCAACAAATATTGGAGACCTTTCTTTACAAAAGATGTGAGTTGCATAAATATACGTAGTGATGACCGTGAGTGAAATATTACGATTGCGCTTGCGGTTCCGTTCTCATCGGCCTTCTTCCATGTAGATGCAGTGACGTTTAGGCTAACCACGCTTGGCCCTTCATCATTATTGTCCTGAAGCCAAAACTCGTCCTGACGTTTAATATTATGCATGGCTATGTATAACTTTAATTGTTACAATACTATTGTTCATGTTACAACTAAACTATGTTTATAATCATCGCATAACCTATCTGGTACACGGTTCCGTATGAATAGCAGAATTCTGTCTTCAGATTTCTTAGGTAAAATCCTGTCCGACAAGCGGGCAATTGTCAGTGTCTTCACACCAGTCGATAATAACTGTCTAAGCGGGCGATTAGAGACTGTAAGCGGTATTTGGAACAGGGTTAATTGGATTTGTCTAGCGCCTTTCGTAATGCCCTGTTTACATTCACAACAACTCAGTTTTTGAGTCGAACTGTCCATTAGCTCATTTAATATTAATGTTGACTAAGAAAAAAAAGTGTTCCAAGAACGCTTTTGGACGTAAGCATTCTGACGATCATTTGTGAAATTTAATTGTGCACTTGTTGCAAGACGCAGCGGGTTGGTCGCACGTCATTGTCGATTTCATTGAAACTGTGATTGAATACCATTGTATGGTTCATTTGCTCATTTCTCGTTGCAAAAGAAGCGTAAAAGGTGCAACGTGAACGCAGCTGGCCACCGACAGCGAATCAGTCATCTCAGACACAATTAGATCAAATGGCTATCGCAGTAACATGTCTTTAAAAAGAGTAACGGAATCGCAGCAAGTGGTCGGAAGTCACAACGTTTGTATTATAGCGGCTTTCTTATGATCTTCAGTGGTAGATAATACATGTTTTTGTCAAATGTTTCCGGATTGCTCATTTGTTTTTCGGTAACAAGACGTCTATCGTAATATCTCTGTTTGGGTTTAAGGAAGAATAGAATTTACGCAAACGATCTGTATGTAGCGTCGTAACGGGTGGTCGTTTACGACTTTACATTTGATAGAATTCACAAAATCTTTTCTGAAACTGTTAACATAGCGCATTTAACACACTTCTTTTTTTATTTCAAGAATTAAACGCAAAACAGATTCAACGCAACTTCAACGCATCAAAGAAACGCAGACGGGAATCGGTAACCGTTTGATTGAACTTGCGTACAGTAGCAAACGTTTGTGGGATGCAAAGGTGAATAAAAGCTGTATATACGAAACAAAAATCAAAGGTCGCAACAGACTGTTAATGCTGTGCGACCGAACGAGGTAAAAACTGGAAGAGTTTGTAACACAAGCCGAACACCATACGAATGAGGTCTGTAACAAGCTGAAAGTCACAAAAAGTTGCCCTGAGACGCAAACCGAACCTTAATGTTCAAGGGGAAACCGAGGCGGCGATGAAAGAGATTGCAAGTCGCAACAAGTGGCCTGATGGTGTCCGACTGTTCATTTCATATGCGTTTGTTGTTTATGTAAAGAAAGACCTGTTGAAACGATCGGGGTATTTAAATATAGAGAATGACACTTCAGCCCCCCGTCAAGGAGAAAATTATGTCGAACATGGGTAATTATTTTAATTGCCCAGAAAACATTTCGTTTCAGATTATATAATCTAACCAAATGAGCAAAAACCTCGTAGTTGTGTGTTTTTTATTGTATCCGACTCTCCGGTTAAAGAGGTGCTTTAATGGCTTGTTGATTTTGTTGTTTCGTTCAAGTAGGATGTCACGTGTAGTTGATTTATTTGACTTTCATTGGGACTGGAGCTCAAGGAATTATGAGTGCTTTTCTATTCCAAGATCAGCAATTTATTTTTGTCATGTTGAGAACGGGAATGGAAGGAGCATTACGTCCTACTTTTCTGCACCTGGGTAACGGGAATGCATTGGGTAGTAAGGGAAACTTTGCAATTTCCCACTGTCAAAGGTGGACAGCCTATAGCACAGTAGATTTGAAAGAACCGAATTCGTCGCACATTGCACTGTTACTTGCCAAGTGTACGCCCTTTTCAAAATGGCGGGTTTGAGGGTGGTTGTTAGGTATTATATTTGAAGGGTTGTCAAGTAAAGAGAAGTGTATCAAATTTCACTTTGTTAGGTAGTGATAACATCGGACAAAGCCATTAATCATAAAGACAGTCGACAACTGTTTAAAACTGCTCGGTTTCGTGTTGCAATAATTATTGCGTTACATATTGTAAGGTTAAATATATACGCTGAAGAGAAATAGTTCCCCATACAGACAGTTGACAACTTTCGATATCGATGGATTCGTGTTGATAATGAAATGACTTGAGTTTTACGTCATATTTGTCTGTGCCTAATGGGCTTGTGTAAACAAGCAACATCATGTAGTGTGCAAATGGGTAAAGTTATGCTTGGACAGTGTCTCATTAGCTTTGTCGCCTTTTCCACGTCAGTCCCCTGACTTGCATCAATGACATGGGATCCTGAAAGCCCAAGAATAGACAAAAATGTGCATTGTTTCTATTTAAATGTTATGCTATCGAAGGAATACACTTTCAACTGCAAGATTCCCCTTACCCCAATATCCGTGCAGAAAAGTAGGACGTAAAACTCCATTCATTTCATTTTACCCCAATATCCCTTTTCAGTCAAACTTTTTTCGCCGTCACCACTCGTGGGGCTTTATTCAACCAAACTTCTTTACTACGTCAATGGAGACCGAGCTTGTACTTCTTGCTCCTATACTTGTATCACCGATTGGGCTGCAATGCGAATAAAAACGACTCGGTAACTAAAATAAATACACAAGAATGTCGTATTATCTCATATACTTCATTTTTAAACAGTTATTCGTCTGTTTCAATATATCACATTTTATATGTCCATTTTGTATTTCCAACTTTTTATTTTTGAATCATCGTGAATTTTCTAAGAATTTCGACTATTTACGGCGCGATTTACTAAAAAGGTAAATGTATGGATTCCGCAGAAGTTGGAAATCAACAGAGAATAGGTTTAATGCTAATACTCATTGCATCAAAATGTCCCTTATTACACACTGGCTAGCCTGTGCTAGATGCTGTGAACTAACAGATTAATTGACAGTTGGATGATGTCAAAAACGGGTAGACATATTCAACCGCTCTGTCCTGATTATAATTTACTCGATTGCACACCTTCGGTTATCAATCCGTCTACACGTAGATTAACTTAATACACCTCTTACGAAACCATTTTGTTTAATTCAAAACAAGCTTATACATTTTCATAGATTTTATTGTTAATTCTTACTAATCAGACGTTCAGTAATGATTGCTTATAACGGAGACGGAATAATCCATCCGACTACGGCTACTCGGTGTTTAAATCCGAATTCATTAAACAAATTACGACTACTTTCATTGTAATTGCTGTTCATAATACAGTAATATTGTTCACTATTGTCTGCTTTGCTTTAACATAAATGATTACTTGAGACTGAGACGCAATAATGATAACGACTGCGATTGAAACTTAGACGTAATAATGATTACGCCTACGATTAAAACGTAGTAATGATTATTCAATTTGACTAAGTACGACTCTTGCAGAACGTTCTTGTTTATCATAAAACAAACCTAAACACTTTTCTAGATTGTTTCAGATTGTTATTAAATAATAAATGCAACCTAGACGCAACAGACAGTCTGACTGCGACACATTCGCAGACAAAGTAACAGCCAAATATCAAATATAAGAAACCAAAGAAAGATTTCAATTAGATGATTGTTATTATGCATTTTATACTGCATGAATATAACCCTTAAAAATGAAATTAAATATATGGAGTTTTACGTCCTACTCTTGTGTGCCAAATGGCTAACGAAGACGGCCAACGCCATGCAGGTTGCATACACCTCTGGAAGATAATTAGAATGGTACAAATTTATTCTATCAGCGTCCCCGATACACATGTGAAATTAAGAAAACCTCTTCTCAATCTCTTTCAAGTAAAAATTAATTTTTTTTTTTTTTTTTTTTTTTTTTTTTTTTTAATTTATTTATTAAAGTGTCACAAACCATATAACAATTACAAATTCTTTTACAATACATAAAAAATGGTTTCCAGCCTAAGAAGACTTACGAGACACTACAATTATAACAAAATAAAACAGATAAGTAAAATAAACAGATATTAGCATGAATATAGAAGAAGACGAATTATAACAGTATAAAACATAGTTAAAATAGTTAAAATTATATTAACAAACACTATGTAAAAACTATTTAAAAGCACTTAGTTCTTTCCGCCTCTTATGTAAAATATCTAGAAACTTAGCTAAATCATGCTGCCCATACCTCATAATATAATAAAATTGTTCTAAAGGATCCAAATAATAAAAGAAAGTACAATATTGTTCTATTTTACTAAACATAATCTGACGAATATCATTATATGCAGCACAGTTCATAACAATGTGAAATTCGTCTTCAATGGCACTTTCCTTACAAAATAAACATTTTCTATCTGCTAAGGGAGTAGGGGGCTTAGTGTAACGGCCTGTTTCTACAGCAATTGGGAAGGAACCACTGCGTAATTGACAAACTAATCGTCTCTGAAATCGTGTCAGTTTACAATCTGTTACGTATGGTTCAACCGAGGGTGTTTCTTTAAAATTTCTGTAAGTTCTTAATTTATTTCCATTCACATTATTTCTATCATTATATATGTCTTTATGCCATTCCCCAATATCAAGTTCGTTTAACCTATTCTTTGCAATATGTACAATATATTTAGTAGTTAAAAGCGTATTATTAACTAAATTATTTTTACTGACGGATTCTGCAATTTTAATAGCATGTGTTAACCAGGGGTTTTTCTTTCTAATAACATGCAAATGCTGAAACAATTTAAACAGAAAGCGGTTTTTATCCAACCTATAGAGTTTGCACAATTGCCTCATACATTCTATTTTCTGCTTTGTGAAACATGAATTCCATCCTATGTCACCCCGTGTCGATAAATTGGAGGTAAACCTACCTACACCCAAGAAAAACTTAATTGCCTTATTCTGAACTGAATTAATACAAGAAAATGACTTAGTGCCCCAAATGCCAACACAGTAAAACAATATTGGCTCAACAAGAGACTTATACAATTTTTCAAAAACTTTCAGTGACAAATCTCCACCTTGTCGAAATTTCATACAGAGTGACCCCAGTGCTCTACTAGCTGATTTTGCAAGTTCTGTTGCTGTTTTATGCATATCTAGATGTTCATTCAGCCACAAGCCGAGATATCTATAAGATTCACTATAATTGATAATATTATTACCACATTTAAACACATGGATGGACCTATGCATTGATTTTGGTCGGAAGTGGACAATTTTAGTTTTTGCTACATTTAGAAATAATTTCCATTTTACACACCAGTCTTGCACTATATTCAACAGTCTATCCATACACTTTTCATTTGGGGCAATCATTGCGATATCATCAGCATAAAGTAAAATGGAGAGTTCTTGTTCACCAAATTTTACACCACAGTTACTATTACATATTTCGGACACTAAATCGTTAATGTAGATTGTAAAAAGGGTAGGTGACATTAGACATCCCTGTTTTACACCCGTGGAAGTTACGAACCAATTTGTCATATGATTGTTAATTCTCACTGCACTTTTTGTGTCGCTGTATAAACTTTGTAATGCATTTAGACATTTTCCCCAGAAAACCTCTTTTCAATCTCTTTCAAGTAAAAATTAATTCAATTCTCTTGAAAACGACGGAGTCGGATTATTTTAACAACCACCTTACGATGTTAATCCGGAACCGGACGGATTTGAGTAAATCTAGGATTTAGTAATTGACTTCGATTAAGTTGTTACGACTTAAGTCAACATTTCAATCGTGGATATCATACTTAACTTTTGGCGTCATTTGAGAAGAAATAGTCCAGAAATGGTGCAGGATTAGCAAGCCCCCCCCCCCACACACAAACACCCTTACACTACTTCATCCTCAATCAGATTCTATATACCGGTATTCTGATGTCGAAAAGGAAAAAAAATCTCCCAAATTAAATATATTTTTTAACAAGCTGAACAATAGTCTGTAAATTTTGTTTCAGCCATTTTGTTTGAGACAGACGGCGTGGCGACGATGAAGAAGTTAATTTTCCCCCAGACGAAGCTAATAAAATATTGTTACTATTTATAGCAATATGGTGCCAATTTAATTATTTTGACTAATTAAATCAGATGCTAATTATCATCAAAGTGATTCAATTTGTTTATATGACTGATGACGGCCATGATGGATTTGTGTTGGTGGTTGGGATCTTCTGTTGATACTATAGAAAACAGTCAAAGCGAAATACACGATGCGGGCACGATTAACGATACGGGCACGATAAACTTCTACTATTGTCTACTGTATCTATATCTCAGACTGGACATTGGATTACTTTTGAAAATTCTAAACCATTGTCGAAGAAGGTATTAAAGTACTAAGCCTGAAACCAACTTTTCAGCACGTTACCTTGTTCGCTTTTTGGTCGTTAGCCTAATGTTTTTATAGGGTAAATAGAGCGGGCGGATTTCCTTGTACCAATATGATCATCTGATCCACCTATTCCCTATCGGTGGACTATTTTCTTATCCCGCAACCCCCATCCCAATAATTGCATCTTCATCCAAAAACAAAAAAAAGAACCTCTCATATTGCCTCACATGATATGTAAGAAACAGCGTCCTTGTCGGCAGACCTAAAGGTGTCCATTTTGATATAACAGAAAGATAAATGGCGTGTTTGTCGCCAGGAAATCCCCAATGATGCTATCTACAGCTGTTGTAGGGCGGACTTAACAACCATGATGACCATGTCTAAACCAAACTGACACTGACCGATTAGATTTCCGTCCCTGATAATTAAATTCGGGTCGGTGGGAAATGCCCTTTTGACTCTACAGTGATCTGCTAAGTGTGTACAAGTTGGTTAGAAATTAATTTATTAACATACGAAACGTAACGACACAATCAATAAAATTTTATTTCGTCGAGAAATTCGTCTCATCCTGCATATTTTCACATGTAGGCATCAAAACATACATTCACATTCACATGCCATTTTTTTTTTACTTACATTCTTTGTGTCTAGGGCTCTGATTGGCTGTATTGGTTAGCCTACTATCCAATCAAATATCAAACTTCATTGATACAAGATAAGTGCCCTAACCTTCCAAGGTATTAAAAGGGGTTCGTAATAAGAAAATTGATAAAGTTAGTTTATATTTTCATTTTCTATTGAAATTTCGTTAATTTCGACGCTTTCAAATTCAAATTATGTTACCCAGAAAGAAACAAAAGAAATTGCTTTATAAAAGTGTATTTTTGTTGGCTTCAAATGACGGTCTAACGTGTTTTACACCAACCGTCGATTTCATTTTTCATTACCTCTCATTGAACTGACCATCACTCTTGATTAACCAGTCACAAACTTAATCATACTTTAAGATAGTACTGGACAACCGTATTAATCAGCCTTCATGCGGCGGCGACAGAATGTCTACATCGTCTGGTTTTATCAAAGATGACGTCACACTCTGTAATTTTTGCTGGTCGCTGTGACGTAACATGATGTGTTATAAAGTCTATGACGGGTTATAATATCCAACGCGTTAATTCGATTGGTCACCTAATTACGGGAAATAAAGGATTAATTTGTAGCCTCTTATCTTTAATGGTAAAACAACGTAATCTACCTTTGTTGAAGAAATGTCCATAATTATATGGATTATTCCGCTAAAAGAGTTTAATTTCCCACTAAGTCAATATTTGGGTTCACAAGGGTTAACTTTATGGAGTTAAGTCCGACTTTCGTACGATGAGAACCCTTCAGAAATTACATCACTGAATAGGGAGTCAAGTTGAAAAAATTCCCTCCACAACAACTCCTTTAAGAACACCATATTCCACCATTCAGCGATCTATAGGTTCATCTTAATTTATTACTATTTAGCCAGCTATGTTATAGCTCTAGTAGGATTGGCAGCAGCTTGTCAAAGGGAACGGCTTACGATGCGATGGTTGTGACCAGTATTCATATGAGTACTGAATGTGATGTCACAATCGTAATATATATATTTATATCGTACTATACATAGTAAATATATATATATTATATAAGGGACTGAAATGGAAAAAGCGTCTTGTCGTTGGAATGGGACATTTAACTGACGCCCCGTGTACTGCTGACTGTGTACATTTACGATACCGCAACAGATGGAAATCGCAAAGAGTGTAGAAGAATGCCACTGTCCCCATATGCACGGCGTTGCTAAACTCCATTAGTCCGTAAGGTGCAGAAGAGTAGGACGTAAAACTCCATTCATTTTATTTCTATTTTAACGTACAGAATGAACAAATTACACTTGTGTTTGGAGACAAAATATTCAACAATTGTTAATAAGTAAAAAGTAATTAAAATTCACGTCACGTTTCATAATGTTTACAACCGTCGTCAAATAATATAACCACGAGTTAACATAACTTACATTTTTGATATATATAAATTTTAAAGGGATTTAATTTGATTATAACGTAACCATAAGGCCACACCAAATTTATTTTCTGTTCTTCGGAATTTTTTGAAAAAAAATAGGTACGAGCGAACGATTTTTTTTTTTTAATTTTAAAAAAAAAAACAAGGTTTCAGAATACTATTGTGATTTTTCAGGTACGGATGTATTTTTTTAATTTTAAAAAAAAAAATTGAGCTGCAGACAGATTGAACAATGCTATTCTCTAGCCCCAAAACTAAGATGGGGCAAAACTAAGTTTGCAGTGTGTGTAGTAATTGGAAAATTTTAGTTGTTTCATTTAGTAAGTGAATCTGTACTAGACTGTGTACTAGAACAGATTCACTATAAATTAAATGAAACAACTAAAATGTTCCAATTACTGTGAGTTATGTAAGGATCCAACTAGACTGAATCATCTACCTGCCTTCAGCAGAGAGACAGAAGACCAAAGTATGAAAATATCATGAAATAGCACAACCAAATTGGTTGTGTTAAAATATTCGTCTTCCTTGGTGTTTTTTTTGTATCAAAAAGTTTCAATTTTCCTGTATGTTAATAGGTCAGCTACATACCACCCTTATTTAAGGCTTATTTTAGATATGCATGTTTGGTTCATACTTCAGAATGCACTGCACAAGCTTTGCTACAATTGTAGAGAGTGCTCACCAATCGTGAACACACACACATTTGAATTTGAAAATTAACTATAGAAGGTTTATCTTCATCTGAAAGCTTTTATAAATATCAACAACCAACGAACAAATCAAAAAATGCATTGTGAAAGTCTATGTTTAGTCCTCTCTTGGTCGCTTTCTAAAATATTTCCTTCCCCATGATCTTGCCTGTAAACCCTTGGATTGACATCTTTGAAAGTGCATTCTGCTGAAATATCCAAAGCCGTGTAAGGCAACAGAGTGTTTGACATGGATCGCATTGTGACAATCAAAAGCATCCTTTATAAGTTTTTGTCGCTGTAAAAGGGCCTACAAACACATGGCCATTCTAAGAAAAAAATTCCGGAAGCAGACGTTGCTAAGGTACCGATATGGGTGTACTCGAATCATGGTTCTGTGGTGTCGCTCGATAATTTTGTAAATTTAAATTTTTTTTTCTCTTGGCCCATTTGTTGATTTTAACGATCTTGATTAAGGACAATTTTGGCAATTCAAACCAATTAATGTCCTTGATTTATAAAGGTTATTATAATGCTGAGAAAATAATATGTTACAAAGGAATTCCATGGTTGAGTATTCTTCAGGTCGAACTTGATTGAAAGTTTCACGACACTCTCGGACTCTAACCTCTGGCATTACTGTGATTGAGTCTGTGATAACAATTATTATTTCTTATATATCTTGACTTTATTCATAAATAACATTCAAAAGGCATAATCATAAATGACGAGACGAGAGTGTCAGGAGAAGAATACTAGACCCAGATCTAGCAGACTAAGAGTTATATGTATTGGGCATCAGTATCATCGTTCCAACGCCGAACGAACAGTGCGCTTGCCTCGTTTTGAAATAATTGACATTGAAGAAATGGACTAGGCTATATTTTGTTGATGAAAAAGCGAAACATAATATAACTCTATTTCAGGCATATTTACTTTTCAAAATAATAAGGTACGGGCCGAAATTTTTTTATTTTAAAAAAAAAAAAAGGGTTTGCAGATAATAGATTCACCGACGTAAGTACGGATTGAATTTTTTTTTTTTAAAATAAAAAAATACAATTTGCAATATCAGGTACGGGAAATCCCGACGAACAGAAAATATAATTGGTGTGGCCATAACCATTCGAATTTTCAGTCAGACGTCTTTCACCCTATCAATTCCCCTAAAACTAGGCGTTTTATGATGTCACTTTCACAGACACTTCTGTAAAACTCACATGAAGCAGAATATGGTTATGATTTTGGGCAACATAAATTTTCGAAACTTATCAAATAAAATTTGGCTTCCTTAATATTGATCTGATAACGGCACCACCACTAAGAGATTCGCCTTTCTGTGGCAAATCTGATTTAAAACGTTCATCGGACGTGATAGACGGATGTGATATCGACATGTTACGGTCCGAGGAACGATTAGGGGTAGATTTGCCGGGCTACGCCTATGGATCCCCTCCAAGGAGACAAACACCAACTATGTTGGTAACATGCAACGAGTAGGCATTTATACATCGGTTCCAAAAAATGGCTTACAATTTAAAAAAAAAAAAAATAATGCACGTCTAAATATTTGAGCAGAGGTAATTGGGTTTACATGTAGTTCAAATATTCTTTTAATCATAATTATGAAAGGGTTTGATTTTCCAGGAAATGAATATATATATATATAGATAAAATAGTAGGTTTTCGTGATGACGGTCATAAAACTGACAATGTTTACGTCTAGACTCATATATCACAGTCTCTCGAAACCCTCACACTTCTAGAGTTACACATTTAAACCGTATTTAATCTTTTAATAGCATTGTCTTGTAGCGTTAACAGGTACCTGTGACCCGGATCGTTAGAGGCTACAACACTTACACAATAAAGGCGGTGCACATGAAACGATATTTTATAGTCCCCCAATTTGTCAATATTGAACTTGTGCTCTTTTGTTAGTTAGGTATTTAGAGTTATTTGCCCTTTAGCTGCCGTCAGATACGGGTCTCGAGGGTGTTAATATTACATTTGACCAATCCAAGAGCCCTATGTCGTTAAAGCGGATGTTTTGTTGCAAATGAATATTTATAACAAGTTGGGTTTCAATGAAAACTCAATACTCAGTGATGACTGAACCATTAAACCTTTCTGTCTCGTTAGATTTATTACTATCAATTGAGAGTCTTGGTTCGGACAATAAAGGGTTTAAATAAAAGGCGGATTATAAAATGTTTATTTGTTTGTCGAAAATCAAAGGAAATGTAAAGCAAATAATTGTTATTAGCTTTTAAGTAGACCCGACAGATGGACACACTAAAGTTCGGAGTGTGTTGGGGGACGGATGTCGAGATAGAAAGAAACCTCATACACTCAAAATCTTACAATGAAAATTTACGACATGTTTTTATATATAATTTTGACATTTTGACATTTTCTAAACGGGGTGGACCTAAGAGACATTAAAATTGGTGGTATCTAATTATGAAATAATTCCCACCCAAACATTTTTGAACAAGTTTTGAAAATTTCATCTACTCTTAGGGAATTTTCTTGCCCTCTGCCATGAAACATACTTTTAGACGCTACATCCCTTTCAGCACCCGAATGCTAGTACCAATGGGTGGAAAGATGTATTGCTTTGGTTACTGTTTTACATTCCATCTGAAACTAAAATGAAATGGAATTTTGCATCTCGCTTTATACACAGGGCTAATTTTATGAGGTCGGTTTAATGTAATGCGGTGTGCAACGAGGTAAATTGACATGACTTTTGCATTGGCCCACTCTTTTTAGATTTCAAACTGTCAAGCAGTAACAAAAGGGGCTCCCGTTACTGTCCCATCCGAACGACTAAAAGGTTTTTCCAAATTAGGCCCCCCTCCGGACATGGCACCCCTACCCCCTTCCCCTTTTAATTGTTTTGGAATGGTCATACTATCATAGGAGGTTTGTATTCTATTCGGTTTGAAATCAAAACGGCATTAAAGGTCCATTTTTAAACAGAAAAGTGTTGTTAAGAAGACTTCAAAAGCATCACTTGAAAAGCCTTAATCTAGATTGCGTTATAATTAGAGGGCGATAACTCTCTTTATCTTCACGTTATATCGATAATGATAATCCATCTTAATCCAATAATCCTTGTCACTTTTTGGTTTAAGTGTCCGCCTAATACCTATGGGCACTAATGGAAGTGTCAAATTTAACATCAAATAATTAATTATCTTGTTTACGTCGTTCACCTTAATTTCTGCCACTTTGTTCAACTCAATGGTCACTTGCCTTCTTTAGCTTTTAAAGCAAAGTGTGTGTGATTGATTTAAAAAGAGCACGTAAAACTGATTCCATGATAATTTTTTTCTGCTATGTGGCTTTTATATAGTTCGGACGAACGAGGTAAATTCCCATATTAGGCCTTAGGCCTATAGGCCCTAATAGGAAGGTTGGATGTAAAACTCCATTCCATTTTTTAGAATTTAGGTGTGGACAGTTGATTAGTAGTATTCCGACCAACTGAATTATAACACCATGAATTTTAATATAAAAACATATTTACTAAGAGTTATCTTAGTAAAACACGACATTACACACCCTACACCCGCCTGTTTACTATCACAGGAAATGACGTAATCGATGACAAGATCTCGCGGTAAATGTATACAACGTAAAGAATGCAGTCTTTGTTTCCGTGGAATCAGATCGACTGGGTTATCTCTGGACAATCTGAACCTGGTAGAGAGCTGCATTAAATAATTTAAAACTCGTTTCCAAGGAAGCGAAGTGAAATGAAATGAACGCAGTTTTACATCCTACTCTTCTGCACCTTATTGGCAACGTCATGCAGTGTGTAATGGGGAAATTTTGCCAAGACAGCGGATTATAGGCCTACCTACTCTTTTTGCGATTTCCAACTAGAATGTTTCACATGTTCAACCTGTAGAACACAGGGCCTCGAAGGAACCGGTGATATGGAAGCTTTAATAATATTGTCTGTAAGAATTCGGTTTATTACTTCCATTCCCCGGTAGCCTTTTCGTTCCTTTTTTTCTCGTCTACGGAAGCGAAGATAGTATGGAAAAGTAAGGCGTAGAACTTCATTTCAATTTCGTTTCATATTTAGATTTTAATTGTCTGAAACTTTACTACCGGCTCAACCAATTTTCCTATGTTGCCGAGCGCCTTACAAACAACCTTATAAAATGACGTTGCTAAGAATCAGGGTTTTTCGCATTGTGGAAACCGTAGGCGTACGGGAGGGGGTCGCCCCCCTCCCTTCGAATTGTGGAAACCGTAGGCGTACGACTCAATCATATTCGGGCAAAATTCTCGACATATTCTTCTTGTTTTTTTTTAGAAAAATACCCACTAATATATATTCCTGCCCGAATCCCTAGATTCTATTGAAGCAAATACCCGAATATCGAGATATTCATGTGGAAGCCTTGTGGCCTGGTGATATTTACCTTGGTTCTTCGGGCACTTTAGGATTCATGGAGGTTTCGGATTTGAACACCGGGCAGTAGAATCCGAGATTCGGGCACAAATCTCTCCCGCACCCCCAGTTTCAAAACCTCCCTTACGCCTATGGTGGAAACCCTGTGATTAGAATGGGTTTGCTAAAAGCTGGCATTAAAGACCAATTTGCTGGCATTCAGCGTGTAGTAGCACTTAGAACGGAGGGTATATGTGATAGAGTGAATCACGTTTAGGTCTGTGGAAACCGCGTGTTGAGAATGAGTTTGTTGCAATCTAGAGTTCTTAAAATGAAGGTAATAGATAATAGAGAGCATAAATTTTCGTTATGTGGAAACCCTGTTTTGGGAATGAGTTTGTTAGAAACTTGACTACAGCCTATCAGTTTTACCATCGACTGTTGCCTTGAAAACAGTTTTTATCAAAGAGCGCTTTATTCCGTCTCGAGATTAGTAGATAACTCTGACGCCAAATTTGTGACATCTCTAAAATGGTGCCTTGCACTTTATGTTTACAAATGAATAGTACTTTAAGACACGCCTGTCGGCAGTGGTCCGTTTTGAAACACGAAGTGTGGGGGCAACGCAATTTACAAAGGGGTGGAGGGGTGGTTCAAATATGGAATTGATCTGTTCAAAACGTATAGAAATCGTATCATCCGAACATATATAAAGTCCATGATATTAGACTAAATCAGTCTAATGACGTCGTGGGTCATGATATTTTCTGGTATAGAAAAGTAGTTCAGCATTGTCACGGCTTTAAAATGTCTCCTAATTGTCCTCGTGTCCCGATTCTGGTAATAACTCAGAAGTGTTCTCGTATGGGAATCTTACTTTTATTGCAGAGATGATTGTACCCCCACCATGACTATTTAGAATATTGCAGCTGATGTCTCCAATAGTTAAGGGGACGTAACTCTATTTCTAAGAAACATCGACTACAGACTACATAATGTCAGTTTTATGTTTACTTTGTTCCAGATCACTTGTAATCATAAAGCGAATTAAGGAATCGAGATCACATTTAGATCACAGAACAACATTTTAATTCTCCTGGGTTTGATTGTACGCAACGTTTCAACAATTTTCATTATCATGATCAGTTTATTTGGTATACTCCTAGGTTTGATTGTATGCAACGTTTCAACAATTTACTCATATGGGTAAATTAAAAACGGAAAAAGGTAATTGTTAAGATTTTGTACACAACATTTCAACAATTTACATTGCCCATATCAGGTGAAATGGTCCAAACCCTTCTATAGTCTGCAGATCGGACACTGGTGACACACAACGCCCAGTATCGTGTATTGTCTGTGAATGTAGGCAGATGGCGGGCAATCCAGTTCACGACACACATACTGAGGGCATATTCCTTTCGGTCTGAAACTTCTTTTTGCCACCTAAAAGATAGAAGAAAGTTAACTATTAAGTAAATGGACAATGATTTAGATACTTGTAGTGAAGAAAATACGTCGTAGAGCAGCCATGGTTGCTCGCTAACCGAAAGGTCCAATCGCGGAATAGCTGGACAAAATACCTGGTTGCACCCGGGACAGTTATTAAAAAGCGTCTAGTCATTCGAGTGGGAGAATAAACCAAGACCCCGAGTGCTACAGGCTGTGTATTTTTAAGATTCTTCGACAGTTGAAAATGGGAAGAGAAGGCTATTATGGCTGTCCGGACAAAATTTCCCACATTGCATACTGAATGATGTTTTCCGCCACCGTTAGCACAGGAGAGTTGGACATAAATTACATTCAATCCGTTCCCAGTAATAAGTGGAGATGGAACTTTAAATGTAATAGGCTTTCAGTTCCACGTCGAGCCACCCTCCCCCCCCCCCTCCTCCCTTATTCCGCCGTTCAGCTTTCCTGTATTTAGACAAAGATATAATAAATGTAGTAAACTTACGCCATGGAAATCGCGACTATCTAATCTCGTAGGCACACTCGCCACTCCGTCTAAAATATAACAATATAAAATTCTCATATGAGCGAAAGGTATAATATTTACACTTGTATACAAACCCAGACGTCGAATTATCATTTTTGAAAGTGATACAGAATATATTTAATAAATGCAATAAATCTGAGAATGTGTAGATTTTAGAAACTCATGCAGCTCACATTCAGCCATCCCGTATCACTTTTTATAATCAAAATAAAACAATATCTGCTTTGTTATTTATCTAACCCAAACGATGAACACAGGCACGTGTACTATAAGTTATTATTATTGTCTATTGTCACGTTTGGATACTGTCGATTTTAGTATATCATTGATAAAACAACCATATAGGCCGTATCCCCCTCGTTAAATTGTAGGAAAACCTAACGTAGATTTTTAAAAGTACTACGGATAGTTGATAATAGCTCCATCGACAAGACGACTACCTAAAAAATCGAAATAAAACCTACTCACTTAGAAACAGAATGAATGACAATACAACACAAATTGATAAGAGAATTCCTCTTGTCATGTTTGAGCTCTAGCTAGATTATGAAATACTGAAAATAATCGTCGGCAAACGTGTATTTTATAGCAAGGATATATTGTACAGGATCCTGTTTGTGCCGATACGAGACCCTTATATTAAAAAAAAACCAATTAAAAGTGATCTATACTGCGCAGAAAATTAGATTGGTGTTTTTCATGCGGAGTTGGTTCCGTGACTGAAATGTCAGTCTCATCTGTCCCCTATATGCCCTCCGTCGATCTCATCTCACTCCCTCACAACCCACCCCACCTTCCTGCTAGAATTCTAATACGAGTCCAAGAGCGGGTATTAGAGGCGCCTTAATAAGTCTTTCTGTTTTAAAGGACAGGGATAGAGGTGTCTTATGGAGGACCCTTAAGTTTTTTTGTTGTCTTATGTGCTTTCCTCACACCTTTAATATAGGCCTAATTATTTATCATCCAGATATGAGAAAATAGCACCTGCTTAAGTCGATAAACTGTGACTTTACACTAAGGATAAAAGAAATAAATCACTTCTGTTTTAGTGTTTATTTTGGACTGCGGTTGATTAGTAATTTCAGCATGATTGTAGTCTCTATTATCATATTAATATCAATATAGTAAAATTAGAGTCTGGACAATCGAATCTCCTTTGTCTCGTTACGTCATCTGACTTTAACGTCATTTACTAAAAATAGACATTATGTATCACTACGCTCTAAATAAAAACAAAAACAATGCAGAATTCTTAGTAAAGTTTTCGATTTTAAATCAAAATCTTATTCCACATTTCGAAATTGTTCTATTATTAAGAACGTTAGGTGAAATGAGACTGTCACATAAATTTCAAGAGAAACGGACGAAGAATCTTGGAAAAAAACAACGCACTATATTGATTGCACACGAATATCTGAAATAAGTACCAAGGCTTGAAGGTGAAAGCAGGAAAATTAATCATATTGTGCGACGTATTTTTTCTATTTTACTTGTGATCTTTGTGTCAAAATTGTAGATTTTATTTAGCTGACGAAGGATCGACAGGAAATATGGCAGAGAATCTGATAGCCACTGCCAGACATTTGGATAGAGCCGGTCACGAACAACCAGAACCGTTTCGAGTCGAAGCCGACATTTTGTGGCCAGATTTTAAAGCTGTGGTGAGGCTCCTTTTCGATGTTAATTTTCCATAATTTGTAATGTCATTCTCAAATCGACAACTTGTGCAGATAAGGTAAAGGGTTGATGGATAAATCGGCAGCATCATTAGGGGTCTAAGTGAATGCTTCTGCCCTTGGGCACTGTTTTTATGTGTTTGTTTACTAACATAATGGGTAAAGAACGTTTGCGATTGGCTGGTGTGATGTTAATCAGCTGATATATTTGTTAATGCATTTTATAGCCTTTGTTGTTATTAAATCTACATACATGTACATTGGAAAAAATATTAATGTCTTATCATCCTCAACAAATATTTTGATATGATAAAGCATAGTTTTTTAGTTACCGGTACACAATTTTTTTCTAATATGGCTAGGTCTATATTCTAGAAGCCATTGTCTTTGTAGGGATTTTAGGCTTTAACATTGCAGTAGCTTTATGTTACAAAGCACTAGGGCAGCCATAGTAGGGTTATAAGTTCTTTCTATTTATGTCTCTTACCTACTTTAGTCAGGTCATTTGAGGGATTTTATACTGAAATCAAGTTTCTCATTGTAATATTTGATTATGTGTTTATGCTATGCTAGATTGTCTTAGTTAAAATGGGGTTATCAATATGAAGCTTGCCGGTTTGACAAATTCAAGAGACCATTCTGGAATAAGCTTACTGACAGATTTGCATAATTCAACTTATCAGTAAGACATCTATGATTCTGTAATTCCATTGAAATAAAGTGTTTGATGACCTTTTCCTATTGGAAATATGCTTGTATTACAGAAGGTGACATCATAATACACTATTGACCAATTGCATCAGAAACCGAAAATAGACTATGACTTCTCACTAATCTAGGATAATCTATTATTCAAATTGATAAATATTGTTTATTGTAAGTTACATGTATTGGTATATTTAAAATGAGTCTATACAGTGACCAAGTGTTAAAAGGTCATGTTGAAAAGGCACTTAATTCAAATAATATAGAAAAACAAAATAAAATGAATGGATTTATTACGTCCTGTATGTAGCAACTTTTGCAGTGTGGGATTTTTTGCTTGTACAGCAATATATAAACCTTGATTTTCGCCTATAGTGGGATTTTTAATTTGCACAACCTGTATATCAGGCTTTGGTTTATTGTCTCATCTGTCCGACGAGATGCTTTGTGCAAATCCGCCCCTCCAATCTGTTTCACTGAAGAGGGGAAGCTTGGTTAAAAAACCCAATTCTATTATCACATTATGAACCTGAAACTTGTAAAAAATCAGGAAATTTTTAATACCCGGTAGTATCTAATAATGGCAACTATCTTATATTCTAGGTTATAGCTCAATATGATGTCCCACCAGAAGATGTAATTATTAAATATACAGATGAGGACAATGATATGGTGAGAGTTGAGAATTTTTTTATAAATTACCTGCATAACTGTGGGGTTCTATAGCACAGCGGTTAGAGCGTTGGTTCTTAATGTCATGACATCATTTGCTTGGTTACGTTGAAAATGTCATGTGTGAGTTTTAATCTTAATCGGTGTGTGATAGTCCGATGACCTTGAATAAGTCATCTTCACTCATAATTCAAGTCCACCCAGCTGTGAATGGGTACCGGTACGGATAATCCGGGAAAGATCAATGCCAAGAGGTTTGGCTAAAGACCAGCTGGTAGAAAGGATCCCTGTCATGGCAGACTTGTGAACCTAAGTTGTTATCCTTGTAAAATATAGTCGTTTCTTTCTTTTCATTAAGCAGTTCAATATTTGTCATTCCTTGTGTTAGGAATCACATTACGAGTGTAACTCTAGCTCATGCGCCTGGGGGCAGTACCGTTATTCCTATACTTTATCACTGAAAGTTGTTAATATGAGATTGAAGATGTGCATCTTGCTAATATATATATAGCCTAGTATAATGCTTTGTTAAATAATGGGACTTAACACCTTGTTTTAATATGTAGGCCTACATCTGAAACCCAACCTTTTGCATATTTCTTCAGATTATCTGTCATTATTTACAGGCCGGTTTGACTTTAATATTGAGAATTTAATCAAGTTACTAGACTTACATATGTTGACCAAGATTGGAACCCACGACCACAATTTGTTTGAATTAACTAAGCCAATACTGTACCACAGAGCGTTACTGTTCATATACAGTTTTCTTTACTTAACATACTAAAATGTAATTTAACTTTATTTTTAGATTATGATGACCACACAAGATGAACTTTTAGAAGCCATGAGGGTAAGTTCAATTGACTTCTGCTTAAAGAGCTAGTATGTCAAATATTCAATATTAAAAGTGGTAATAGTATGTGAACAAGTCCTTGATGAACCTGAATTAAAAGTTGTGATTAGAAACAACAAACCTCACAAGCCAAAATCATAGCAACCATAAAGGGTAAAGAGGTTTCTCAAACCTGTATGTGTATCAGGGACACTGTTAGTATCAATTAGCACCTTTTCAATTTTCAATTAGATGTTGAAAACCTAAATGTTTTATGACATCAGTGGCACAAATGTCCAGAAATTGCATAGTTTACATCAACATGTTGATTCCTGCTTGCTTCATTTGATGTTTCAAGCTAACGTTTGATTCTGAAAACTAATAAGCCCAATTCTACAATATTGTTTTAAGAATGTGTTATTCTGTTGTAGACTGCTGCTGATAATGGGGGAATAATGCAGCTTGAAGTGAAGGGGGTTGCATCAGCTGAAGGTACAACAGGAAAGAAAGCAGGCCTTGTCCCTGTTACGCAAATTGATGCCACTCGAATTTTACCAGCCATCCCTCGAAATAAAGCACCTCGTACCCTACCTTTAATTACAGTGAACAGGTTAGTTTCAGTTTTACTCCATATTAAATGACTGTTCATGAATGGTGCCAAATGAGACAATGGGTGGAAAGCAAGACATATAATGGCGCCAAATGAGACCAAGGGTGGAAAGTGAGACATATCATGGCGCCAAATGAAACAAAGGGTGGAAAGCAAGACATATAATGGTGCCAAATGAGACAAATGATGGAAAAGGAGACATATAATAGCGCCAAATGAGACAAAGGGTGGAAAGCAAGACATAATGGCGCCAATTGAGACATGTAATCTGCCAGTTGTGTCAAATAAGGTACCAATTGAGATATATAAGATGGCAATATTGAGATATTAGGTACCAATTGAGATATATAAGGTACCAATTGAGATATAAGGTACCAATTTAGATATATAAGGTACCAATTGAGATATAAGGTACCAATTGAGATATATAAGGTACCTATTGAGATGTAAGGTACCCATTTAGATATAAGGTACCATTTGAGACATAAGGTACCAATTTAGATATATAAGATATCAGTTGAGATATATACGTTACCAATTGAGATATAAGGTACCAATTAAGGTATAAGATATCAGTTGAGATATAAGGTACCAATTTAGATATATAAGGTACCAATTGAGATATAAGGTACCAATTGAGATATATATAAGGTACCAATTGAGATATATAATGTACCAATTGAGATATATAAGGCACCAATTGACATATATAAGGTACCAATTGAGATATATAATATACCCATTGAGATGTAAGGTACCCATTGAGATATAAGGTACCCATTGAGATATAAGGTACCAATTTAGATATATAAGGTACCAATTTAGATATATAAGGTATCAGTTGAGATATATAAGGTACCAATTGAGATATAAGGTACCAATTGAGATATAAGGTACCAATTGAGATATAAGGTACCAATTTTGATATATAAAGTATCAGTTGAGATATAGAAGGTATCAGTTGAGATATATAAGGTACCAATTGAGATATAAGGTATCAGTGGAGATGTAAGGTACCAATTGAGATATAAAGGTTGGAATCGAGATATAAATAGCCAATTTTGAAACATACAAGGTGCCAATTTAGACATACAAGGTGCCTATTGGGATATAAGGTACCAATTGAGATATAAGGTACTAATTGAGATATAAATTGTCAATAAAAGTGCCAATTTAGACAAACAAGGTGCCTATTTGGATTTGTGTATGTATATCACCGAATTTCTCTCTCTTTTTCTTTTCAGTAATTCTGATCAGCAGCCAGTGAGTGAGATGGCCGAACCTTCCGATATGCGAGAAACAGGGGAGATAACTCCTAATTCAGATAGAGACCAAGAAACTGGTTTATATTTATCAAAGGTAGGGAGCTATGTGAATTAGTTTTTTTTTGCTAGGTTTATTTTTGACAATACCTCTAATTGTTCTGTCGCCCATCTCGGAAAAGCAGATTCAGACGTCGTGGGACGGGATTCCACTTTCAATCCCAGACCAACGTTCCTCTCGTACTAGTCAGTCCTACCCGCTTGTAGCTGCTTGTTCGTAAAGAGTTCCCTACCAGTAGGGTAAAATTAACCTGTCTCACAACAGCCTAATCGGTGATAAATAAATTCTCACACTCATCTTTCTTGATATGAAAAATATCACCACTCGTCGATAAAATTGATTTAAACCTTGCAAGAGCCTCGACTTTAATTGACTGGTAGGGACATTTTTGATATCAAGAAAGACTCATACAAGATTCTCTGTATATTAATTGCAGAATATATCAAACGTAGAAGAAGCCCAAGCCCTTGAAACAGACAGTAACTCTGCCTCCTCAACAGATCAACCAATAGAATCAGAGAAAATCTCTTCCCACAATGAATATGAAAGAATGACAGGTGCCAATCTTCCTCGAGTACCTACTGATGATTCTATGCCCTACCCTGCTTTTGTTGAATTTATGGAAAAGGTAATAGACCTTCATGTTAAATTGCTGAATTAGGTTCAATAACAAGCTTTGATTTTCAAAACCATATTCATATGTCTATATATTGTTTAAGAAGTCTTTTAATTTATAGATTGTTTAAGTTTGACTTATTATATTTTATACAATTTACATGTCCAATTTTACTGTATACAGCACATATGAGCACATTTTGTGGAAGATGGGGCATTGTAAATGTCCTTATAATAATAATAATAATCAATGCGATGGAGGTTACAGTTTTTATCCACAGGTTCTCGGGGTCAATATGATATATTGATATTATGATAGTATGATAGTATGATAGTATCACGATCATTGACCCCAAGAACCTGTGTTTTTATCCATTTATCACATTCTAAAGTTTTACGTTCACAAGTTCTTGGATAAGTGAGTTTCTGTCCTAGAGATGCTATGATATCAATGATAGTTTATGCAATAATTTTCTGAAATTTTTTGAGTAATATAGGAAAGTATCTCTTGTACACCCTAGCCAAGAAGATCTTGAACAAATTAGATTTATGGTACGTTTTCGACACACATCTCTATCTTATTTTACAGTTAAAACAAGAATTACGAAATGAGATAGTCCATGATGTAACAAAGAAGACGGTGAAACAAGTTCTACGTGGTTTAGATCACACTTCAAACAGATTAGAGGATGTTGGGCCATGGGGAGGCAGAAAAACAGATCTAAGACACGTTCATCGTAAGTTTGAGTTTCAAAAAGTTTTGTTACGAGCACTAAGTCAAATCTGTTTCCTTTGCAGAAGGTGCACATGACAAGTTTGGTGAGTCACTTCCATAAGTTGGAAGTTGCTTGTGTCAACTTGGTGGAAACGCAGTGGCTTAGTGAGTTAGACGCTTACACGCTAAGATAAGGGTCCAGGGTTGAGATAAACTGTTGTTTTTTTCAGCCCAGTTTCCCCTAGTCAGCGATGGAGTTTGGAGGGACTGACATGGAAAAAGCGTCTAGTCATTTGAATGGGACAATAAACCGAGGCCCTGTGTGCTATAGGCTGTGCACGTTAAAGATCCCTTGACAGTCGGATATCGCAAAAAGATTAGGCTGATGTGCTTTCCTGGCAAAATTTCCCTCATTGAACACTGCATGGTGTTGCTTGTCTTCATAAGCCCATAAGATGCAGAAGAGTAGGGTGTAAAACTTCATTTATTTTATTTTATTTCTCATGTTTCGAGATATTCACATGGCAGTTATAATAATTTATTTTAGCTATATATCTTCATGAAGGGATTTCGTGTAAAAATTGTCGAAAAACTATTCTGGGACCCAGATACAAATGTGGGTAGGTACTAATAATTTTAATTCTAAACCCGCCACTTAACAACTAGACTAGACAACAATATACTCTAACTTTGTCTAGATATAAAAATTTAAGTGAAATTCCAGGAACCGCCGACATCTGATTGAAAATTGGTACTATTAGCATTAAGGGTGTCATGTTTACAAATTTCTCCAAACGTTTAAACATTCACACTTAAACGAAACGATGTCGTTTAACCGTTAAGTATTAGCTACTAGGGCCAAAGTCTAAGAACTGATGCTGTGCAGGTGAGGCCTCCCGGCTTTGCTAATCTGCCTATAACTGTTTGGTTGAGATTAAAATTAATTTATACTAATATCTATCTACCCAAATAACCAATAAATAATAGAATAGCTGTTCCTCCCTCGAATTGGTACCGATTCATGAATAATAACAAAGTATTTCCAGACAGAAAAAGTTTTTAACCTTCTTGTTGTTTTCGGCCATTGTTATATACAACTACAAAACCCCCTAATGAAAAGGCCCATGTGATACAGATTAATGGTCAACCGTTTAAAAGATTACTAAACGTTTAAAGTCATTAAACGAAACGGCATCGTTTAAATGGTTAACCGTGACACCCTTAATCAGCATCCCCTGAAACATATAAAAGTGATACAAGGATAATTTGCAGAAGTGAAACACTAAGTTTAAGTGGGAATCATAAACAACCAAATTGGAATGGTGCAAATTGATGATATAAGTGTCCCTACATTCATCTACAAACTCTGCAAGTAAAAGATCCTTCGTCATTTAAAAAAATAGCAAAGAGATTAGACTGTTGCCACTGTCCTGGCATAAAATTCCTCATTGCACACTGCATGGCGATGATATATTGTCCTTTTTGAGTATGTCTTGTTTAATTTCAGTAATTGTGTGGATTATGATTTGTGTGAGAAATGTGAAAGTAAATATGGTATACACAGCTCTGACCATGTATTTATTAAACTACGTCGACCATGCCCTGAGGGTCTATATCGAGACAGTAAAAAATCTCCCCTTTTGAAACGAGTCTTGTACAAATTGGACGTGGTTGAACCACAAGAGAGGTAACCCTTGTTTTATTATGTGTTTCATTGTACTGTTTGACTTTATCTATTGTTTTCATGAGAAATGGAATATTAGCCTGAAATGTCTTTGCATTGATAAAAAACATAATTTAGACTAAGAATGTCTTTGCTCTGATAAAAAAACATAATTTAGACTTAGAATGTCTTTGCTTTGATAAAAAACATAATTTAGACAAAGAATGTCTTTGCTTTGATATAAAACATAATTTAGACATAGAATGTCTTTGCTTTGATATAAAACATAATTTAGACTAAGAATGTCTTTGCATTGATAAAAACATAATTTAGACTTAGAATGTCTTTGCTTTGATAAAAAACATAATTTAGACTAAGAATGTCTTTGCATTGATAAAAACATAATTTAGACTAAGAATGTCTTTGCATTGATAAAAACATAATTTAGACTAAGAATGTCTTTGCATTGATAAAAACATAATTTAGACTAAAATTGTCTTTGCATTGATAAAATGATAATTTAGACTTAGAATGTCTTTGCATTGATAAAAACATGATTTAGACTTAGAATGTCTTTGCATTGATAAAAAACATAATTTAGACTTAGAATGTCTTTGCTTTGATAAAAAACATAATTTAGACTAAGAATGTCTTTGCATTGATAAAAAAACATAATTTAGACATAGAATGTCTTTGCTTTGATAAAAAACATAAATTAGATTAAATTGTCAGTTGTAAAAGTCATTCATGTTCATAACGTTGGCACAAATTCTACTTTAAATAGTTGAAACTCTTGAAAGAACGAGTAAATGTACATTGAGTAAAATTTCCCCTATTGCACATGTCAATGTATTGTTATATATTTTTTTTTAGTGCTGAATTTCCTTGTAATAGTTAAAAAATAAGAAATAGTAAGCAAATGCCACTGTTTTATAGAAATTCCCTCATTGCACATGGCATGAGTTTTCCTTAATGTTCTGTTGATTTCAATTTCCAGCATTTCTGATAAAAAACAAGAAAAAATGAAGAAAAAGGTGGAGAAGATGTTTGAGAAAGAAAAAAGAAAAGAAGAAAAATTAAAAAGAAAGTTAGAGAAATATGAAGGGTTAAAAGATTCTCCTAAGAAGAGAGAAAGATATGAATTAAATCACTCTCCATTGCTTCATCATATCAAATTCTGTAACAAAGAGTAAGTTTCACCATTATCTAGTTTTCTTTTTCTTTTTCTTAACAGAAATTATTAAGTTGTTTTCTAAATTTTGTATGTGTATCAGAGACACTGACAGCATCAATTTTCACCATTCGAATTTTCAATCAGACATCAGTGGTTCCGGCAATTTTGCAGGAATGATAATAAGCATTGTTTGACATCATATATCACGAAAATCTTACAAGCATTTTCAATTTTCCACTAAAACTAAGTGTTTGATGATGTCACTGATTTGAATCAAGGATATGTTGTGATTAGTGAAATCATCAAATACGTACTTTTAGTGGAATTGCAGGAACTAGACATCTGATTAAAAATTGGAATGGTGCAAATTGATGCTATCAGTGTCCCAGATACACAAATTTAGAAAATTTCTTTCAAATCACTTTATCACTTTACTAGCCCTCGATGATCTGACACAATTATTGTGCAACAGAGGGTTTAGGACTTAAAAGCATTCAGCAAATGAAAGCTCTCATCTTGTTCTGAATTTAATGTACTCTCACGCAGTGTGTAATGAGGCAAATTACACGCAATAATGTTTAATGGCAGGCTGTTAAACAGATAGAATACAATGATTGGTTTAATCTTGCAGTTATCTGACACTGGGAGCAGCGTTTGTGAGAGATATCACCATACCAGATGGTACCACAGTTCAACCAGGAACCAAGATGCTGAAAACATGGCGCTTGCTGAATACTGGAACCTGTATCTGGAGAGAGACCACACGGGTGAATATTCTACTTCTGGTTGTTTTAAATTACATTTTTGGCGGGGAGCTGTTGTGGCTCATAGAAAAAGAGCATCCTTTTGTCCTGACAAAATTATCCTTTTGTACACTCTTACAATTCAAGTAATAATGAGACTAAGGAGTTTACCAAGTTATAATGAGACTAAGGAGTTTACCAAGTTATAATGAGACTAAGGGCTTTCCAAGTTATAATGAGACTATGAGTTCTATTAGTTATAATGAGACTAAGGGCTTTTCAAGTTATAATGAGACTAAGGAGTTTCCAAGTTATAATGAGACTAAGGGTTTTTCAAGTTATAATGAGACAAAGGAATTTCCAAGTTATAATGAGAAAAGAGTTTCTAAATTATAATGAGACTAAGGAATTTCCAAGTTATAATGAGACTAAGAAGTTTCCAAGTTATAATGAGACTAAGGAGTTTCCAAGTTATAATGAGACTATTGAGTTTCCAAATTATAATGAGACTAAGGAGTTTCCAAATTATAATGAGACTATTGAGTTTCCAAATTATAATGAGACTAAGGAGTTTCCAAGTTATAATAGGACTATTGAATTTCCAAATTATAATGAGACTAAGGAGTTTCCAAGTTATAATGATACTAAGGAGTTTTCAAGTTATAATGAGACCAAGAAGTTTCTAAGGAGTTTACAAATTATAATGAGACTAAGGAGTTTCCAAATTATAATGAGACTATTGAGTTTCCAAATTATAATGAGACTAAGGAGTTTCCAAGTTATAATGAGACTATTGAGTTTCCAAATTATAATGAGACTAAGGAGTTTCCAAGTTATAATGATACTAAGGAGTTTTCAAGTTAAAATGAGACCAAGAAGTTTCTAAGGAGTTTACAAATTATAATGAGACTAAGGAGTTTCCAAGTTATAATGAGACTAAGGAGAAATAACATACTGATATTGTGTTAAGGGGTGTCTGTGTAAATATGAAGTACATAATTGAAAAAAGAAAAAGGAACCGTTGTAAAAGTGAGGCATTTGCATCCATTACACCATGGCCCTGGAGAAAAGGGGCCTTTGATTGAGACAAATTTCTGTTTTGCAGTTACGCCTTATGTATGGTACCATCCCAACTATCAGGACCGAAGTTTCGGTACCTTATTTGAAACCAGGAGAAGAAGGAGATGTCACAGCGGAACTACTGGCCCCTGAATTACCAGGTTAGTGGATGGAACAATAAACAGAGTCTCTGCGTGCTACAGGTTGTGTCTATGTTAAAGATTCCTTGACAGGTGGTAAATAACAAAGAGAGGCCTAAGGCTGTCATGGCAGAATTTCCCTCATTGCAAATGGCATGGCATTGCCCATTGTGCCCTCATAAGCTCTCTGTGTGGCTGTAGGATAACACCTTTTCATTTAATTTATAAAAATAACTTGAAATAAGTATGTTAACTTATTTTGCACATTGCAATCTTTTAATATGTTGTCTGTCAGTGATGCAGATCAGAGGGCTGACAATTGTCTAATCCTTTTGATGAGACAACAAACTGGGGCCCGTAAGGGATAGGTTCTGCATTTGAAAGATCCCTTGACAATTGGAAATTGCAAAGTGAGTATGCTAATGCTGCTGTCCTGGCAAAATTTTCCCTTTGCATACAAGCCCATTAGGTGCAGAAGAAGCGTAACTACTTTGAATTGGTGAATTTCAGGTCGGTACCAGAGTCACTGGAAGTTGTTTGATAAGGGTATAGCTTTTGGCCACCGAGTTTGGCTTATGATCAATGTAGTACCAAGAGAAATCCTGGAACCAAAACCAGTGGAACCATTGAGAGTGGTAGAAGTTAAAGATGAAGAGGCTAAGGAGATTGCTACAACTGCCGAGGTAAGGAAGGGTTTAGGATGGGGGGGACAGTATAAAAAGGGGTCATATCGCCTCACTAAAAAAAAAAGAAATTTCATATAATTACATTTCGACTATCACTCCTTTTAATGTACCAGTTGCGCAAACTAGTGTTTGTCATGTGACTCTATGACATAGTCAATGCATACCAATGACACAATCTATTACCTAAAAAAATTCCACTGACTAAAAGAAAAGTAAGAAAGAAACTTAGGTTCACAAGTCCATTGACATGGATCTTACCAGTTGGTCCTCCTGGCATTCATCTTTCCCGGATTATCCGTACCCATTTACAGCTGGGTGGAACTGGAATAATGAGTGAAGATCACTTATTCAAGGTCATCGAACTTTCACACTCCAGTCAAGATTATAACTCACATCAGACATTTTCAAGTATCCGAGCCAATGACGTCATGACGTAAAGTTCCAACGCTCTAGCCACGGACATGTAGAACCCCAGAATGAAATTCCAGTCGACCCAGCTGTTATTGGGTTCACATAATCTAGATCAATGCCAGACGGTTTGGCCCGGGACCAGCATTTTTATACTTGTAAAATATGGTTGCTGCTTCTTTCTTCTTTTTTTTTCAATACTTTTGTTCCCATTGAAGTGAGCTACTTGAAAGTTAAAGTTTCCCCTCAGTCTTTGTTTCAAAAGTATTCCCCTGTGATTTCAGGCCCCAGAGGAACAGAGGGTAGAACGAGATGTTGAAATAGTTACCACGACAACCCAGTCACCCATGCCACTATACCGATTGATCCCTAGTATGTTGGACCAAGTTGACGATACTCAAGAACAAGAAGTGGAGGAAGCCAATGAGGAAGTAGTCCGAAACATGTTACAGATTGTGGACACTCAACCAAGTGCCATAAACGATCTGAATAAACTGAATTCAAACGACTCCTGTACTAAGATTGAAAGTTTAAATGTTGACGTGTCAGAAACAGATGATAAAGTAGAAATGAATTTGTCGTCTGCTGTGGCTGCCATGGAGAAATTGACTGTGTCAGAGGTTAGAACCACTAAAGTTGCTAACGTTGGAAACGATCTGTTATCGTTTGAGTTTTTAGACAGAACTCCACCGAAACAATCCCAGACTGCGACACCCTCCAACACTCCTCTAGGTTAGTAAAAAATTATTTTCTGTAAATTTAGTTGTTTCTTTTCTTTGTAGATTGACAACTGCATTTTTTGGCATTCAGACACATTTGCTCTCCTGTTACAAAATGGCTGCTCCTCTTTAGAGAAGATAATGATAATTGTGACTTAGGAAAATGTAAAATTGCTATGATTGTTATTTTAGATGTGAGTCCCCCTAAGTCACCAGTACCAACTGCCAGACTAGAGACAGTACTATCTGCAAGTAGTAGTATGGAACTAGTAAATGGTGACTTAGATGAATGTGTACCATTGTTAGGAGAATATCCCCATGAAAGGATTCAAAGTTTGGAATTTAAACAGGGTAAGTAAGTTTCCCAGATTATCCATAACCAATTACAGCTGGGTCAACTGATATTATGAGTGTAGCTGATTAGAGTTACTTTTGCATTGAACTCCAGAGTTTCTCTTGTGTTAAACGCCAGAGTTACTCTTGTGTTAAAATCCAGAGTTACTATTGTGTTAAACTCCATAGTTACTTTGCTATTAAACTCCAGAATTACTCTTATGTTAATTTTCAGAGTTACTTTTGCATTGAACTCCAGAGTTACTTTTATTTTAAACTACACAGTTACTTTTGTGTTTAACTCCAGAGTTGCTCTTGTGTTAAATTCCAGAGTTACTATTGCATTGAACTCAAGAGTTACTTTTGTGTTAAACTCCAGAGTTACTTTTGTGTTAAACTCCGGAGTTACTTTTGTGTTAAACTCCAGAGTTACTTTTGTGTTGAACTTGACCAGCAAATGTCTAGAACTTTTGCTAGGACATCTGTCAAGACTTTATGTAAGAAATGTTATAATTATAGGTACAGGGTATGCTGTAGATGATGATATAGAATCTTTATTAAGTTACTCTGATAGTGACTCGAGCAGTTCAGATGATTTTTTCGTTGTTCCTCTCCCAGATTGTTTTGACACCAGTAAACCATTGACTCGTTCCTTCCTACTTCAAACAGGAGATGTTGGTATGTACACATGGTATTACTCTGCTATTGCAGGACTAGAACTAGAAGTGATATCTGAGCCAAGAGAATATAAAATTTTATTGTGGGTGCAATAGAAGCTTTGTGTTGCTCATTTTATTTAAATTCAATGCTGCCGGGGACGTACATTACCTTGCCTGACAAGCTATCTTTTTTTGATTTTTGAATTGTTGCACAAATAGCTTGAATCTTCTGAGGTCATGGTTCGATCTTTAGGGACGATTAAATTTTGGATTTAGCTGTCTGTTGATGTTTTTATATGGCTGTTTTCCAGATGAGAATCAAAATGAGGTGCAGCCATCTCAACCCAGCGTTGATGATCTACTTCAAGCCTCCACATCTGATCATGCTCGACCCCTTACACCAGAAGTTACTGCCCCTGAAATTCCTCGTGATATACCAGATGTACAGGCTGTTACTGTTAACTCCCTAAATATTGTTAGAACTGTTCCATCAACTGCACAGATAGTTCCTGACATTGTACCTGAAATTCCAAGAGATGTGTCCATTTTGATGCCAGTTACCTGTGACGAGATTCCACAGTCCGAAGCGAGTTGCGTTGAGACCCAGACCACTATTGTACAGACGTCATCTGGTGGAGCTGTAGGTAGCGAATCATTGGAGTCACAACAAATGGGTAAGACTTTGCTTAAATCATAAGCTTTTGGAATCCAAAAACCCTGTATACTAATTTCCAATATCTAAAAAAAAATGAGTTTCCAGAATCTAGTTTGGGCGATATAGTGGTATCCGGATAAATTGATATATACTGGTATTGTGATATATTGAAGCTTAATATCGTGATATCCACTAAAATCATTAACGCCATTCCTTTTATCTTGTGTCGTTTTCGTTATGGATCAAAACTTAATATATATATATTGGTCCCCCTTTCAACTTTCCCGAATATTTTCCTCCATTCAGATTCTTCATGTTATGCTGCAGCAAGTGGGCGGCTATTAACAGAACAGGAGCATCAGACCCAAGTTCTTGAAGTAGCTAATGGTGGTTCTCAACCAGCTGTAGAGTGTTTACAAGTTAATAGCCAAGATGGCTCAGCCACTGCTGGTGGAAGTGCTGAACAGTAAGTTGATCCTTATAAGTGTTGAGATGATACATAAACTCTTAAAGTTGAGCTGCGGAAAGGGGGAAATGAAATGAAATGAGTTTTACATCCTACTCTTCTGCACCTTATGGGTTAATGATGGGAAATGTCATGCTGTGTGCAATGAGGGAATTTTGCCAGGACAGCGGCATAAGCCTACTCTTTTTGTGATTTCCAACAACTGTCGAGGGATCTTTAACATGCACAGAAGGAAGCAGACAGGGCCTCTGAATCCCTGTAAAATCTGGATAACTCAAAAAGAAATTATTGAAAAATGCTTTACCACTTTATTAAGCGTTTTTCAATAATCAAATACAACTGCCTTGAATAAAAAGTTTCCTTGTAAGATTTGAACCTCCATTTTGATATCTTTTCTTTGTCCTGTTTGAAATCAGTTTTGTTTTGGTTTTTTTTTCAGACAAGAGTTTGCTAAACAATTATTTGATGTGGCAATAACTACTGCTGCTAATGCTGCATCTAATGCCTACTTTAAAGTCAAGGAAGTCATCCATACATGGCAAGCTAAAGATGTAAGTTGGTTATTGCTATTTCTAGCAGAGAAAATGTCCCCTGGTGACTTGTAGGGGGCTGAGGTGACACAAAAAAATTGCTTCTTTACCTCATAAAACTGGGACCTTGTTCTCAAAAAAATTGTATGTGTACTAGGAAAACTGGTAGAACCATTTTGCCCATTCCAAGTTTCAATCAGACGTCTGTGGTTCCTGCAATTCTACTAGAAAATAAGGCCTTCTCAATCCATTATTTTTGTGTAAAAATGACAATATTCAAAGATTCTAAATCCCCATTTGTATAAGATGGGTAATGCCATCATGTGCAAAAAAGTTAGTTAAAAGCATCAGAGTGGGCATATGTTACCATGGCGGGCTTATCTCTATGTTTGTGTTTTTGTTTTGTAGCTGGAAAGACAACAACAAACGCAGCAACAACAACAACAAATTGCCCAAAACATCAAAGTCAAGAAGGGGTGGGTTCCACCAAAACAAGAGTTCAAGATGCCTAAAAATGATTGGACACCTCCAGAGGATACGTTTCAACTCCCAGAGGATAATTATGTCCCTCCCCAAAGCACATGGACACCACCTCCAGATAATTATCGACCCCCAACAATCCAAGATGCACGAGTGGATCAGCCCCCAATGGATCAGCTGATGTCAATGGGATTCTGTAATCGAGAACTCAACACAGAAGTGCTCGAGAAGAGCAATAACGATGTGAGCAAAGCGATTGCTTTAATATTGGAAACAAATCAAGAGGATTGGTCATTTACAAGACATTAATACTTTTTAAAGGTATACTACCTCGTAGGAATGACCTCAAAATTGAAATTTTCAAACTTACTGAATCAAGATTTTGTTTATCAGTGGACCTGGTGTCAAAACTCAACATCAGAATCTAATAAATCTGTAAAACTAAGTAATAATCTATTAGACTAAGTAATTTACAATTGATTTTCAATAATTACTTAGTTTGATATGTTATATAGAGATTCTATTCTTTAGTCATGGCACCTAGTAAGTCAAACTGACGAATATATACTCTTATTGACCAAGTTAACGACTTTAATTTTATGTCCATTCTAAGAGGTAGTATCCCTTTAACATGAACTTATTAGTTACTTTCAACTCTATTAAAGGGATATATTTGTCTAAATTTTCTCTCTGAAACTCATTTGCCTTACTTCTTTATTACAAAGTTGCCCATTAATGTCTTTTTTAAAAATGTGTTGATTTATGAAAAAGGCACAAGTTTGAGAATTTCTACATTAATTGCAAAAGATTAATTTCAACAATCTCTATCAATTTTCAGAGTGAAAATTTGGATTGCAAATAAGGTTACTATATCCCTTTAACTGACTAGAATAAAGGTCAAGGGTCAGATATCTTTTGACTCACAAATCAAGATATTTATGTTGTAGAGAGGGCATTATGCTTTGAGGGAAAAAAGATACATGTATAAAAATGTAATAACTTTTCAAATAGATCCCATTTTGTTTTTCTTTGTGTATCTTTTTGGCTTTTTATTGTATTATTTTATCAAATAAATATATTAAGATTAATATTAAATACACTCTGTATCTTGCTGCAGATCTCTTGCTGCTTGATGTCACCCTAAGATTGAGTTTGTGAGGTATTATCGGTATTGGAGAGTCCAACTTCGTGGGTAATGTTGTTTGATTTATTTTGGGGAGTCCACATAGCTGACAAGTATGATTTAGATATACAGTAATTGTTTTTGAAGGACAGTAATGTGTAAATAGTGTTTGTTATATATATAAGTTATATTATGTGTTTCTTCATACAAAATATAGGCTTTTCTTTATATTAATATAGGCTTTTCGTTATATTAAAATAGGCTTTTCTGTATATTAAGATAGATATTTTCTTTATATTAAGACAGACCTTTCAGTATATTCAATTAGACTTTTCGTTATGTTAAGATAGGCTTTGCAGTATATTAAGATAGACTATTTTGTATATCAATATAGGCTTTTCAGTATATCAATATAGGTTTTTCTTTATATTAAGATAGGTCTTTTTGTTTATTAAGATAGGTTTTTTTGTTTATTAAGATAGGTCTTTTTGTTTATTAAGATAGGTCTTTTTGTTTATTAAGATAAGCTTTTCTTTATATTAAAATAGGTTTCTTTATATCAAGATAGGCTTTTATTTTATTTTAAGATAGACTATTTTGTATATCAATATAGGCTTTTCAGTATATTAAGATAGGCTTTTCTAAAGTTATATCTAGGCTTTTCTAAAGTTAGATCTAAGCTTTTCTTTAGATAAAAATAAGCTTCCTGTATGAAATATAGAATATATATATGATATACAGATATTTTCTTATATTATTCTAATTGGTTTTGTATTCTATAACCTGTATAAACTTTTCTTAGTCAAATTGGCTTTTCATGTAAGATATAGGCTTTTCTCAATAACAAAATGAGCTTTCTATTTCGTGGAAAACATCAAGTTTGCGATTGTAATAAATTATTCGGGCTTATTTTAAACTTTGTGTGAAATATTAAAAAAAAATTCTGATTGAGAGGTATTTAGGATTTTATTTTATTGCAATTGTGAAAATTTGATGCCCATTGAAAGAAATGACATCTGAATCTTAAGCCATACATGACTGGCATTTGTGAGGGGTTTTGTATATAGATCGCTTGTTTAATTGTAACACATAAGCTGAGATTTCAAAAAATTTGGGAACCAATTTTTGTTGCTAATGATATTTATTTATATAGAAACTCAGGGCTGGATGTAGTGAAACAGTGCCGAAAAACACACCTAATGCTTTGAATGAACTCATCCAAGCATATATTGTTAAAGAGTAATGAAATGCATGTTTGGGAGAGTTCAAGATACATCAAGAGGTATTTTAGGGTATTGTGGTGGCTATTGCAGCCTTTAGTGTTCACAAAGGTTAAAGGAATAGTATCTCTTAAGATGAATACAAATTAAATTGAAGTAATAATCAATTGAACTGAGTAATAATCCATTACTAAGTAATAGAAATAATCCTTTAAACTAAATAATGGTAATAATCTATTAAACTAAGTAATAATCCGTTGAACTAAGTAATAATCTACAAATAGTCAAATTGCTTATAAATATATACTCTTATGGTCCAAGTTGGAGAATTTTGATTTAATGTTAATCTAAGAGATAGTATTCTTAAGAGAGAACCGGTGAGCTCTGCACGTAGAGAATTCATGGAACCAACTGAAACAATTGGAATCAGAATTTCTGAACGTGTTCGACATGTGCTGAAAAATACCAGGTGAAGACAGAATTCATAATGGCAGAGAAATATATTAGATACGAAAATTTTGAATGCGACATAATTTGGATCTTCAAAGATGATTGAGGCCAGAATTGAACCTGAGGCTATCTGTTTTAGAACAATAGGGATCTGTTTTACAAAATTTTAACAAAGATACCATCAAGATTTTAGGAGATACAGCAACCTGATTGGTTGATAAAACTCAATTTTAGTGATTGACCAATCAGACCATTGGAACACTAAAATCATACTAAGTTAAGTTTTTGTGAAACAGGCTCCTGTTTAGAACTCACCAATCAATTGCCACCCTGTTTAATTTGTTCCACTGCATTCAGTCCTGTTTATATACGACATTTTGTTTATTATTTTTGTTAATATTTTAATCTATATTTAGTATGGTGTGTTGGTTATATGAATTGAAAGCTTCAAGTTGAAATGTTTCTAATAAAACTTATTCTTAGTCTGAAATTTTGAATCATTTTTCAATGATCATTGCATTGGCCAGGGCCTAATTCTGAAAAACTTAGTTTAAGAAATACAGTAATTTGATTGGATATTAAAACTTAACTTAGAGTCAGTGTTAGTGAATGACCAATCAGATGACTAGAACACTAAAATTATCTAAAGTTAAGTTTTTCAAAATAATACCTCAATTTAAGTTAACTGTGACTATTATCAAATTTAAAATAATGACATACGGTTCATTTACAATTCAATCATACTGTTGGTAGTGCTTACAGTTTAAAAAGGAAATAACGGTATGAACATATCTGTGTTGAAACTATCTATGTTATTATATTGTAAATGAACCAGATACTGAATTTTTTTTTCTTGAAAGTGATACAGGTTGAGCTCAATCTGTTACTTAAAGGGATACTGTGTCTTAGAATGAACATGAAATTTTAGTTCTCAAGAATGGTTAATATGAGTAATATATTCATCAGTGAACATACCTGGTGTCATAAAGTAACAGAATCCCTTTAAATCTGGAAAACCCACAAAAATAGGTCATTTTTGAAAAACGCTTAATCAATTTATTAAGTTTTATCAATAATCAAATGCATCTTTATGGCTTATTAGTTTTTTGGATATTTTTTTTATGTTATTTATGGCAATAGGTATATTTACTGATGAATAGAACTCTTATTGATTAAGTTTAAAACATTCAGATTTATGTGCATTCTAAAACCTATTATCCCTTTAAGCAAATATTTAGATGCTTATCTTCAGTTAACTTCAATATTTACACTTAAAAAAAGGAAGACATATTTCTTTGATTAAATTTAATTAGCCGATTTGTAATTAATCGTGGTATAAATGTGTGTTGCTGATTGGAAAAAAGTTCAAGTGATGTTTGAGTTTTTCTGTGAAATCTCGTCACTTCCTGCATCACGTTAGTGCTACATGTAACATAAAGTTTTATTTTAAAAACGTCACTTACAATGCTGTCTTTTGTATAAAAAGTTGTTTTGAGCAGTTACTTAAGAGAGTTCACATGGTTATTATGCTTCAAGAAAGGGCAGGTTTCTCTATGAACAATTTTGGGGAACTTTAAATTTTCAGGTAAAAATTTCAAACAATTGTGCAAAACAACTTGTTTTTGAGTGAAATTTCGTTTACAAAAAATCGTATTATAAGTAGGGCCAAAATTGTTTGTGAAAATGAATGGAGTTTTACATACTAAGTTTTGTTGTTATATGAGCCATTTTATAGGCCTACAGTTGGCAGTGCAGTGGAGAAAAAAGTACTTTATTGATGCATCTTATGTAATTGAAATATTCATCCAAAACTACAAAAATTTCTTTGCATTTTGAAAGCTTGGGAGAAAAATATATAGAAATGTGCTAGAATTGCATAAAACTTTTAAAAATCAAAATCAAGATAACTTTTGACATTATTGAAAGCATTGTTGGTTCTGTTTTAGATTTTTGTTTGTATAATTGACATATATATAACATTATGAGGAACTGAACTTTACATATAAAGCCTGCTGCATCCTTTCAATCAATTCACACGAACAAGTGCCAGTGACAGCTGGTGCCGTTTGTTCCAAAACTCGTCAAAATTTGATTCGAGATTTAAAAAAATACAAAAATCTGATTGGATATTAAAAGATATATTTCAAATTGATTGATCAGATGACTGTTACATATAAATCCTAACAGTTCACTGAAATGAAAATTAAAGAAGTTTTGTTTATTTGTTAAAGAGCATTTAGTCGAGCCAGAATGAGCTGATATGGCACAGGTATAAAAGTAGTCCTTCCTTTCAAATTTTTGTATTTTAAATATTATAACTTAGAATTCTGTTAAACTCAATAAATATTTAAACCTCATGTGTAGGCCTACATTCATTCCAGAAAAATTAAGGCAACCCGATGCATTTTGGAGAACCCACATGTTAATGATATAATGATATAGCTGGAATTTAGATTACAGTGCCAAGAGATAAAGCCTGTATATTGTATTTACATGGCATAGGGGGGCAGTATGCAAAATTGTCATAAGGAAAAACATAATAAATTTTGCATGAAAATTAAATATTAAAAACACAAGATATATGGATAAACTACTTCCAGTTTCCAATGTTGCCTGTATGTGTTTTGAAACGTAGTATGTAATTAGTACAAACACACAACACCCCCCACCCCCCTCCCACCCCAACTTGCTTCAAAAATTCAAAATTGTTCTAAACAGAAATGCCCTTCTTAAAGTGGACTGGTAAGCAGGTGGTCGAATTGTTTAGGCTTTACTGTAATTATTTTGACTCATGAGAGTTACTTCCCTTAGCGGAAGAATAGCCGCCATTTTTTAATTTTGTTGTGACATGTAAACAAATGCTACTGTAAAAACTCAATTCGAATTATTTGCAAGGATTTTAATACATAAATACTTTTGAATGCATGAAACTTTGCAGGTAACTGTTCTTATAAGTCTTAATTGAACGTTTTCTGTTGCGTGTTGCGAAATATATGAACAAGACTGACAGTGGCAACTACTCAAAGGCAAAAAAAAAAAAAAAATGCAAAAAAGCCATTAGGCTAAGTTGGTCATTTTTTTTTTGACATTTGCCAGTGATGCCCATTCACATTAGTGGCTAGAATTTTAAGATTATTGTTTAGGGTGTTATAAGAGCTGATCTCTTGAAGAAGGTCGCACTGGCCTTGGTCGGTGACTCTCGATAATACAATTATCACCTATAATATAATAACTGTATTTAGCTGTATACTAAATTCAAATCAGTTTCAATTAGATATTTTACCTTAATACAAGCCCTTTTGACAAAAAAGGTTGACCCGAACAGGACACAACTTCAAATATTGCTTCATTGTTGTGGAAATCTTTATAAAGCACGAAAATGCAGATGTATATGTTTTTATAATTACAAAACAAAACGTGAATAGGAGTGTATTGATTGGTCAGTTTAAAAAGACAGCAGGACATTATGAATATTTATAGCCTCAGTTTACCTTCTTAAGTGAAACAGAGTAAAAATATGAGATGATGAACAGTGAAATTCATAGATTAACTCAATTATCTCAATCTTTCTCAATTATTAGCTAGATGATAGAGAACTGTTATGAGTGAATATAGATTTATGAGTGTAAGTGGTCGACCCCGACCTGTCACAGCAACTATCACCAGACCTTCATGGCTAGAAATATCAGACGCTTCACCTATACGTAGATCTTTAGACTCAACAGGTAAGAGAGAAACAATTTGGACATTGACAACTTACGGTACTGCATATTTTCAAAGGTATCCAGTTAAAACGGTAACATGTCAAAACGGTAACAAATTTTATTAGTTAAAACGGTAACAACTCTTTAATATAAACATTTCGTAGTAGTAAAAATAACAATGGATTGTGAAAATGTATGCAGAGGTCTACTATGTACGCACCACGTCCGACGAAGAATAAGTTGACAAAACAGACACACCTTAATTTTTAGTGCTAAAACCGTTTATTCTAAGATATTGTCTCTATTGCCTCTACTGAGGCCCTAATGTAAACTATTTATGTATTTCTTTAATGTATGGGCTCTTTGTAAACTTTACAAAAAAAGAAGGTTGGGTAAATAATTTCTGAACTGTCAGAAGTGTTCAAAGACATCACGACATCACTATTATTTCAATGGCAAACGACTAAAAGAGGGCATCGAACGCGCCTCAAATCCCAACAAGACAGTCAAACAAGTGCAACATTATTCATAAAATGTGCTGACGAACACAATTTCATAATTCGGGCATCTGACAAGTACTTTATTTCTGTTTATGTCATTAATTAGAAAATATTATGTATCGCATTTTAATTATGATTGTGATTACTAATAATGATAGTTGTCAGGAAATCTGTTCGCTTATTATGTCGGTATACCGTATATTACTTTAATTGGCAAAGATTGTTTGAGTTCTTTTCAATCACTGATTTTAAGTTAATACTATCTTGATTAATAAGGATCACATTAATTATAGGATTTATTTCGTTACCGTTTTAACCAAAAAATAGCTGTTACCGTTTTAGCGGAGTTGTTACCGTTTTAACCAAATTTCCGTTACCGTTTTGGTGGAGTTGTTACCGTTTTGACTAATAAAATTTGTTACCGTTTTGACATGTTACCGTTTTATCTGGTATTCTTTTCAAATACTATATGCAAGCATGCGTAAAGCTCACCTCTTACTACCTTGTAAATTCTATTTTACCATATATAATTCCCATCTTTTTTTACCCTCCAATATATCTGGTAAAATGTCCCATATATAATGCACACCATGCGAAAAAATTATTGTGTAGCATAGTTAGATGACAATGGTGTAACACTGCATCTTTCAATTTTCCTCATTGCACACTGCATGGCATTTCCCCTCTTTATTGGCCCATTCAGAGCAGACAAGTTTGGTATCCAGTTCCACAAATTTCATTAATCTTTAATCTAAGATTTAGATAATAGTTGGTTATTTTCCGCCACTTATGGGCAGGAGAGCAGGACATAATAGTCTATTCATTTCATTTTCATTTTTTTCATTTAATTTCATTTTCATTTCTTTTTTTCAACTTTTCCAGGGTCAACGGAATCTCTGTGTTCAGTTTTAGATCATGATAGCTATGTGAGTTTGTCAAGTTCAAGTGAAGAGGGGGACCTGGAAGATAGTGAGGTAGAAGAGACGCAGCATGAATTAAGTGATATGAAACTAGAGGAAGGGCCATTGAAATCATACGCAGACGACACTTACACTGAATCAACTGAAGACGTTCATAAAAAGAAAACAGAAAACAGGTTGGTGTTACATCATCAGGATATTACTATTTCTATAAAGACATTATAAAGATGTTTTCTAAATTTCTTTTTTTTGGAAGCCTCAGTGGCTCAAGGAGTTAGACGCTTGCTTGCTAACCTGAAGGTCCAGGGTTCTGAACTTGCAGATTTTTTAGACCGGATTCACCTTGTCAGTGATGCAGGTCAGACGGACCAACATGAAAGAAGTGTTGAAACATGAGACAACTGAAACTCAATATGCTACAGACTCTGCACGAAGGTTGTTTGACTTGTTTATTTCCCTCATTGCACAATGCATGATGTTGTTCATAATTTGTTTAATTTAGAAAGTGTATTATTTATAAATAATCCTTCAACGACATTAAGGGGTAGAGATCACATGAAATAACAAACAAAATTTTATGGTATACTGATTTTCTCATTTCACCTGATGATGACGATGTAGATTGTTGAAACGTTGTGTGTAATAAAACCTAGGAGTAGTATACCCCAAAAAGTATAAATAAGGAAGTATTTGGTATTGAAAGTGATATCAGGTGTCTTGAAGAGTTAACATGCCCTGCCTGACGCCATACTAGTCATTGATGTTTCTCTCCTTGTGGTTTGAAGAGTTCTCTCTTTTTTCAGGATCTATGCATCATACACAAGATCAAAATCAGCCTCACCTTCTCGCAATCGGAATGAAGATGAGGAATTTAAAGGTTTGTCTCCCTGGGAAAAATGGCTTCTGATCAAAACTCGGGAGGAGCGAATCAAACACAAACTAGAAATGAGAACAAAGAATATGAAAGAAGAAGAGAAAATGAATGAAGAGAGAAAGAAAAAAGAAAAGCAAATGAAAGCTGAAGAAGAAATAAAAAGATGGAAGAAATTGAAAGCTGAACGAGAGCGTGCTCAAAAGAGATTAGACAAGCGTTTAAAAGAGGCGGAAGAGGACTGCAAGCACAAAAAAGAATCGGAAATTCATGAAAAGGCAGAAAAGAAATATGAAGAATGGCTGAAGACAAAAGTGGTAGAGGATAGAAAGAAGAAAAAAGAGGAGAAATTAAAGAAAAGGAAAGAAAAAGAAGAAGAGAATGAAAGAAGAATGAAGGCTGAAGAGAAATTTAAAGAATGGTGCAAAAACGTCAAGAAAAGACCAAAATCTGCTTCAAACACAAATCAAAGCTGTATTAATGGTGAGTTAAATTCTATTATAGCTTGGAGTATTCTAGGGGCCCCTGTACCAGAAAATATCTTATCTTTAATCAGGTTTCTTCACTTCCGTCAAATTTTTATCGAAAGATTTTTGTGTCGAATGGAGCTGTGTTGAAGCTATAGTTATGCTGCATTCGAAACCTCTTGTGATTACTATGTTTACAAGGTTAATGATGTGATTTTTGTTCAATATGAGATTTCTCTTATATTTACTACTTTGGAAAGTTGTGCCTTTCCTACAACCTTTACATTAACTTTTCAAAAGGTATCAGCAACTTCATATATGTTAGTGTATGTCATCAATGATTTTAAGAATTGATTTAAGACATCAAAACTGCTATCATGATTTCATACTGTCTTACTTTCTGTTAAAACAGTGAAACCCCTCAAAACTGCATCCTCCATAAACTGGCATCCACTGTAAACCAGCATATTTGAAAAGTCCTGACCGAATCACAATATAATACATCTAGGTGATAAACCTTGGTAAACCAGTGCCCCCTCTAAACCAAGAGTAGTTAATCTATAGTTAATTGGTCTATCTAAACCGGCATCTGAATTCGTATTATTATTATTATTATAAGAAGTTTATCCGTTGAATACGACACATGCTAATTAATCACTAATCCAATTAATTACGCGTTTATATATTACCACTGCTTCAGGTAGCCCGGTCAACCTCTCCAAAACTGGCATTAATCACAGGTCCTACAGCCTGCAGGTATGGAGTGGTTTCACTGTACATGATATTTTAATTCATAGGAAGGTAATAGGCAAATTCATTTCTGTAAAAATTATAGATAGAGAGTACTGATTAAATCCCATTCCTGGCAATTTTTTCAGACTTGCAACTTGCCATGCTTGCAAGGTGGTAAAGAATATAAACCTGTTAAATTTTGTGGCCCTTTCTTGGAGCACCTTGTCTAATGTTTTTTTAGAAATGCCCCTGATGGTGTAACTCTCCGATTTGTAACGTCCATGATTTTTCTATAACTCAAAGCATTACAAGAGAATATCATATAATATATTTTTATTAAAAAATATCACATTATTCTAAAATTGGGCGTAACTAGGGCAGAAGTCAAAAGAAAATTCATTGAAACATCTTTTTTCAATGCTATATTTTTAATGCTGTTTAGAAAATAATTCTGAAAGGTCTGAAGTTATCAGTTTAAGAGTCCAATACAAAATACTGTCTGGAAATATTGCTGAAAACCGAAAACTATGAAGATTTAGAAAAACATTTTACTTTTTAAACAATCTAATAATAATTGTTGAAAAGAATGGATTGTATGATTGAAGTTGTTTCAGACATAGCTTCCATTTATATTCTATTCTGTAGCAGAAGTTGTTTCTGTATGATCAGAGTTATCCCCCTTTGATTTGAGTTCTGTTTGTAGTTTGGTGATGTCAGATTTTTCAGTGATGTAGAATGATGGACTTCTTCCCTTCTGGAATTAGAAAAGTTTTGGTTAAAGTTTGTGAAGAAGGTCAAGAGATGAATGTCAGACATTTTATTTTCAATTCGATTTGAATTCATGGTTAAGAAATGTATTATATTAAAAGGTCAAGGTTATTCAGGGTGAAGATTGGCAAGTAATGTAAGGGTCAAAATGTCATCTTTTAAGGGTCAAGCTAATGCAAGGACCATCCTGTTAAAGGGCAAATTTTATGAAAGGGTCAAGATTGGAAAATATCATCGGAAAAGGGTAGGGTGATAAAGGGGTGAAGATCAAAAACATAGCAAGGAATTTCAGGTGTCAAGTTTCAAAGGTCAAGTTAATACAAAGATTCAATCAAGATGTCAAATATTTTAAAGGGTCAAGGTTATTAAGGGTTGAAGGTTGTAAAAAGGGTAGAATATTGCAAAGATCATGTTCCAAAAGCATGTATATAGATTCAAATGTTTTTAAATGTCAGGGTTTAGGGGTCAAATTTTTTAAGTTCAAGGTTATTCAGGGATTAAAAGGTTAAGGACTTACCACATCTTTGGCTTCTTTATCAATATTAGAAACTGACGTTAAGATATTGACAAGTTCTTCAGATAAACCAGAAGCATAGTGTAGAGGTGTGCGATTCAACTGAAATATATAAAACAAACATTTTGACCTCTTAAGCCTTTTTATTTTTACAATTTGTTACTGTTGTTATCCTTGATTGAAAAATTTAAAAGAGGTTTGGTCCATGATTAACTGAATCAATGAGCACCTAAGTTGTTATCCTTGTTTAAGTTGTTGCCAAGAGGTTAGGTTAAGTTGTTATCTTTGTAAAATATGGATATCTATATTTTTACTTACATTATCCCTGGCTTTGACAGCTTGTGGATAGTGTTTGACGATGTATTCTACAGTGTCTTTATGCTCTAACAGGACTGCAAGATGGAGTGGACTGCGGCCATGTTTGTCTTTAGCCATGGCAAGGTTTTTTCGGTCCAAATATTGGGCCACATCACGGACAATTCCACTCTCCACAGCTCTAAATACTTTCTGAATTTTGGCCTGAAAATTATAATTCTGTAAACTGTTATTCCTTGACTACTGGACAGAATTCTAAAATGGACTTAGCTTATACCAATGTCTTCATAATATTATCTCATTGCACACTGCAATGTGTTGTCTTTTATCATTTGATGCAGAAATAAGAAAAGCAAACGATGTTGATTTTGGATAGTTTTTTGATTGTTGATGGATTTCTGATTTTGTTTTATTGACCAGGACTTAGTCATCAGTATATGTCAAGCTTACTTATCCAGCATGAGAAATATCTGAAGAAGTATCAAAAAATAATTCATGTTTTTCTTAAATCTCCTAGGATCAATTTACCTTTTCCATGCTTATTGTTAAGTCTCCTAGCAGACGACAACGTATGTTGACAATCATTAATTTGGTGATTGGAATGATTCTTACTCTAAAACTTTACCTGGAAGTCTGGAACAGCTTTCAGGAAGTCAGTTACCTCTTCAGGAAGGCCGTCGGTACTAACTTGTGACAAGACGACATCCAGTTTATCGTAACCGTCCAATAACAGCTGCTGTAAGGAATCTAACTTCTCTTGTTCAATCATATTGGTTATATAGGAATCTAGAATGGAAAGATAACTCTGTTAGATTGTGATTATCGTCCAGTCGCTTAACTTGACATGATTTTAGTGTTCCATTAAAAATCCATTCATTTCATTTCATCACTTACCCATAGCATCAACGTTCTCTTGTATATCATTATCTTCAGCAATATCTCTTGGTGTCTGGTTATTCCCGTCTCTATCAGCAAGACTGTAGCCTAGATTAAACAGGGCTACTAAATCAGCTCCTTCTTGTGCAGCCAGTTTGTGGAGTTCTGTTTGGCCATTTTCATCTCTGTCCTTGTATTGGTTGTCTTCTTCTGATTCCTCTGTCACCGTTGGCAACGGTTGCGATATGGCTGCATCCTTGGCCCTAAAATAAAAAAAGAGTTTGTGAATTTTCTCTTAAGTAATGGCTATTTACCAAGCACCAGCTGATAGAAAGGATCTTCATGAACCTTAGATATAGATAATAGTTTTTTGTTAACCATTATCTATGAATGAAGACTAAAAGCAGTTGGTTATGAACGGCAACTGCAGCAAAATCAACAATCCTGATGTCTACATACTTCCTTAGCAATTCTTCCTGCTCTTTCTTCTTCCTTTCTTCTTCTTCTTCTTCAAGTTTTTTCTGCAGTTCTTCTTCTTCTTTTGATCTTCTGCTCTTCTTCAAGGCGTTTTTGTCGTTCAACTTCTTCTGCATCCACAACACTTTCTTCTCGTCGAATATCTTTCAACAACTCTTCTTGCTGGAAGATTGAAATGGTACATTTAAAAACAAGGAACCCAGATCCAATCTAAACGAACACAGAACCAAACCCGAAGATCACAGACCCAAACCCAAAGTGATACAGACCCAAATTCAACACAGACTCAATCCCAAAATAATACAGGCCCAAACCCAATGATCACAGACCCAAACCCAATACAGACTCAAACCCAAAATAAAACAGATCCAAACCCAACAAAGACTCAAACCCAAAATAATACAGACCCAAACCCAAGATTTGAAAGAGTGTAGAGCATAACAATTTGTTTTAGATTGATATGTGATATAAGTGATATTGACCATTTGTCAAACTCACCGATTTATTAAAATCCAGATTTGTACGGTATTTGTACAACCAGTTGGCTAGATATTCTATGGCATCATAGGGACGATATTCAGCGATCTCTGCCAGGGCTGCAGTTAGAGCAGTACCTAAATGACGAGCTATATAACGCCCATCTACGGTGACAGGTGGGGGGACGTCCTTTTTCTCGTAGATGTCAGAAGATATGTACATCTGAACAGGCTTTCTAGAGCCAGGTGATAGGGGAGTGGCTGGCTTCTCTTCAACTTCTGTTTCTGCAACAACAAAGACTTGATTACACAAGAATATTAATAATAATGATACAAATTACTAGCTTTTACTGGTGACAGTGTTAGATGCACCACCCAGAGTTAGTGTTGTTAAGGTTCTCACCTGTTCTACTGGTGTCAGTGTTAGATGCATCACCCGGAATTAAGTGTTTGTTTAATGTTCTCACCTGTTTTACTGGTGTCAGTGTTAGATGCACCTCCTGGAGTTAGTGTTTCTTTATTGTTCTCACCTGTTTTACTGGTATCTGTAGTAGGTTCTGTGATAGTATCAGATAGTATTGGTCCTGCCTCATCAATACCAAGTATCTCCTTAACACGTTTTTGTACTTCCACCACTGACAGGGCTAGTGGTGTTTCATAATATTCTGATGGAGTTTTACCTCTCTAGAGAGAAAATAGGTAAAAGTTAGTCACAAGTTCGGTATTGTGAACAACTCCCACCTTTGAAGCTTCACCACAGCCAAAGCAATTGAGGTACATTTATGAAATTATCATGCAAACTAATTAAATAAGGGATTTGAAATGCTTCAAAATGTCATTCTGCATCTTTGAATGTTTCTGATGTAAAATCAGCTTTATCAAAGTTTTCAAGTTTTCAACTAATCAGATTCTGAAAGCACCATGGTCCCCTCATATTATGTCTATATGGAATGTTTTTGATGTGATATTGAGCCTTGGCCAGGAGTTTTAGAGTGGTTTCCTCTTTACTTCCTTTTCACTCTAAATACACTGTGGTCCACTTTTATTTGTAAACAATCCATAAAAATAAGCCCTTCCACCCAAGCTTATAGTCTGTGCAAAACTCACCAAGTCTTTGTTGAGTTCGTCTGCTCCAGCTTCCTTTAACAGAGAATAGAGATGACCAGCGTCATGGCAACCACCAGCATAATGTAAGGCTGTTCTTTCCATCTGTAAGATAAATCATCTTCCAAATATAGGTATCATATCACATTGATTAAACCATTCAACCAATATGGTTCTATCTGTTTATCAAAATTAATTTCAGATGACACTAGTAAGAGATAGGCACAACATTTCATTATCAGTTTACTGTTAATTAATAAGGCAATTCGTGTGAAAAAGACGAAGAAAGTAAATTCACTTACATTATCTGCCCTGTTTAAAATTTCCGTGCTAGTTTTCGCTTGCAAGATGGACTTGACGATAGTAACTTGTTGAAATACCACAGCCTTGTGCAAGGGAAGTAACCCTGTTTTATCAGCACTGCACATTAATTGAACATTATCCAGGGCCTCTTTGATTTCTTCATCCTTACCCAGTCGGATATTTTCATGTAGAGTTTTTACTTCTTCCTGCAAAAGAAAAGAACTGTCTACATTTTAGTTTTAAAACCTCCATTCCGTCTGAAGACTACAGATTTGAGTAGGTTTTGAAGACATTTTGTCTAAGTTGGAGATCTTCAATGAGTTGGATTTGAGTAATTTGTCTAAAAAATCAGTGCCAAGAGATTGTTTAAATTTCCTTTTGGCACATTGCATGGTGTTACACATCCAGTTCTGTTGATGGTCCGCCATTTGTTGTTTTTCACCCCCAAGTATGTAATCTTTAGCAGAACTGAAGTGACTCCATGCCCTTTTCTATTTCTCACCTGAAGTTTTTCAATTTTTTCCATAAATTCTCCATGTTCAGAAGATGTCTCTGCCGCTTGTTGAGATGTGTACCGCCAAGCATCCCAACCTTGTTGGACTATTTCTTGTAGGCGATCCCAGCCTCCTTTTACACCCCATTCCCAGACGACAACTTTAAGTAGGTCACTAGCCTCTTTATCATATTCATTACTCTCAATTAAATCATTGACTGTCTGCCCCGCTTCATTTCGGACTAAAAATTTGATGTTGATTTTGTTCAATAATGCTTTAAAGATGTCCAGGTTGCCATTTTGTTTAATGACAACATGAAGAAGCGTGTCTCCATTTTCTGTTCTCACATTCAAATCTTCACTTTCATCTTCAAGTAACTTTTTAACGTCCTCAACATTGTCTTCTTTAATGGCGGCTAACAGTTTCGAATCCTCCATTTTAATTTCTTCTACTAGAATATATAAAAAAATGAAAATAAGTTATGTGGATTTTCTGAAAGGGAAAGCGAATTGATTAACTATGTACCACACTATCAATTTAGCTACTGGTATGTGAACTCTCTGTAAAGAGGGTCTGAGTTGACAAATCATATGAAACTATCATTATTAGCTATGTGAACTCTCTATAAAGAGTTTCTGAGTTGACAAATCATATGAAACTATCATTATAAGCTATGTGAACTCTCTAAAAAGGGAGTTGATTATTAATAATGCAGACTGTCTTTTATTGGATGCCGCTGTTTGATTTCAGTTCTGGTCCTTGTCTTTTAAGTCAAATGTTCTGAAATTGACATCTTTATAAACAAAACCCTAAATAAATGCATGTGTTTCTACATGTTTTACACAATATTCAAAAATAACCATTTGATCAAATCATTTTGTGAACATGAATCTCTACCATGTCTGGAACAGATTTTCCCCTAAAATTATCAGCTGTTCCTAATCCTGACTAAATCCATAATCCTACCTTAATTGCTAATCCAAGATCAAAAGCAATCAAAAATATGTGAACACAGTAATCTTAAAATCACAGTCAAGTCAAGCTTCAATAGCCACCATATTTGTTGTCCTGACTGTTGCTAAGTATATTATTTACCTTAACAACAAATCTTGTTGGGCTTATTGACCTCAGGATATCAGTTTGTTTGCATTGTAATAATATCTTTACAGGTCTGGGTTGATAAAGACTTGATATAATGGATTTGATTAAAAAGTCTTTTTAATAAATGTTGATTTATGTATGCTATCATATAACAGCAATTTAGGTTTTCCATTCAATTTCACTCTTTGTTAATAAAGGCTTTGTAATTATAGATTGGATTGAAAAGTCTTTTCTAACAGATGTTTATTTATGATGTCTATTTAATGTTACGTCTGGGTTAATAGAGTCTTTCTGATCTTCAATTTGATTAATGAGTCTATGATATAGTAACTTAATGATTTTCTATTAGGCCTATGTCTTGGTTGAAGGAAATTCGATGATGATACATTTGACTTTCTTTTTTAATAACTGTTTATTCTTTGCCTTGTCAGTGATGCAGGTAGGAGGGACTGACATAGAAAAAGTGTCTGGGATTGGACAATAAACTGAGGCCTTGTGCACTACAGCCTGCACATGCTAAAGATCCCTCGACGGGTAAAAATTGCAAAAAAGAGTAGGCTAATGCTCCTGTCCTTGCAAAATTTCTCTCATACATAAGGTGCAGAAGGATGTAAAACTCCATTCATTTATGACAGGATTACTTTTGAGTTTAAGTTACCTTGTTAGCAACACTAAGATACAATCAATTTACCTGTGGTCGGGAAAAATTTAAACCATATGCTGTCATCCAATTGAATTATCTCCCTTTTCCAGACTAGTTGTAGATGATAGCGTAAATTCTCGATTTGGATAAGGTTTGGGTGATATTTATATTCTTGTTGTGTAAGACCCCACTAAAATAAAATACATTCATATTCCTCAGTTTGACTTGATTCGATCCCAGGGGCAAAGGTCGTGAATAATGAAATTTTTCAGAATTGTTTCAATTGGTTAATCTATTTTTTGAGTGGTGGCATTGCTCCTAGGATAAGGGTTGCAAATAGGGTCAGGATTCAGATTACAAATTAGGAAGAGCAAGGACACGAGCCTTGTCAGGAAGTTCGCGTAAATCAAAATTTTGCAAAATGAAATCGATTTGCTTTGTACACATATAAAGAAGCTAGATCTAAGCCTGGTTTGTCACGTTTTTATAGATACAAGTTTAAATGGGTCTGACATGCCGTTTAAATAAAATGTCGCTACGAGTTTGGCGATACTACTGGCTCCTTCTTCACAATGTCTTAATTATTATGATATATATGGTACATACCTTGATGGGAATGAGATCAATATTTAGAATTCTGGCAACTTAGATTTTTTGCTGGTACACTTTCTTATATTGAAAATAAACCATATGTTGAATTTTCAATTTGAAAAGTGACAAAGGTAGCTTAATTTCATATGATTTATTGTACGTTATCTCTTTACATTTCCACTCGTTGTTTTATTTTACAGAAAGTTGACTGTGGTAGAAATTGTAATAACTCACCATGTCTTGTTGTTTAGTATCAGGGTTATGTTTTAATAACAGAAGATACAGTGTTTTATCTTGTAAACACGCTGCATAATGTAACACACTTCTTTGAAGCTGAATTTACAAATAAGATGGCTAAAGCAACCATTGCTTTGTTCCTTACATCATGACGTCATTTGCTTGGATATGTTGAAAATGTCGGACGTGAGTTCTAATCCTGCTTTTGGTTTGAATAAGTCATCTTCACTCATAATTCCAGTCCATCCAGCTGTAAATGGGTACGGATAATCCGGGAAAGATCAATGCCAAGAGGTTTGGCCAAGGACCAGCTGGTAGAAAGGATCTTGTGAACCTAAGTTGTTATCCTTGTAAAATATAGTTGTTTCTTTCTTTTTATACGCCCACATTATAATGTGGTCGTATATTGTCGTCACCCCTGTCCGTCGGTCCGTCCGTCCACAATTGCTTGTGAACGCAATAGAGGCTACAGTTTTTTATCGGATTTGAATGAAACTTGCTGTGATCATTTAAATTGATGAGATCTCGGTTAAGTTCGAAATTGGCAATTTTTCGATGAACCGTTTTTGAGTTATTGCACTTGACTTAGCCAAAAAATTGGCTTGTGAACGCGATAGAGACTACAGTTTCCATTTGATTTGAATGAAACTTTCTGTGATCATTAATATTTATGAGATCTTGGACAAGTTCGAAATTTGCGATTATTCGACGAATGGTTTTTGAGTAATGGCACCTGACTTAGCCAAAACGCCTCAAAATTGGTTTGTGAACGCGATATAGATCACAATTTCCATTTGATTTGAATGAAATTTGGTGTTTATCATTTATATTGATCTTGGACAAGTTTGATCGTGACTATTTTTGGGTGAACGCTTTTTGAGTTATTGGCCTTGACTAAGTCAAATTGCGTCGAAATAGACTTGTGAACACGATAGAGACAACAGTTTTCATCTGATTGGAATGAAATTTGGTGTGATCATTGAAGTTGATGTCATCTTGGTCAAGTTCGAAATTTACATTTTTGAGTTATTGCACTTGACTTAGTCAAAACGCAGCTTGTGATAGACAATACAGTTTTCATCTGATTCTAATGAAATGTGGTGTGAACATTTATATTGACGAGAACATGGATTAGACCTTGATAATCTTAGAGTTTTTGTCTGTGTTAAAACAGAAAATATATTTTAAAGTGGGCATATCTTGCTAGGCAACCACTTGTTCTATCTCTCTGACAGTTTTGTTCCTGTTGGAAACGTGTGCTATTTGCAGTTGGATGAAGTATTTGAAGCCTGCTTATAGCACCACACACTGTAACATACTCCACAAGAATTGCACTACTTGATAACCTGTAGGCCATTGTTCCTGCTTTTGATATGCTTGGTCAACCAGTTTGTAGTGCTGAGTATTGTAAGTCATGCCACGATACGATACTTATCACGATACAAGGGTCATGAAACGATACGTATCACGATACAAGGGTATTGATAAAAAATAAAAGTAACACTTTACTCCAAGGTTTCAATTTTAGAAGTTACAAAAAGTTACTACTAGTAATTTAACTAGTTGTCTGAGGTATATCACTACTAAACTGTTAACTAAAAAATAATTAAGCCTGTCTGTCTTCTAAATTAAATGTCAATTCAGTTATTTGAAAACAATGTTTTTCAGTAAAGTCTGCGAAAGGAATTTATGAAGGGATTAGCTGGCATTCACGAACTAGTAAATTATATATTGCCCACTTTTTTTGTGGAATGCCATGTATCGTCAAGTATTGTGGCATGTTGTTCTGCGATGCAACGATTCTACAATATATCGTGCCTGCACTACTAGTTCGAGTAGTGTTTACACAATGACTAAAGAAAATGGCAGCCTACATCACAGATCAGGGAAAGGTTGGTTGTAAAATCTGGAGGTATTAACTCAACCCATTCCAAGATCCAAACCTGGAGCAAGCATCTAACTCACTGAGCCACTGTGGCTCTGAATATCAATTAACTATGTTCTTACTGTATCGGTAGTGTTGATAACATTTGGCAGCTCTTTAAGAATTTCTGTCACCATCTCTATTTTGTTCATAATAACAGCTTTATGGAGAGCTGTTAACCCTGAATTATCCCAGCTTGTCATTACGTCTGCAGTTAATAGACTTGTATTTAGGCTTACATGGTTTTCCATAATGGTTCTGTTTAGTTCTTCAACTCTATGCTGTAAATGATTAGTTTGATAAAGTAACAGGGATTGTAAATACAAAATTTTAAGTCTTTGTTTGTGTGTGTCTGGTACACTTCTGCCTTTTCATAGTCCGAAACTTGCTGACTCTATTCCCAGCCTCTGATAGCTATTTGGACAGATATGGTTGGGGGACAGTCAGAAAAACTAGGCACCAAAAATTTGGGATTTTTCTCTTGTTAAACTTATTTAATATGATTATTAAGTAGAACCAAAACATTGATATTTACCTGAAGTAATTTCATTTCTTGAAGAAAAATTCTGACCTTTGAACCTATTTGAACACCATCTGGCGGCCAATATTTCCATCCTTTTAAAGCCAATGATTTCAATCTTTCGAATTCCTGCTCCTTGATCAATTCTGCTACATATTGCACTAAGCAATTGATTGTGGTCTGAGTCATATTCTCTGCAAGAGCTAACTCCAAGGGAGAGAATCCATCAAAATCACAAATGGCCACATCCACAGCTTGAAGCAGAAGTTCAATGATTTCTGGTCTGACGTTTTGAGAAACAGCATGATGGAGATAAGTCTGGCCTTCTAGATTCCGACAATTTGGATTATGGTCGTTCTGTAGCAGAAATTTCACTTCCTCAAGGTCGTTGACTAAAATGGCTTCATACAACAGGGTATCCTCAAAAATTTCCAATTGGCGTCTGCTTACAGATTTGACTTGATTCAGACGTAAAAGAATCACGATTGTCTTCATATGTTTGATTTTATTTTCTTGACATCTGTCCTTTTGATTGTTGTCATGGTAATTTGCTGCTGGACCAATGTCGTGAATGATTTCTAGTGTTGTTGGATTAAAGAATTGAAGTGTTTGATGTTTTCGAAGTAGAAATTTAACATGGCGTTGAATGTCTGGAATGCTGATAAAGTGTGGATTTTCTTGGTAGAACAAAGGGGTCTTGCCATTCTGAAAAAAAAAGGACTACAGTTGACAAAAATAAATCTGTTGGTCGAAAGCTAATATAAACTGGACCTCTATTATGTGTAGTTTATTAGCGTTGAAAACTAGGAATCCTAATGACGTTACTTGAGTTTGTAACTTGATTTTCCTCCAATCAAGATCAAGATAATATTAGCATCAACCGGTTCTTTTGGTGCTAAGCTTTAGATTGAATGGTGGACAATTACATGTAGGACTATTTTGTTTCCCTTGTTGCTGAAATTTCCGTACAATTGTTTAGAAAGATAAGCTTACCACGTCTTGTATATTGAAGTCTGCCCCTAAGTTTAAAAGATAGGTTGTGAAAAGTTGATCATCTAAAACTACGGCATAGTGAAGAGGTGTTCTTCCCAGCTGTAAAAACATTCAAGATTTGAACGACATTTAGAAATGAGTAACAATCATAAACACAAAATAGCATTATTTAAATGAAATAAATGGAGTTTAACGTCCTACTCTTCTGACCTAACGGATTATGAAGATGGGCACCACAATGTTGTGTGCAATAAGGGAAATTTTGCCAGGACAGCCAAACAACTAGACGATTTTTAATTTCAGCTCCTCTGACCTGCATCTCAGAACATCTTGTTCATTTCTTCACATTACAAAATGGCTGCTTTCAGCCACCATAAATTATTTATTTGCCACTTATTTGTCACTTGTGAATGTGACCTGTAGATCAAGTACATTCTTCCCTTTGCCAATCGTCTTCCTTAGTGCAAACCCTTGACAAAAAATGGTAAGAATTTCAATTCTGGGGAAGTGGCTAGCAAGATGATTGACAGCCTAGGAGTGGCCTTCGATTGGATTTTATTTATAAATCAGTGAATGTCATACACCATCAGTTAGTTTCTCGATGTCGATTCCTCCTGACGTTTTTCTGACATAAGTACAATGGTTTGAAAAAAAAAGATTCAATGATTTTCTAGTATTTTTAGTGCTAAGTATACTTACATAATCTTGTATGTTGACCACACGAGGAAAATTGTCCAGAAGAAACTTAACATGTTCACGTCTGTTAAAAATGATGGCTTTCTGCAGGGGAGGTAATCCTGTTGTGTCTGCTGATTGGGCAACAAACTGACTGGAACAGGTGATCTGGGCTGAGGTGTCTTTTGTTTCTGTAATAGTTGTAGCGAATTGGATAATGCTCTCCTGTAACAAAGTACAATTTGGTAGTCTGGTTAATGCATATGTCTGTTCAATAAGGAGATTTATTTTATGTGTATCAGAGACACTGATAGCATAGATTTTTAGCATTCAAATTTTCAGTCGGATGTCTGTGGTTCCTGTAATTTTACTAATGTATTTTATGACATTACTATACTTTCATGAAATGCTTTGTTTTAGAAAACCTCTTTTTAAATGGCCGTGGTGGCTGAGTGAGTTAGACACTTGTTCACTAACATGAGGGTCCAATGTTTAATCTGGACAAAGGTCAGATTTTTCAGCCCAGTTTCCCCTTGTGACTGACATGGAAATATTGTCTAGTTGTTTAGATTGGACAATAAACTGATCCCTGTGCACGTTAAAGTTCTTTAGTCGGAAATCGTAAAAAGAGTAGACAAATGCCGCTGTCCTGGCAAACTTTCCCTCATTGCACACTGCATGGCATTGCCCGTATTCATAAGCGCATATAAAACTTCATATTATTACAATCTTTTTAAAGTAATGTGGTTAGTATAAAGGTAGTCATCTGCTAACATGCTTTCGTGCAAAGTTTGTATTTTTAAACAAGCAAATGGTGTCATGTAAATTCTGTTTCTTACCCAAACTTGTTGAACATTATTTAGAAATGGAATCATTTCCAGTTGAATTCCTGGAATGTTGCAGACTTCTGTTGGCCATACTGACCATCCTAAAGCAACCAGTTTCTCAACCGCCAGGAAGGAACCAGAGGTTAAAATCGTCATCAGCTGTTCCAGAATTAGTTTCTGAGTTCCCAAAGCATTCTTGGTTATTGCTAGATCCATCACATTGGATGAGCTTTCATCTCTGAAATAATGAAAGGAGAGGAAAGAGTTACCTTTTCTTGAAACTTGCAGGACGATTGATAAAAGCTGACTTAATGTTGGGAAAATTTTAAGGGCAAGAGTGTAAGCCTCCCTCCCCAACCCCTATACAGGGTCTGGGGAGGTTCAGTCCAAAAAAGTTCTTTCTGATTCAATCATATTTAGGGGAAAAATTATGAAATATTTTTTTATTACTGAAGGGACTGATTTACCATTTTTCAGGCGTTGATTAGGTCTTCTAAGAATTTCATTTCCTATTTCTGTTTTCCAGAAATGATAAGTTTCAAATTTCAAACTTGGATAATTCTAAATTGGTTAAAATAAATTAAAATGTCATTTCTGAGACTGTGGTTTGATTGGTCTGAACCTCTCCCTTGAAGTATTTATCACATGTGCACACACAAAGCCACAACTAAAACAGACGTTAAACAAAACAAAGCAAAACAAATCTGTATTATAAAGGGGCCCAGGCTTGATTTTTTGGGGGTCGTTTTGGGCCTTTGTTACATTTAAACAGTCCTCAGAAATATTCAAGCTCTGAGAAAATTGCAAAATACCTTGAAATATGCCTCAAATTTCACTTTTCATTTTTTTTTCCGTGCTGTACGCGGCTGGTCTCCAGTCAGTCTGAAAATTGTGTGTCCTGTTGACAAGTCTACAATTGAAAAATGCGTTGTAGTCTGTTTATATAGATGACCGCTATTGCACAACGGGAAGGATAACTCTTTGATTATCAAGACGAACCGTTTTCCAATATGGCGGGACGTTCGTAATGTCTTAAGTCATTATGATTTTTCAAACACGGATAATTATGATTACACATGAATTTGAAGGCTCAAATTTCAAAGGTAAGCTCTGTAGACTATTTCTGATTAGCTAACCAAAAGATTTCATGTGTTTGAGGCTGTCGGTTGATTGTCCGAAACAAATAAAGCCTGGACCCCTTTAAATCCAAATAGAATAAGACATACCTCCAAGTTATATCCACATGTTGAAGTAGTTCCTTCAAAATTTCCTCACAACTATTTTGATCTAGGGCTACATGAAGGTAAGATCGGCCATCTCTCCCTCGTAGGTTGTTATCTCCCTTGGTTAAACACCATCGAAGCTCTTCTAAATCGTTGTTCAAAATGGCTTGAAATATTTCGGTAGTTTCAAACTCCGTGTTCATATTTTCACTATTTCAAACTATTTCTCACCAAATATTAACACAATCTAATTTTATATGAGCATGAAAGATATATTCGTGTTGATGTTTACTTTCTCATATTGTAGACAAACCAGATTTCACATTTTCATTCTGAAATATGAAACTGATAGCTGTGAATTAGGTATATTAGCCTACCATTCAAACACTATATCTATCTTTAAAAAAAGTCACAAAATCAAACGAAGCTATAAAAAAGATGAATATTATGGCACTGAATTGAAATGGTGTGATAAACTTGAATTTATAGATGTTTATTTCTGTTGTCATGGAAACAGAAATAAGTTTAAAGTAGAGTAGAAATGGAGTGGAAATGTGGATTGAATCAATAGTCATTAGTTTTATCAGTTGAAAACAATCCACCACTAATTAGAGCATTCTTGACGATTTTAATATCGGTAATTGATAAATCAAGTTGAAAATTCCCCACTTGTCGAACTTTGAAATATATCAATGACTAGCAGCAAATCTAAATATATTTGGTCTTGATAATTTAGTCCAAATAAAAGGTCTGTCATTAATGTCAGCTTCAACAAATTTCAGTGAGTAAAAACAATAAGGTCTTGTGAGAAAATGGTTTGTCCCTCTGAAAATAAATTTCATTACTATAATTAAGGTGAAGTAACGCATCTCCCCTCTGGATATATTACTTGCCCCTTTGAGATATATTTTACTTTGCCACTCTGATATACTTTGCCCCTTTGAGATATATTACTTTGCCACTTCAGATATATTACTTTGCCATTCTGAATGTCATGCTTCAACAAATTTCAGTAAGTCAAAAAAAGAAGGTCTTGTGAGAAAATGGTTTGTCCATCTGAAAATAAATTTTAATACTTCAAGTAAGGTGTGGTATATAGTGGATAGTGGATATATTACTTTACCCCTTTGGATATATTACTTTACCCTTCTGGATATATAATTTGCCCCTCTGGATATATTTCTTGCCCCTCTGGATATATAACTTTGACCCTCTGGATATATTACCTTGCCAATCTGGATATTATCACTTGCCCCTCAGGATATATTACTTCACCCCTCTGGATATATGACTGGACCCTCTGGATTTATAACTTGCCCCTCTGGATATATAACTTGCCCCTCTGGATATAAAACTTGCCCCTCTGGATGTATAACTTGCCCCTCTGGATATAAAACTTGCCCCTCTGGATATATTACTTTACCCTTCTGGATATATAATATGCCCCTCTGGATATATTACTTGCCCCTCTGGATATATAACTTTGACCCTCTGGATATATTACCTTGCCAATCTGGATATTATCACTTGCCCCTCTGGATATATTACTTCACCCCTCTGGATATATGACTGGACCCTCTGGGTTTATAACTTGCACCTCTGGATATATAACTTGCCCCTCTGGATATATAACTTGCCCTTCTGGATGTATGACTTGCCCTGCTGGATGCATTACTTTCCCCTTTGGATATATGACTGGACCTTCTGGATATGTGACTTGCCCCTCTGGATATGTTACTTGCCCCTCCGGATATATTACTTGCCCCTCTGGATGTATTACTTGCCCCTCTGGATATAATACTTGCCCCTCCAGATATATTACTTGACCCTCTGGATATAATACTTGCCTCTGCAGATATATTTTAAATGTCCAGCAGTGGAAAAATAGGAAATCAGGAAGCCTTAAATTGATTCCATAATGGAGTGTTTGAACAATGAAGGTGTTGATTTATTAATGATTTTCCCCTAGAGTCTTAATTTGATAAATTAAATGTAGTATATTGATTGTAATACCTAGTTATTATATCTAGTTATTATTGACACTTTTTATATGAGTCACCAATAAGCCTACATCTATACCTGCTCAGCTGGTTTAACCATATCACATTAATGTGAATGTCCAGGGTTCATTCCTGACATAGATCAAAATTATACCTTCAGCTGTCTCAATTCATTTTACTCATCGTGTCCAAGCCCCACAACCATTCTGGATACTTCCTCAAGACCGTGGTAATGCTAGTGAGGAAATTTGGTGTTCATATTGTCAATCCAAATTGGCCCTAGAATCTCTCTAGGAGATCTCAGCTATTCACATCACTTGTTGTATTGGTCAAGAAATCTGTATTTGAGATATGATGCTGTCTACCTTGTCAGTGATGTATGTTGGAGAGACTGACATGACAAAAGCGTTGAGTCGTGCGGATGGAATAAAAAACCTAGGCTCCATGTGCAGTTGGAAATGCCAAAGCAGTGTCTTATCCCACTTCCTGGCAAAATATCCTTCATTGCACCATGCTACTAACCGATCACTTTAAGAATCCCTTTATTGTCAAGAGAAAATGTTTTTGCACATCAGGATCCCATTTGTTCATAAACATGACCAGTCCATTTTGTTTTAGGGTAGATTAAATCTAAATGGAAATTAAATATGCTAGACCCATTCTGTCCATTGCTACTTACACTACCCTAAAAATAAAGTGGAGTTTTCTTGTCTATGTTTTGAATTGAGTTGTTTGAAACTGTGAAATAAAAATATATCTCCTGTATGGCTAAAATTCCTCTCATTACGCACTGCTCATCTGTATTAGCCCAGTCAGGAGTTGAGTTGAAAAACATACTACCAAATCCCATTCTTAAAAAATTAACATTACATTTGTCTACTTTCAGATGACCATGAAATCAACGCTTACCCAGAACCAGCTTTCTGTAATCCGATACCATGGCAACCAATTAAAATACCACGACAAAAAACAGAAAAAAGCAAGAAAAGTTCTAATAAGAAATCTTTGAAATCCTCTTTGAAATCGAAGTCATATACCTGGAATCCTGCCAAATATTATTAATAGAAACTGTGATATTATGAAGAATAAAAAACAAGAAGTCCAATTAAAATTAAGACATATTTTGTTTCATTTTTTTTTTCTTTCATTTTCTGTGTAGCCACGTTAGTAAGTGTCTAAAAAAAAAAAGCTTCTTGAACATTCATTGGGAGCCACGATGGCTCAGTGAATTAGATGCTGGCTAATCATAGGGTCCAGGGTTCAGTTCCAGCACAGGTTGAAATGAACTTTTGGATTTTTCAGCCAGCCAATAAAATTTCTTCAAACGCTGGGATTATGTGACTACCACAATAGGTGTATTCCAAGGCTAGGAGCATAAGACATATTTGTCAAGTGAACATCTTTGAAACACTGGTGATCCAGTTAAATTTGATTGGTGATTAGGTAATGTCAAAGGTCAAAATTTTTAAGTTTTCTAAAGAATTAATATGGGACTAACATATGCGTGTGTTGGGTCACAATTCCCCAAATTGGATTCTGCGTTTTGATTAGTGATATTGTCTATTTGTGATTATAACTTTGTCTCAGTATTTGTAGCTATAGTTATTGTTTTAAGGTCAGGGATCTGTTTCACAAAATTTTATTAAAGATACAATCAAGATTTTAAGAAATACAGTAACCTGATTGGTTAATAAAAACTCAATTTAAGTGATTGACCAATCAGACCATTGGAACACTAAAATCATCCTAAGTTAGGTTTTTGTGAAACAGGCTCCAGATGACACATTTTTTTGTTTTACAGAGTGTTTTCTGGCCAAGTTTAATTTGTCCATTCTGAGACGCAGTGTCCCTTAAAATGAATATTGGATCATATAAATTATAATATATATTTTGTTAATTTATTTATTTTTAATATAACATATTTAGAATTGAATGGTTAATTTTATATTTTATTTTTGAAAGGATTGATTGTACAGAGGTTTTGTCATCTTCACAATGTCAAACTCTTATGCACTTCGTACTTATACCTTGACTGCTATAGGCCACCTTTCTTGTATCACATCTTCTCAATGTCAAGCTTTTATGCACTTCGTTCTTATACCTTGACTGCTATAGGCCACCTTTATTGTATGTCATCTTCACAATGTCCAGCTATTACAAACTTTGTCTTTATGTCTTGTATGCATACTGATTTATAGAAAGGACTGTGATTGGCTAGCAAATAAAATTGCTGCATCTCATGATACAAGAAAAGTGACTAATGCAGTTAATCTGTGCCAATACAAACACTCAACACTCACAACACTCTAACCAACTGCACTACAGCTTGACTTTAAACTCCAGAATATCATCAAGGGGGCCTGGACATCTCAAAATAGTACAATACAATGCATGGTTATAATTTTTACGCCAACATGAAATATGGAGCATATATTGCCGTCACCCATGTCTGTCCGTCACCCATGTCTGTCCGTCTGTCCACAATTGCTCCTAAACACTCTAGAATGCACAATTCTTGATGGATTTTGACAAAAATTTTGTGTGAATAATCACCTGAGGATGAACCCTATTGAAAATCAGCGAAATCAAAAAATATTAAGTATGACTTATTGCCCTTGTTCTTGAAAATGTTCAATTTTAATGCGTTAACACTCTAGAAAGCACAATTCTTGGTGAAACTAGGCATTTGTCACCCAAGGATGAACCCTGTTGAAAATCAGCGAAATAGAAAAAGATTTATTGGCCTTGTTTTTTAAGGGCAATAACTTGTTAACACTATAGAAAGTACAATTCTTGACCTATTATGACAAAAATTGCTCAAATAGTTTGTTATCACCTGAGGATGAACCCTATTGAAAATCCAAAATATAGAAAAATAATTAAATATGAATTATTGCTCTTGTTCTGACAAATGCTTTCGATTTTGTGATCGTAAATAATCTACAAGGCGAAATTCTTTGCTTGTTATCACCAAAATACGAACCCCATTGAAAATCAAACATAATGAAAAATATTTAATGAGTTATTGCCTTGTTATTAGGTACAATTCTTGACAGATTTTAATAAAACTTAGTAATATTGTACATTTATCACCTGAGAAAAGAAGTGTATGACTGAAGGTGGAATATTTCATATTGGTGATTGTTACTTTATGGCATATTTAGAATGTCAAGCTGTTACAAAAGTATGTTGTATGCCTTGATATCAAAGGACACCTTTAGTGTATCAGGGAATACACATAAATATTGAAAAAAACAAACTTACAATCTCTTTAAAAATAAGTCAAAATAAATTGGCAAGTCAAAATTTTCTTAATTTCTTTTAACAATGATTATTTTCCTCAGCTGTTAAATTTATTTTAAATTATTTCAATTGTCATATATACATAATATCAAAATTTTCACTTCCTTGGTTCTGAATTTCTAATTTTTATAGGCCAATATTATAATGTGGTCCTTTATTGTTATTTAACATGAAGCACATCTTCCATTTATCAAATCAATGACTAGTTTTACCAGTATCTATCCTTTTGGATCAGCTCCTTTTCCATCACAAGCCACAATTTTAACTTTATCTACAGTTGTCAGCTCCTGTACAGGAAGTTCCCTGAACTCCACATTATTGAGCACAAAGGTCCACACATTATCACAGAATCTGTAGGTATTCAACTTTCCCTTAAAGCTGATTTTCGATTTGACCCGGTTGGCTAGAGCAGTGTTTATGGCCTTGTCAAACTGTAATAGAACTTGAAGGGCCAAGTTTGGTGATATCTGTCCGTGACGTATCAATTCATCCAAGCTCTCTTGTAGAGTGTGGCCCAGGGTGGTGTTTCTATACAGCTGATAACTCATAATCTGAAAATAACAAACACATCATAATACATTTTCACAAACAAACTTCACTTGTCTGAAGATTGTACACAAACAAACTTCACTTGTCTGAATATCATACAGTATAAAACTTTTTGAGCTGAGAATTGCCCCCCCCCCCTACCCTTCTCGCAAAAAAATAAGGCCTACAATTTGACTTGATTCAAAGGTTACAGCTAATGGCATAGAAATTTGAATGCCTATCAGATTTCTTATTACTGAATATACAGAAATAAATTTATTTCATATTTATTACGGTTCCAGTTCCTTAAGTCAATTGGAGTAGGTAGGGATTTTGTTGAATGAAATGCAGTTTCGTTAAGTTTAGATTTATGGTTAAGTCAGCCTACATTTTTTTCACTATCTATAGGCCTATGAAACAAAATGTAGCCTATGTACAGTCTGTCATAACTTAGTCTCTATTTAGATTAACATTACAAAGAGCTTCTAACTCTATACATTATAGACCTTGATCTAGTGCGAAAAATGATACAAAATGTTTTTTGGCTGATCAACCCTAGGCCTTCCTACCCCAAGATTAAGAACCACACCAGAAGTCCTTCTTCGTAAGTTCATTTGCAAAAACAAAATAGCTTTTATTTAGCCTTCATATCATTTACAAAAAGAAATTATGTGATGCACAAACCAGAACTGCATCTTTTACAAACAGTTAGTAAGCAAAGGCAATTGACAAATTAGGCTACTCATTATGAATGCAGACTTGAAGTGAAGATATGAGAAAACAACCTACAAGCTTTTGTTGTCGACTTCAATCAATGTAAAAAATAATTGACAAGTATAACATGATCCGGAAATTAATAGTGAGAGGTTTCGTTCCACACAACCCGCTGCGCTATGAAGATTTATAGTCCATGGGTTTCTCGTGTTCGAGAAAATTTTCTTGTAACTAATCCGAAGATATTCATGGTAATGACAGTTTCGACATCATTTGTTTCGAAATCAAATTCTCAAAAGAGGTGTTTCAAAATTAATTTGAACGAAATAACCAACATTCCACAAATTTCTTCTCGCTTGGGACGAAACCACTTAATGGGGAGTAACTCTGAAAAATTAGTCACGTGACGGATAAATTTTCGGTCAAGCCCATTAATTTTGTTGTTTTGTCCCAATTTATCAACGATTCACAGGTGGATTTGCGGTTGTTACAGAATCTATTGCAGGTAAAACACAATTATGCATCTAACTTTTCCCTTTATTTAAATACTTTACGAGTCGATTCCGCCATATTTTGCGTGCATATGTTTATCGATAGGACGAAAGAAGGCGCTTGAGCTTGGGAGAGTTGACTGCTGAAGAGAATGATTCAGTGCCTGTAGAAGTGTGGATGCGTTCGACTGCGAGACAGGTTTCAGATTTTAGATATTTTATGATCAAGTTTTGAACATGGTTTATTTAGTCGAGTAAACAACAAGTCATACACATTTTTGGAATATTTTTGCATGGTATTCTTGAGTTTTATTTCTGTTTTGACAGTTGGAACTTAGAATTAGCATGAGTGAAGGCAATCTGACATTTGCATGGCAGCAGATGTCTCATGTCTGGCCTGAAATGGTACTAGACACAATGTCTGCCACTGCTATCTATTCAAATGGAATAATGTGCAGTTATTTTGATATCAAATTATAGATTTTTATAGCTATTAGATATGAATTTATCATTTCACAGCATTCTTGGTTAAGATCTGTTACATTCCCTACCATAATAGATTTGTCTAGGCTATGAATCATTGCATATATTAATTTTCTACATGAAAGCTTATTCATATCATATCCATTGAGAATATTAGTTTGATGATGTGATGTATGCATTCAATTACATTTTGTTGGTAAGAAATTTTTAATAAAAATTTGGTTTATAGGCCTAGCTATTAATTTAAATTTTTTCATTTTAGTTTTTCAGTAGACATGGGTTTTAAATAATTTTATGAAATGGGACTGGGAGAGCTTGAAGAGGGATTTTAACAAATTCAAATGTACAAATTTTAAGCACAAGCTTTTATTCTAAAATATAGAAATAAATTTACTCCTCAGCTTTTGATATGTGTTTTGAATCATTAGTCCTAATGATTTTCTCTCAGCGGTTCTGAGGGTCTGGCATGGAAACAGCATCTATTTGTTCCGATGGGACAGAAACATGTCCAGACTTCATGTTGAAAGTTGCAAAAAGTATAGGCTTATATGCCGCTATCCATGTAAAATTTCCTCATGGCCTTTTCATTCAGTTAAAGCTTTGACTATAAAAATACTGTATTTAAAAGAAATTTATATAATGTGCTGGTACCCAAAATTTATAAGCTTGCATTTTTGTCTATTATCATTATTAATATAATGTTAAGAATATCAATCTACTAAATATAATTTTAGTTAAAACTATGGAAAGATTTATTTAATCTAAGCAAACATGGGAACAAAATTTATTTTCAACAGAAACCTTGAATTTCAGAGTAAGGGTGGTGAATGGCTCAGTGGTTAGCGAGTTGGACTGTCGTCTGCTAGGCGACTAGGTGCCGTGGGTTCGAATCCCGATCGGTGCGAGGAAATAAAAATTAGGTCTGATTCCTAGGCCCGTGCTTTCCCGGAACTACGAGATAGTAGTTTCCACCCCTCTACTTAAATAAAGATTTACATTGTAATGATTAAAATTGGTACAAAGTTATATCATAACGATGATAGTTTAAAATTCTTCCTAGTCATTATCATACAGTCTTTTTAACTAATGACAGGAAATTATTAGTCTAGATGTACTTCCTTTCAGAAATAACAATTCAAGTACTTCTATTATAGGTCACCCTGGTCTCTTCTTTATCTATTCTCCACAAATTTTTGTACTTAAAGGCACAATAAGCAAATTGTTCGTCATCAAAAATGGCCCTTTCAAGATCTTGAACATTAGCCCTTATCTGAAGTTTCCCAGTCTAACCTTATCAAATTTTCTGTTCCGTATTTAATTGATCTAAGGAATCAAAAATATATTCAAAGTCTTCAACTTGGCTCATTAAGGTATATAAGCTTATTCATCATTGAAAAAAGTTCACAATAACACAGTTCATAAGGTTCACAATGACTAGAAGTAACACACAGATCACACTAATCTAAATACAGTTCATAATAGCTTGAAACTTGTTCACTCCAATAGTAATTGGATTAATACTAGATCTAATTAACTCTCAACCTCACAATCTTGGATTAAAACTTACTTTCTTGTCAGAGTGAGCTCAGAATTGTTCTCATGACTCAAATATTCATTTTCTATGTGGCTGAAAATGTCTTTGGATCCAAAGGATTAATATCCAATTTTAAAGAGACAGGTTGGCTATTCTTGATTAATCGTATACAGAATATTTTTTCTGAGTAGTGTTCACAGCTCACCATGGAAATTTGAGCCTTCAAAATTTATGTGTCTTCAGAATTATCTGTTTTTGATATCTTGTTTTTGCTTGAGACTCTGTCATATATATTAGTAATATTCTTATTTTGAGGTACCAGTATATTTGAAAGAATTATGTGATTTTTGCACATTTCTGGTTTCTCTGAAGACTATTTACATACCGGTATATTTATGACCCAAATAATTTGTTAAGCCCATCCCTTTAAATGAAATTTGCTCAACCAAGCATGTATCAACCAAAACCCATCTAGTATTAGACTATGTTGTATTTGCAGTAAGAAAAGAAGAAGAATAGCAAGATGACTGGTCGAGTAATTATTGTAACCGGAGCTAATTGTGGTCTGGGGTTCGTGACAGCTAAACTATTATGTGAGGGTGGAAATGATGTTATCCTAGCATGTAGGAACGAAGAAAAGGGAAAGGCTGCTGTGGAGACCATTTTAAAAGAAAATCCCAATGCTTTAGCCACATTCTTAAAGGTATGTATTGTCTTTGATAAAATTTCATTTTGAACATTGATAAAAAATATTATAAACATTATGTGGTATTCCAAAATTTTTTTGCAGAAGACAATTTTGGGTTGAATTTCTAGGAAAATATGGATTTATTTAGGGCAGTTGATTTAAAAAATTCCCAACCAGACATTTTTATACATTGATTATGATCTTTTACATATTTTCATCAAGAATGCATGAGAAATCCAGAGTATATATAGCACATTTGTAACAACATTTCCTAAATATCAAAACTGTAGTCAGTCATTTAGGAAGTCCAATCAGACATGACTGGCAAATACAGATAAATCAACAGCCCTGATTGATTTTTGCAATGTAAACTCACAATAAAGTATGTTATTATCAATGCAAAGACATTCTAAGTCTAACATTCCTATTTTGAGTCTCCTATTCGAAAATTTAAAAAACTTTTCAGGATTTTTGTGAAATGATTTTGCCGACATGATTTCTTTGGCATCATTGTTAAAATGGTGAATTGTTATTACAGTTGGATTTGTCAGATTTATCATCTGTGAGAACCTTCGTGGAAGAATTCCGTAAACTGGACAAGAAACTGAATGTGTTGATCAACAATGCCGGAATTTATCCCGGCAAATCTCTTTTGAGATCTTTCACTAAAGATAACTTTGAACTGACCATGGGAACCAATCATTTAGGTAAGTCTCTTATAATACTATAGATACATGGCCCTGTCTAATCACATCCGTTCTTAACACAATATTATATACTAGACTCAGCCAATCCTACCCTAATAACATGTCAGAGGCACTGGTGGGGGACAGACCATGGGAACCTACCATTTAGTTCAGTCACTTTAATACCGAATGTAGAAAAATCCAACCCTAATAACATGCCAGAGAAACTGGCTGGAGTCAAATTTGCCATGACATTTACAGATTGTAAGCTGTAGGCTTATGGTGCTATCATGGAAATTTTTCCCTCACTGCCCACCGCACGGTGTTGCCTGTTTAATAGGCCTGAGATCCGATGTTACTCATGTTTAAACTTTAAAGTTGATATGCATTTAGCAAATGCAAATTGTTGAAGAGCTATTCATACACAAGTGTGTGATTTGACATTTAGACAAATAACACCTTAATTCATATGCTCCAATAATTACTTTCAAACTGTGAATAAATTATACTAACACTTCTCCATTATTACACTGTAGACCAGTGATTTTAATTCACTTGTATTTACCACTCATGTCTGACTTGGACTGCTAAATAGCTTTTGTCAGCTTTAAAACAGAATAAATTATACTAACACTTCTCCATTATTACACTGTAGACCAGTGATTTTTAATTCACTTGTATTTACCACTCATGTCCAACTTGGACTGTTAATAGCTATTGTGATACAAGGGTCACAATACAATACTGCTTGTGATACAAGGGTCACAATACAATACTGCTTGTGATACAAGGGTCACAATACAATAATAATTGTGATACAAGGGTCACAATACAATACTGATTGTGTTAAAAGGGTCACAATACAATAATAATTGTGATACAAGGGTCACAATACAATAATAATTGTGATACAAGGGTCACTATACAATACTGATAGTGATACAAGGGTCACAATACAATAATGATTGTGATACAAGGGTCACAATACAATAATGATTGTGATACAAGGGTCACAATACAATAATGATTGTGATACAAGGGTCATGATACAATACTAAATGTGATACAAGGGTCACGATACAATAATGATTGTTTTTCAAGGGTCATGGTACAATATGTTTTGGGTAAAGAAATAATGACAAAAAATATGGAAAAAATTGTTCTCTCCAATCCTCTCTCTAGCAATTAATCATTGAACCTGTTTTCCCACCATCTTTTCTCTCTAGCAATTATTCATTGAACCTATTTTCTCACCATCTTTTCTCTCTAGCAATTATTCATTGAACCTGTTTTCTCTCCTCCTTTTCTCTCTAGCAATTATTCATTGAACCTGTTTTCTCTCCATCTTTTCTCTCTAGCAATTAATCATTGAACCTGTTTTCTCTCTTTTCTCTCTAGCAATTAATCATTGAACCTGTTTTCTCTCCTTTTCTCTCTAGCAATTAATCATTGAACCTGTTTTCTCTCCAATCCTCTCTCTAGCAATTAATCATTGAACCTGTTTTCTCTCCATCTTTTCTCTCTAGCAATTAATCATTGAACCTGTTTTTTCTCCATCTTTTCTCTCTAGCAATTAATCATTGAACCAATTTTTTCTCTTCGTATCATTCTCAAGCAATTTGCCATTTGAACCTGTTTTTTCTCCATCCTTTGCTCTAGCAATTTGCCATTTGAACCTGCTTTCTCTCTTAAGTAATTATCTATAAAAATGAACAGTCAAAGCCTGCTAGGCGACTAGGTGCCGTGGGTTCGAATCCCGATCGGTGCGAGGAAATAAAAATTAGGTCTGATTCCTAGGCCTGTGCTTTCCCGGAACTACGAGATAGTAGTCCCCCACACCCCCCCCCTATCTAATTTACTGTACTGTATAAGAGAAAGACTGTAATGATAGATAATTGAGGTTCTCAAATCAACTAACAATTCACAGCATATCAACTGATTCATCACAGCCTACTTATAACCGGGTAACTTCCAGCTATAACCTTTTCATTCCCGGCTAATCCGGGTCAATTGCTAAAGATAAAAAGAGCAAGATTCACAGAGGTAACACAGTGTGAACTAAACTGTCGAAAGTGAAAACGAGCGCCAAAAAAGACCATTTTCTGCAAATTGTCAGGAAAACTCAGGCACCAACCAAACCATCTAGACAGAATAATATAGTTGAACCTCAGTACATTCATCTGAGGAATTTAAATTGGCTAGAAGTTACAGTCATAGCTAATTACACCACTGTTATAATTCTATGACAGAATCTCTTTAATCAGATAAATCTATTAAACTAAGTTATTATCTTTAATTAGACAGGTTCAGGAGCAAAATTTATAAAACTAAGTTATTATCTTCAAAGAGACAGGTTCAGGAGCAAAATTTATAAAAGTTATTATCCTTAAAGGGACAGGTTCAGGAGTTAAATCCATGAAACTAAGTTTTTATTTTTAAATGGACAGTTCAGCAGTGTTTCTATTGAACAATGGGACAATTAACCAAAGCCCTGTGTGCTACAGACTGTGTACTTTAAAAAGATACCTGACAATTGCAAACAGTAGAATTAAGCCGTTCTCATGACAAAATTTTCCTCATTGAACACTGCATGGTGTCAGTGTTTTTTGTCTGTGTCGTGCTTTAAGTCAACCAAAACCCTTAATGAATAAGTTAATTGAATTTTCTTTATTTTATTAATCAGTGGTGTTTGAATCATCAGACATGACTGGCAATCCCTGTGGAATACAAATAATTGATGGCATCCATTGGGTTTGTCTGGATTATTTCACAGCCTTCAGTTCAGAAATATGTAAATCTGATGTCAAACTTGCTGGAGTCAGACTAGCTCTAGGAATACACAATCAATACCTTGTTCACTGTATACTGCAATACAGTCATCATGAATAGAGTCAGGGCGCTTGATTAAAAAACCAATATTAAGGGAAACTTTGTTTATGTGTTAGAAAGCTGCTGTATATCCAGAGCTACGAAATAATCATTTCTCTACCACTGAACACAAGGCCATGGTGGCTCGGTGTGTTTGACGCTTGCTCACTAACCTAAGGATCCAGGATTCAATCCCAGCAAATGTCAAGATGAACTTTTTATTTTTTATAACTGTTTATTCTTTGCTTTGTCAGTGATGCAGGTTGGAGGGACTGACATGGAAAAAGTGCCTTGTTGTTATGATGGGACAATATATCGAGGCCCTGTGTTCTATAGATTGTGCACATAAAAGATCCCTCCACAGTTGGAATTTGCAATAAGATTTCTCTCATTGCACACAGCAATTTTATTTGCATTTTATTTCTCCCATTGAACATACATTTACAATACAGTGACAGAGCTAATGGCAAAACTAGAACAATATTTTGGCTGGAATTTGCAAATGAGTATGCTAATGTTGCTACACTAGTAAAATTTCCTCATTGCACACTGCAAGTTGTTGCCATTTAGTTGTAGAAGAATAGGATGTAAATCTGCATTCATTTTGTTTCTAGAATGTTCTAGATTAAAAGCAAATTTGAATTTTCTAACAAAATAGCCATAATGACATGTTCTGCTTGACTAGTTCAATTTGCATGTCCTCAAGCTATTACAGTATGCTGCACTTTTTATTCTCTTTGATGATTTAATCTATAAAATATCTTTATTGGACTGTCAAACCTAAGTCATATTCTACCTTTCCTTTAGTTCAACTTGCAGTTAGACAATTCAAAAGGGACACGTTCACCAATAGTACCTTAGTCTTTAGCTAAGATGATTATTAAAGGAATAATAAGGTCTTAGCATGTATATAAAATTTTAGTTCTCAAGAATGGTCAATATGAAAATATTCATCAGTGAACTAACTTGGTGTCAGAAAGTAACATAATCTCTTAAAATCTTGAACTGACAAAACTAAGTCATTTTTTAAAACGCTCAATCAATATATTGAGCGTTTCTCAATAATCAAATCCATATTTATGAATAATAACTTAGTTTTTTTGATATTTCATTATATTTTTATGTTATTTATAACAACAGAAATATTTACTGATAAATAGAGCTCTTATTGACTAAGTTTAAAATTTTCAAATTTTATGTTCATTCTTAGACCTATTATCCCTCTATTAATGGTCACAGTTATTTAATTTAAAGCAATGTGTCTCTATCATTATCCATGTTTGAATGTTAATATGACAACTTGTCTTTTCTTGAGAAAGGAAACATACAAAAGACATAGAAATCGAAAGTGAAAGTTCTAATTTCAGGTAGAATTATGCCATTTTCTTCCTGTTCTAGTATTGGTACTTCTATATATTCAAGACCCAAATCAATTATGGCCTATAAGACATAGAGAAAAGAAAATAAAATTACTAGTTTGAGGTATATGTGAAGGAATTCAGGTATTTTTATAGAAAGAAACTAGCATTTGTATATATATTACTTGTATATGTTAGAAGTACTATGTATTCTCATTTTAACATATTAAACCTAAACAATAATGAACTCTACTTTAACCCTGTGTCAGCGCCTTTTGTTTAATAGTAACTTGTTACCTTCAACCACCCTAATTGCTGTTTCATGTATATCTAATACTTCATAAGACTGTTTACATGTATTCAAGACCCAAATTTACCCTTGAAAATGGCCATCCTTGGCCTTTTAAACGTAATAAGTGTTAAAAATCTGGTACAAAAATATAAAACACTCATTTTATAAAAGTACATTATGTTAAAATTTGAATCACAAGCAGGTCTATATATAGTTAAAACAATTTCTGTCAGAAATCAATTTATATACAACAGGAAGCCCTATCAACAGTTGTTGTATGTAGAAAACTTAATAGTTGACCTTTTTAACGAGCGGGGTCAAGTTAATTATGGTTTTAGATAAATTGACACAATCATCTCACCAAATGTCGCTGATACAGATAGTTATATTTTAATCTCTTCAAATGACACAAGATAGATTTTAATATCCTATTTCTCTGTATCTTATTGACCAAAAAAAAAAAGATGGCTAATGTCTTGCCGTGTTCAATATGGGAAATTTAAAATGTGTGCCCTTCTCCTTACTGGCCTTTATAAGCGGTCTCAGGTCCTCATTCCTAAAATTCTAAAATGGCTGCTCGACAGAATGTAAACAACGAGTTACCAAACGCCATGACAATATTTTTTCTCCTTGTTTGGTAACGCCGCATTTGTTGCTTAGCACTTCTTTCAAATAAAAGTCCATGGTGAATTTGGGTTCGATAGGATTCTCTCATTCTCAACTTTTTCTTTCTTTCCTGCGGAATAAGAATAAAGGGTATGAAAGGTAAAATATAACCATATCAAGCGCCATTGCAACATCCGGGTGACATGAAGGGTTATTTCTAACTTCTTTCAGAAGAGTTCCATTAACAAGTGTGCCGAGAACCTTCACTATTTACACTACACAAACAAAACCGTTCTCGGTACGCATGATTGTGTGTAATATAACTGTGCACATTTTATCGCGGCTTAGTCCAGTCCGAGACTGGAACGCTCTATCACGGCCTGGTGTAAAAGGTGTTCTTGTGACCTGACCCTAACTAGCTCTGTATCAATAGGCTGTTTTCTTGTGACCTGACCCTAACTAGCTCTGTATCAATAGACTGTTTCCTTTTGACCTGACCGTTAACTAGCTCTGTATCAATAGGCTGTTTTCTTGTGACTTGACCCTTTACTAGCTCTGTATCAATAGGCTGTTTTCTTGTGACCTGACCCTAACTAGCTCTGTATCAACAGACTGTTTCCTTGTGACCTGACCGTTTACTAGCTCTGTATCAATAGGCTGTTTTCTTGTGACCTGACCGTTTACTAGCTCTGTATCAATTAGCTGTTTCCTTGTGACCTGACCCTTTACCAGCTCTGTATCCAATAGGCTGTTCCCATGTGACCTGACCCTTTACCAGCTCTGTATCCAATAGGCTGTTTCCATGTGACCTGACCCTTTACTAGCTCTGTATCAATAGGCTGTTTCCATGTTACATGACCCTTTACTAGCTCTGTATCAATTGTTTGTTTCCTTGTGTCAGATGTAAAAGAAATGAACAAGCAAATTGTTAATGTTCCTGTTCACAAGGCAATGTGTTCGTAATAGAGGTCACGTTTTACTTGGTGAGTCTTATGGGAGCGAGCAATGAGAGAACAAGGTTTTTGTGGCGCTTGTCAAGATCTCATGGGAGCATGCTAGATCAGTATCTCTGGTGATCAAACCAAACTGCTAGATCAGCTAACTAGACTTGTTTGGCTGATATTAGTGTATTAGGAACCCTGATATTGATAATTATATGTTTATATATGTTATTAGATTAGGGTGATAACTAATTATTTAGACTTGACCTTTCAACAAACAATTCATTATTTCACACTGTAGCCTTTTATATATGGTTAAAATTCAACAGCTTTTCACGTAAACTATTTACTGTTAATAGGACAGATTACTCATCCAGTCAACCCATCATACCTTAGTTAGAGCTGGGAATTTTGTAGCTAATCTAATCAGAAATAAGGTTCATAGCCAAATGGTGAAATTTAAGCTTCATCTAGATGTGTTCAAAATTATCAACTGCAACTTTTACCAGTAGACTTATTGTGGGGTTCTATAGCACAGCAGTTAGAGCGTTGGTTCTTTACGTCATGACGTCACTTGCTTGGATACGTTGAAAATGTCTAACATGAGTTCCTAATCTCGATCGGTGTGTGAAAGTTCCATGACCTCGAATAAGTCATCTTCACTCACAATTCCAGTCCACCAAGCTGTAAGTGGGTACGGATAATCTGGGAAAGATCAATGCCAAGAGGTTTGGCCAAGAACCAGCTGGTGGAAAGGATCCCTGTCACGGCGGACTTGTGAACCTAAGTTTTTATATGCCCACATTAATGTATTTAAATGTATTTAAATGTAGACATGATAGAGAGCTGGTTTCTTGATGGATTTTGACGAAACTTAATGTGAGTGTTTGTTATCACCCAAGGATGGACCCTATTAAAAATCAGACCAATCAAAAAATATTTAGTATGAGTTATTGCCCTTGTTCTTGAATTTTGGCAGACACAATAGGCAGCTGGCTTCTTGTTGGATTTTAATGAAACATGGTTTGAGTTTTTGTAATAACCCAAAATGAACTCCAATAAAAAATAAAGCCAATCAAAAAATATTTGATATGAGTTATTGCCCTTGTTCTTGCAAATTCATCAGCCTTTTGTTCTTGAATTCTTTGTGGACACGATGGAGGGATGGTTTATTGGTGAATTTTGTTTAATCTATATTGAAAAACTTTTATTTTTCAATAGGTCTTGTCAACCTCCTGGACAAATTGGCTGCCATTATAAATGTGGGCGTATTACAATGGCCATCGCTATTTTTCAGTGTGGATATAGAACTTATTTTATTATATGATGAAAAATACTGTAAGGGTAATAAATCACAGCCAGAGGGCAGTATTATATTTATAGATCAAATAAATTTGATAATTATTTTTAACCAATTGTTATATAACTTCCTAGTTTATTTTAATTGATATTCTAATTAATTATTTTCCCTTTCATGTCTTTCATTAATTAGGATTAGAAATCTTGACCTTTAAATGTGATCTTTTGGTTTGAAATGCTTCAAGTTTCATGGGACATATTGTTTATTTGTAGGTTAAAGTTTTTGCTCAAATTTATTAAAACTGCACCAAAATCCACTGAAATGTGTCTGAAATTTTTAACTACAAAAATCTAATTGTTAATTTTCAACAGCAAAGATTTTTCAAATATTATGTGAACTTTTTAAGTTATTGTTATTGTTTTGTATAAAAAAACACTGTACCTTTTAAATAAACGTCTAATTGTAGAGAAATATGTCATCTACTAATTCTGAATTTTTCTATTAAAAAATTAAGTTATTATAAAGCTGCCAGCTTCATTTTTAATTAACCCTTTTAAAACAATTTTAGTTCGAACAAATAGATACATAAGAATAATTCAAGAATAATTCTGCCCTTTTAATTTAATTTATAGTAGCGTTTGATGCTAGTAGGGAAAAATTGCACTGAACATAATTTATAGAAGAATTACTATAGATCATAGATGGCACATTAGGAGTAAAATAAAACCAACATCAAGATCTTTATTTTCATGAATTGAAGTAAACAAAATGAAAGAATCTGAAATATGAGATATATAAGAATGATTTACAATGTTATGGAGGTTTGACTTCTCTCCTAAATCTTGTCCAGTTAATACCTTGGATTAGCACAGGAGCCTATAGGGCCATTATCACTGTAAACATTTTTAACAGGATGTTTATCTCTGAATCATATGTCCTATACCTTGACAGCATTAGCCACTTTTCTCTTATTATGGAAATCTGCAGAGAATCAACTGAATAGTATGCTACCAATCAGTGTTTCTACAGAATGACTAAAGACAATTTGCCTGTACATGTAGTCAAGTGATTAGATTGTTTATATTTGGAAGCCTATAATAATTCAATATAAACATATATATTTATCACTTTTTGAAGTAGACCAGGCTTACTCCTTTGAAACACCTGGTAGTACTTCTCTATCATTACTATAAAACCACTATAAGTCCACTATATAAAACCACTATAAGGCCACTACTATAAAACCATTATAAGGCCACTACTATAAAATCACTATAAGTCCACTACTATAAAACCACTTTAAGTCCACTACTATAAAAATGTTACTTACGAATTTGCCACACTTTCGTCAAGATTTTTTGAATAATTATCTTGCTTGTATAGATACATGTATTTGTTTCATTTGTATAATAATGTACAGAATAGATACTTATACTCAGAAGGAAATATTATTGTATTTTTCAGGTCATTTCTTGTTGACCAACCTTCTTCTGGAGGATTTGAAGGCTTCAGCTAAAGATACTGGAGATTCTAGAATTGTTGTGGTAACTTCTTCACTTCATGACACTAAAGTCAAACATTTTAGTAAGTACTCTACTCTATTCTTGCATAGTACTTTCATAGACTTATGTGATCAATTTGGCTTCAGTTTCGCTTCTAAGCTGTGTTTCACTCTTGTTCGAAAACAATTGACAAGAATCACTTATCATGATGTCATTCTAAAAGGTAGACATTGAAAAATCGTTGGGATGGCAAAGTAAAGAACAGTTAAAAATAAGACACAATAATAGATATTGTCACTGTACAAGCATTATATTCCATTCTTAAAAGAAATCAGGAATTGAAATGTAGTGAATAAAGTTCATTTTCTTTCATTCATAAATTTAGAAGTCTTGGCATGATTCCTCTCAGTGCTCAATTCCCATTTCTTTTGCTCAAGAAGAAAACCTGCAAATCCAATTCATTCATTCGTTCGTTTGCTGTTGAGACTCGGGTTAATGCCACTGTGCTGGCATAATTTCCCTCATTGCACAATTCCCATTTCTTTTGCACAAGAAGAAAACTCTTAAATCCATTCATTCATCAATTCATTCTGTTGTGACTCCGGGTTAATGCCACTGTGCTGGCATAATTTCCCTCATTGCACAATTCCCATTTCTTTTGCACAAGAAGAAAACTCTTAAATCAATTCATTCTGTTGTGACTCCGGGTTAATGCCACTGTGCTCGCATAATTTCCCTCATTGCACAATTCCCATTTCTTTCCTAATCAAGAGCATAAAACATATCACAAATAATCCATTTGATTTATGTGAAAGTTTATTTTGTGTAATTGTAGATACTCAGCCTCTGAATATTGATGATATTTTCCTGTCTGAATATGGATCGTATAACGCAGCCCAGGCTTATAAAAACAGTAAACTAGCTAACATATTGTTTACCTACGAACTGGCACGACAAATAGAAGGTTCTGGTGTGACTGTTAATGCTTTGTGTCCTGGTAGGTTTTTAATTTTCTCTTTCGGAGTTGCTTGAACGGAATTATGAACCGAAAGCCTAGTGGGCTACAAGTTGTGCATGTTAAAGATCCTTCAACAATTGAAAATCCCTAAAAGAGTAGGCTTATGTTGATGTCCTGGCAAAATTTCCCTTTGGCATTTGCTGTCTTGATTAGCCAAGGTGCAATATTGTATCATTTCATTTGAAATTTCTAATCCGCACGATATCTCTTAATTTTTGCTTGAGTCAGAAAACACCAAACATTTCTGTAGAGGACACTCTCTGACTCCCCATAGTCCAAACTCTTCACAGGGTTGCTGTAGTCTCATAATCTCATAATGGACAGTTGTAGATGTGGAAATAAGATCACATTGTCTACAACCAGTTATTAGATTGACTTAAATTTCTTAGAAAAAATGATTGGACAATATTTATCTAGGAATATGCAATTTCTTTCACTTGTATTACCATAGTCTAGTGGAAGTATGAATACTGGGAGTGTGGTTTGGACACAATAACTGTCATGTTGACTTACAACATAGTGGGATATTATGAAAGTCTTTTTTCCCCTGCAGGATTCATCCCAAGTACAGAACTGGCCAGGAATTCTGCTGCTCCAATGAAGTTCTTCACCCGATATATACTTGGAGGTTTATTGAGATTTACCAAGATCACTCGTACTCTCGAACAAGGAGCTAAAGCAGAGGTTGATCTTGCCACTAATGATGAACTCAAAGGTGGGTTCTACTAGATTTTTTTATACACCCACACACTAATCGCCCCTGTCAGTCAGTCTGTCTGTCCAGTTTCTTGATGAATTTTAACGAAACTTGGTTGGAGTCTTTGTTTTCACCTAGGATAAACCCTATTGAAAATTAGACCAATCATATATATTTCAGTAATTGCCCTTGTGCTTGAAAAAGTGTTTAAATAATTAAGAACTTGAGAGGGCTGGTTTGTTAATGAATTTTGATGAAACTTGGTAAAAGTGTGCATGATTGCTCAAGATTTTGAAAATCAGCAAACTTATTTATTTATGGATACCTTTTTTCAACCTCCCAGGCAAATGTAGACATATTGCAATGGCCATCGCTTTTATTTTTTTATGTCTAGTGTTTTTTTTATGATTTTATTATCAACTTCTCTTGTGAAGATAAGGAAATGCAAGAAAGGTTCCTCTGAGAGGAAAAGAAGATGAGGTCTTTACTACCATTGCTAATTGCTTAATATATGCTTCTTTAATTAGTTCATTCATTCTTATTCATCCTTATGTTCTTTTATGCATCCCATGAGTCATGTTTAATTCTGTCTGTCTATCTTTTAGGAGTAAGTGGTAAATACTACAGCAATCTACAGGAGAAAAAATCATCTGAAGAATCTCTAGATGAGGAACTCCAGAAGAAGTTCTTTGAGCTCAGTGCCAGATATTGTCACCTGGATGGGTATGAAGCCCTTGATGCACCTCCTCCTCCCACACCAGAAGAACTGAAAGGTTGGTATCCTTATTTGACAAATTTTATCAAGTTTCAGAAAATATTTTTCTATCACATTTTATCTGAGGTTAATTGCAAAACCTGGCCTCGTATATTCTAGAAACAGTCTAAGCACTTGTATTGCATAGATTCAGTATAAGTAGATAATACCTTCTTATATGCTAGAAACAGTGTTAGAAGATAATACCATAGGATCTCCTAGAAACAGTGTTAGAAGATAAGACCCTAGAAGATAATATCTTAAGACATCCTAGATACAGTATTAGTAGATAATACAGTAGGTTATCCTAGGAACAGTGTTAGAAGATAAAACCCTAGGGAATCCTAGAAACAGTGTTAAAAGATAAGATCATAGGACATCCTAGAAACAGTGTTAGAATATAAGACCCTAGGACATCCTAGTGCTAAGACCATTTCGAGATTTCTTAAGATATTTTGCCATTAGAAATGATCTAACGTTTCTACTAAAACCAATTATTTCATGAAATTTTGTTTTCAAGTTGACTCATGAAGCTTATTTTCATCCTTCATCCTACAATATTATGGATGGTTCCTATTATTGTCTTGAAGGCTTTTCGCAATTATTTTTCTGTTTTTCAAATTTATTTCACAAACATTTCTAATTTTTCCAGCCCAAGAAGAAGCCTTCAAACAAAAGGCAAAGGAAGAAGCAGAAAAGCTGAAAGCTGAAAAACAGAAAGCCAAGGAAGAGGCACAGAAATTGAAAGAAGAAGCCAAACAAAAGGCTGCTGAAGAGAAGAAGAAAGTGGAAGAAGAGAAGAAGAAAGCCGAGGATGAAAAGAAGAAGGTAAATGATCCCTTTCTCTTTTTTTATAGCTGTATCTACCCAGAGATTTATTTCCGCAATAAAATCGAATCAGATGACTTCCTCACTAAAATTCTTTAAATTTAGGTTTTCCATGTTAAAAATTTCACTTTCAAAATAGTACTGTTAATGTTGGTATAAAGGGATTGAAAAGTGGATTTCTGGTTTTTTATTTGTATCAGGGACACTGATAACATCTATTTGGGCCCAGTCAGCAATTTTGATTAAGGAAAGCCACAATTTAAGTAAGAAATTCTACCATTCTGTGAGGGGAGATATCTTAATTCTGTTATTGTAGTCTGAGACTGGATACGAAACTGATTGCAGAAGCTGCGTCATTTCCAATTGATTCTTTCAAGAAACAACAGGTTTTGGAACTAATTAGAATGTCCCGAAATGAAGTGTCTGAGTTCAACCAAATTTTACGTATATTTAGGTTGAGGAAGAAGCTAAATCAAAAGTAGAGGAAGTCAAGGAAGAAGTTAGTGAGAAGGTAGATGAAGCTAAAGAAAAGGCAGAAGAAGTAAAGGAAGATGTTGAAAATAAAGCAAAGGGCAAGTTTAATTTATTTATTCTATCATTTGTTTACTTACTGACTAGTTTATTTACTCACTGACTTGTTTAATTATTCACTGACTAGTTCATTTACTCACTGACTAGTTCATTGCTCACTGACTTGTTCATTTGCTCACTGACTTGTTCATTTGCTCACTGACTTGTTAATTTACTCACTGACTAGTTCATTTACTCACTGACTAGTTTATTTACTCACTGACTAGTTTATTTACTCACTGACTTCTGAATTATTCACTGACTAGTTCATTTACTCACTGACTTGTTAAATTTTTCACGGACTAGTTTATTTACTCATTGACAAGTTTATTTACTCACTGACTAGTTTATTTACTCACTGACTAGTTTATTTACTCACTGACTAGTTTATTTACTGAGGACTAGTTTATTTACTCACTGACTAGATAATTTACTCATTGACTAGTTTATTTACTCACTATCTAGTTTATTTACTCAAGGACTAGTTTATTTACTCACAGACTAGTTTTTATACGCCCACATTATAATGTGGTTGTATATTGTCGTCACCCCTGTCCGTCTGTCTGTCTGTCCACAATTGCTTGTGAACGCGATAGACTACAGTTTTTGTCAGATTTGAATGAAATTTGCTGTGATCATTTATATTGATGAGATCTCCGACAAGTTCGAAATTGGCGGTTTTTGAGTTATTGCACTTGACTTTGTCAAAACGCGTCAAAATTGGCTTGTGAATGGTATAGAGATACCTTTCATGAAACTTGCTGTGATCTTTTATATTGATTCGATCTTGGACAAATTCAAAATAGGCTATTTTTCATTAATGTTTTTTGAGTTATTGCCCTTGACTTAGTTAAAACTTAGTTGTGAATGCGATAGAGATCACAATTTCCATTGGATTTGAATGAAATTTTGTGTCATCACTTATAATGATGGGATCTTAAACAAGTTTGATAGTGATGATTTTTTGCTAAATGTTTTTTGAGTTATTGCCCTTGACTAAGTCAAAACGCGTTAAAACAACAGTTTTCATCTAATTTGAATGAAATTTGGTGTGATCATTGAAGTTGATGAGATCTTGGTCAAGTACGAAATTGACGATTTTTTGAATCACATTTGGTGTGAACATTTATATTGATGAAAACTTGAGTTAGACCTAAATAATGTTAGAGTTTCTGCCTGTGTTAAAACAGAAAAAAATATTTTAAAGTGGGCGTATCTTGCTAGGCAACCACTTGTTTTAATCACGGACTAGGTTATTTACTCACTGACTAGGTTATTTATTCACTGACTAGTTTATTGCCTTATTAGTGGTAATGAAGAAAATGTAAAATTTCAGAAGTGAGTGAGACTGTAAAGGAAGAGGCAGATGCCGCTAAAGATAAACTAGGAGAGGTCATTAATCCAACACCACAAGTTGAAGCTGCTTCTTAAAATGACAGCATCTCCTATTGGTCAATACCACAATACGGTAACCAATAAAATAAGCTTTTACAGAAGAAAATTTAAAGAACAATTCCATTTTGTATACTTGTCGAAGAGTGAATATATTATAATAAGCCTTTATGTAGTCAAACATTTTTAATATACCAGTATTTTTTTTTGTTGAGAAGTTTTGTTACTGGAACATTTTAGCCAAATTTTTTGTGTCAATTTTCAAATTCTGAGCTTTTGTTGAAGTTTCTATCATCGTTTACCAATGATGGAAAGTAAATGGAAATTTTCGGTTAGTGAAAATTTTGAGATGAATATTAACACAAAAAATTTTCTAAGTGATTTCTATCATCTCATTTTGCTTTTCATTGTTAATACTGCTTATTGGATAAAATAGTGCTTTTCATCACCATGGTAATTGGCTATATATGGTGTTAAATTCACAGAGTTGTCATACTTTTTTATGAATTCAATTCATTATTCACATCTTTGAATAATTATACTTCCATCATAATTTTTGTCATAATATAGAATAATAGAGACTAAATAATATACATTTTACTCAATTATTCAGAAGAACAAATTCAACATTGCTTTTGAAGAAGAAATTTAACTTTGCTTTTGAAGAACAAATTCAATTTTGCTTTTGAAGAACAAATTTAACTCTGCTTTAGAAGAACAAATTCAATTTTGCTTTTGAAGAACAAATTCAATTTTGCTTTCGCAGAACAAATTCAACTCTGCTTTCGAAGAACAAATTCAACTTTGCTTTTGAAGAACAAATTCAATTTTGCTTTTGAAGAACAAATTAAACTTTGCTTTTGAAGAACAAATTCAACTTTGCTTTTGAGATGAAATTTTTGCTTCTGAAGTAAATTTTGTCCTTGGAATATGTAATGTTATAAATTGGAGCTGTAAGCTTGTAAAATTTGTTATATTGTTGATGCTTGTAGTACTTAGAAATAGTATTTTAGCTAGTAGGTTAGTTAAACTAGTTAGTCATTGCTTAGCTTAGCTTATTCTTGAAATGTAGTTATTTTAATTCAGCAAGTTCTAGGAGTTTGAAAACATATTTGTAAATTATACTAGGGGATTTGAATATTTTCATATTTTGCTAAAGAAATTTCATATTTGACTTTGAAGAAATGTATTCTAAAACATGACAGATTTGAAGGATATTTTGCCTATTTTGTAATCTACCAAATCTGCCAAAATGTCAATCAAGTCAATTTTTCGATCTTTTGGGTGATAAGTATTTTGGTGTCAATGGTCAATTTTAATACAATAATATTTCAATTTGTCAAAGATCTGCCACTGAAAGTGTTCAAATTTTAAATATTGTCCGATTTTTTTACTTTCTTTATCGGATAATTTATTTAAGCATTTGTTTGTCATTTTTCGAAATTTTCTATTATATTTTTTCACTTAAGGAATTTTTTTGTTCAGAATTCATTTCTCAGCATTGACTTTTTTTTAAGGGAAAATTGACATTCCAATTGAAAAACACCTATCACTGTTAACTCTACCCTCTTTACCAAAGAGTGATCTTATTTTTGTACTTTCTGTTGATATTACTTTAAAGGGATCAAGTCATCTAGATATTAATTTAACCAACTGATGAAGCACAGTTTTAGCTATGTGTATCATGAATTAATATCTGATGTCAGTTGGTCAAGTAAATATTTTATGACAATATCCCTTGAAATTTTTAAAATCGATCAAACTCGTCAAATTTTTCTTGCCAAACATCTGATTTCTGTAAAATGCCCACCAAAAATCTCACAATCAGGTATAAATGTTATATCTATAAACTAAAATCTTTTGAAGCTAGATTAATAACGGACACCCCTCTTTGGTTTTTGAACTCATCTGCACATGCTTTGAAATGTTGACAAAGATATTTCTGGAAGAGTTCATGAACAAATATTGACAAATATTTTTCTTTGTTATACTTGTACTTTTTTCTGAAATTTTTACCACTTTTTTCATGTTTTTCGGGAAATTGCCGAAATTTATATTTTTTTTGCTCGTTAGGCTTTTTACACCTATATCTAATTATATTTTGATGTCATGTTTTTGTCTGCTCAATACTCAATTTCATTTTCATCATTTTTCACAGCGTTCCTTGCTTTATGTGGTTACTGCCAGCTGATCAGCTGATGTAACTTAACGCACTTGAAGTTGCTGGATAAATTTAAGAGTCGCTAAAACAATATCTGTTACGTTGTTTTTTTTTACATATAAACTGCTGCTTTGAAAGTTCACCTTACCATATTTGCATCTTGCGCTTATAATTTGGGTTTGGTTTTGTGAGCTTTTCATATTTGTGTACTCTTTGCCATAATTTAATTTCTATAGTGAGGGACATTGTCATATATACTTCCTTTATGGTTTAAACCCTCTGAATGTGCCTAAATAGGCGTGTGCTCAATCTTTTGTCATTGTATGTGCCTATTACATATTGCCTTTTTCATACCTAAATTCTGTTTTCAATTTGCAGTACAAATCTGTCATTTTGAATTTAATTATAATTGAACATTTGAGACGTGTCACTTTCGTAAGAAGTTTATTTAGGCAGAATCCTTTTTCTAATAAGAAATTTCATGAAAATTGTGTTTAGGAACAGTTAAATCGAAGGCTAGATTCCATTAACTTATAACCCCCTCTGTAAATCACAAATACAACACATTTCTTAAATTTCATCTTTCTTTCACGCTCTATTACTCATATATTTCAAATTTGACATGTTTCTTTGATGGACTTTCTCATTTTTGTGACTTTAAAGGAACTTTAATTTATACTCCTCATATTAATGCTTTTGTACTTCCATTCTCTTGCTGGATGGATATTCTCTTAATGTTAAAGAAATACAACATCTTATAATGAACATAAAGTTGATATACCTGCTGCCATAAAAAACATAACAGAATCCTCATATAATCAAAAAAAAAAAAATAATAATTATCAATAAATATACAACTGATTATTGAAAAATGCGTAATAAGTTAATTTCAATGCTTAGTTTTGTGGGGTTTTCAAGATTTTAAGGAATTCTGTTTCTTTATGACACCAGGTAAATTCACTGATGAATATATACTCATATTGACCATTCTTGAGAACTTCAATTGTATGTTTATTCTAAGACGCAGTATTACTTTAATAATTTTTTATGCTTTTTTCACAACATATTCGTGTCTTCTTATGAATATTCATGTCCTGCTATTTTTATATTCTTATATATTTTGCCATGTATTTTTGTATCTGGTTTATTTTGCTATGCTTCCATGTTGTGTGCCTATATACACGTGCGTTTTACAACATTTTTGCACAAGGGAACAAATTTCTATATTTCCTTTATAGATTTGGCAACTGATTTGCCAAATAAATTTTATACCACCAAAATAGTTTGATTAGGTCCCGATAAATTAGAATGAAATATTTTATAATTTAAAAACTATACATTGTGAATCTCTGCTAAATTTTGAGTGAAATATTCTACAATTTAGAATTTTTAAACCACTTGTCACTTCAAAATGAATTTATTTTTAATAATCTGTTATGAAAAATGTTGCATTTTAGGACCTTATATAAAAGGGTATATATTTCCTATATTTTGGAAATTGTCTAAAAATCAAAAAAGCCAATGTCTATTCATTTGGTAGAGGTAAATTTGTATCCTATATTTTTAGCATAGTTAATATAAAGTTTGTGATTTTAGTGAAATTATATTTGCAATTTAGATTTCTAGTCAAAGTGATCTGTTCTTCTTTATTTTGTGTCTTTTTTTATTAATATTTACAATCTTAAATAATCAAATATTATGTTGTGTTCAAATTAAATTTATAGTCTTTTGAATACAGTGCAAACTGATAGGTCTTTGAAATTTTCTTACCAATTTGATTGGTCTATTCAAATATGATTTTCAATTTTTATTGAATAAACTAAAATTTAATTTTGCTTACGAATTCAGTATCCAATCTCATTTGCAGATCATCTAACTTTCTAATTGGTTGTTTAATTTTATTAATCCAATCAGATAGCAGTATTCTTCATATAAATTAAGATGAAAATTTCTTGAAACCGGACTGAAAAAACTTTTTTTTTCACACCTAGGTTTTATATTTTTTACTCATTATACCTCTTAGTATTATAACACTCAAAATACCAGACTTAAAACATGTTGTTTAAATCCTGAACCTCATACTTAAGTATATGTTTTACTTTAGTTAAGTATTTATTTTTATATAAACTAAAAAATCTTTTATATCACAGCCAGATTTTTGATTGAAATCTAATTCGCTAAATTGTATAATTTTAACAGCTAAACTAGGAAACCAGCTAATAACTGCATCTTTTCACTTTGCATTGTGTACATTAGTTAACATAGTTTTCAAAAAGTCTGCTTTTAATATTGTCCAGCATTTGATTCGAAATTTCGCTAAAATTGTGATGAAAGAAACATTATCAGCTGGTTAATATTGTGGTAAAAGGTATTTTTAGACTACAGGGTTTGATTTTATGTGAACACCCTGTCACATTTTGGATTTTGAGGAACATAGTTATTCGAGCTTGTTAGAAATATGTCATCTTCATTATGTCTGCGTTTTTGCCACCAAACTAAAGCTTATTGGAGATCTCATCTTGTTATTGTTTGATGAAATGTTTTGACTTAAGTAGGTCCATTCAGTAATTTTTATAACAAAACTCATAGCTTTGTTAACAATGTGTAAAGTTGATTATTTAAGTGTCTATAGTAAGTGTAAGCAATCCTCTATCAATGGTATTTTTTATTTCTAACATTAACTGCTGTATTGTGGCTAAATAAAACATTAAACTAAAATTTGGGGGTGGTTTTATTCTTCTTAGACAGCCAGCCTGCTTTTTTGGTCTGGAAACCAATGGACTCACCAGAAAAGCAGTGATTTCACTAGGCAAGGCGAGTTTGAGCTCACTGCTTGTCTAGTGAGCTCAATGTTTAGGAAGTAGACAAGCAGTGAGCTCACTTGTAAACCAGTGAATTTTTTTTTTACCAGAACCAGAAATTTAACTTAAACAAAATTAAGCTTTTTCCTTGAAGCTTTTTTCCAAAAAATTAAACCTTAAAGCTTAATGAAAAAGGCTTAATTTTTGGATAAAAAGTTAAGCTTTTTTCCCCAAAAAATTGCGCTTTTTATCCCCAAAATTCAGCTTTTTTCAATTAAGCTTTTTCCCAAAAAATTAAGCTTTTTAAATTTTGCTTTTTTCAATTAAAATTAAGATTTTTTTCAATTAAGCTTTTTCCAAAAATTTCGCTTTTTATCCCCAAAATTAAGCTTTTTCCCCCCAAAAAAGAGCTTTTTTCAATTAAGCTTTTTTACAATTAAAATTAAGCTTTTTTCATGTCAGCTTTTTAAAAAAAAAATTAAACTTTTTTTAATTAAACTTTTCCCCCAGAAAATTAAGCTTTTTTTCATTTAGCTTTATTTTCCAGAAATTAAGCTCTATCCATTAAGCTCTTATGAGAAAGATAAGCTTTCTGAAAATCAATCTCTTTTCCAAATTAAGCTCTGCCACTCTTACCAGAATGAGAAATTTAAGCTTATCCAACTGAAAGAAAGCTCTTAGCCAAAATTAAGCTCACACGCCAGAAATTCAGTGATCTTAGTATTTAATAGATAGTAATAAATAGAAAGTAAGCTAGACTGCAAAATGCTTAGTATTAGACAGCCTAGTTACTAGACAACCGGTAAGTTAACTTGCTAAACAGTCAGTGAGCAAAGTAACTAGTGAACTTACTCAATAGATGTCTTACTCACCAGAAAATGAAAAATACATAAGATTGAGCTTGCCACAAAAATTTCCAGCAATTAGATTTACAAACTTATGAAAGTAAACTGACCAATTTTTCAGTGATTAGATTGACTAACTGTATGAAAGTAAAACTAACTAATTTCCAGTGATTAGATTGACAAACTGTATGAAAGTAAACTGACTAATATTCAGTGATTAGATTGACAAACTTTATGAAAGTAAACTGACTAATATTCAGTGATTAAACTGACAAACTTTATGAAAGTAAACTGACTAATTTCCAGTGATTAGATTGACAAAATGTATGAAAGTAAACTGACTAATATTCAGTGATAAGATTGACAAGCTGCATGAAAGGAAACTGACATATTTTTCAGTCATTTGATGGACAGTAAGGTACAGGGAGCTAAGAAAATAAGAAGAGAAAGATTACTGTAAAAGCTGTTCTATTATAAGCAATTCACTATGAACAATTTATATATTTCACAATTTCAATGATGAATCAGAGACCATAAACAAACTCAACGTGATTGTGAAGAGGTTTTTGACATGTTTCTATATGTATCAGGGACACTGGTAACATTAATTTGCACCATTCCTGCAATTCCACTTAATCATCACATTGACAGGTAACATATAACCAAATCTGATTTTATCATGTAAGGCCCTGATGTGACATCATTAAACCCTTAGTTTTAGTGGAATTGCAGGAAATTCAGATTGAAAATAGAAGTGTGCAAATTCCAGAAACACATAGAAATTTGAGAAAACCTCTTAACAATCCCTTTAAGTAGTTATGATCATTAAGTAACTTTGAGAATTGCAATGACATTATTTTGGGTCTTTCTTAATGAAATTTAAAATATCTTAAAAAAGTGACACAATAAATAATTTAAGCTTGTCAATGCTGTAAGAAACATCCACATGCCATTTTGACTTATTGAGACAAAATGTTGACAATTAAATAATCAAGCTTATATCATTAAGTTTTGTCAGTGGAGTATTCAATGAATAAATAAAAAAGAGATTTTCACTTTGCTTAACTTAAAAGAGACAAATTGAGATAAATTAAAAAAATGATTTACAAAGTAAATGTAAATATGTTAAAGGTGCACTACCTCTTAAGATTTAACAAAAAATTAAAATATTTAAACTTGGTCTATTGTCACAATAGAATCCCTATATAATCCAACAAATCCATAAAACTAAGTATTAGTCCATAAAACTAAGTATTTTTCAATAATGACTTAGTATAATGCACCATTCCAATGCTTGACTTAAGGTTGTTTTATGGGCTCTCCAGGAAAAGGAGTTTGCACCATTGAAAATGAAATTTGTCATCTTAAAAATTCCATGTAACATGATTTATTCTATATCTGAAATGTCCGACAGTTATGCTGTAGTTACATTGCAGACTAACCTGATGTCAAAGTTTTATTTCTAAAGGTGATACAGACAGCTGTAAATGAGCTCTTCTAAAAAAAAAATTAGGCCTATACCCATAGAATATCAAAGAAATACAATTTAAAGCCCAAACATAAACAAAATTGTCATCTACTACAGAAGCTTTATGCCTTGAATGAAAAATATTAACAAAAAAAAGTGTTAAAAAAGCGTTAAAAAAAAAAATTAAAACAGTAAAAATTATGATTTGGCATTAAAAAAGACTAGTTTCAAATAAATTGACATAGCGTTAAAATTCCATAGCCCTCTCCTGTTATTGTATGTCACTAAGCTATGACTTCAAGGGGTTTTCAGCTGTTTCTCCTCTTTTACCAGTTCCCTTGATTGATTGCATTACTTAAATCAACAGCCAAAGATCTCTAGTCAGACATGACTGGTAAATACAGTCAAATCAATAATATAGAGCTTTAGTCAAACATGACTGGTAAATATAGTCAAATCAACAGTCTAGAGCTCAAGAGTTAGACATTACTGGTAAATACAGTCAAATCAAGTCTAGAGCTCTAGTCTGACATGACTGGTAAATACAGTCAAATCAATAGTCTAGAGCTCTAGTTAGACATGACTGGTAAATACAGTCAAATCATCAGTCTAGAGCTCTTGTTAAGACATGACTGGTAAATACAGTCAAATCAACAGTCTAAAGCTCTTGTTAGACATGACTGGTAAATACAGAAAAGTTAACAATCAAATGCTTTAGTTAGACTGACTGGTAAATACAGTCAAATCAACAGTCTAGAGCTTTAGTTAGACTTAAATAAAAAGATAATCTTTGAAAACAAAACAAAAAGAAATAAATTAGCTTAAAATAATAATAAAATTCAAATATATTCTACACTACTCAAGAAAAAAAAAAACATAAAATTTTGATTGAATATTTTTGTGAAATAAAAACCTTTCATAATCAGGTTTGTCTACAATTTAATCAAATGCATCATAACTTATTTTTCAAGTCCCATGCAGGCAGTTTACTGATATTATGATGTCATTCTAATACGTGGAAATGTTTATCAGTTAAATAATTTAATTGTAGATAAACCTAGTGTCTGATGATCTGATTTTGAAAAGTGACACATAAAGCTGCATGGCCACTGAATTTGAGATATATTGTCTTATAAGATTATAACTAAAAGTCGTTCTTGTGCAGTATAGCTTCAAAATAAAAACAAATAAATCTTTAAGTTTTCTGACTTTGGAATAATAATTTCTAAAAATAAAATGAAAGCCACTTTACAATGCGAAAAAAAAAATAAAACGAATGAAACCGAAAGTTATTTGAAATGCTTCGTCTTTCTCACAAAACCCTGTAAAAATAGAGCACAAAAAAATTTGCTGTGTTTTATTTTGATGTTTTGTTGGTCACTTTAATTATGTTTTTCTAGTCTTTTCTAGAATGACCCCTGGTTCATTAAAATGCGCATAAATTAAAAATCTTATTAACAATAGGTTGTAGTAAATAAGCTAAATCCAATGATTTGGTACTTTGGTTTCCCTGGCAACAGAAACAAAGCATTGCTTCAGTCTTGTAACTTTCTTCTTATATATTTTAGCATAATGTTCGAATTACAATCTTTTTTTCTAAGACTCAAAACATTTTTCCATCCATCCTTTTCAAGTTACATCTTTCTTTTTAAACACATCTTTCTCCCTAAATACAATTCACTTTTAATTTCTCCAAATCACATCCATACATGCCTAATCTACCGGTACCAATATTCATGTTGCTGCCAGTTTTCATGTTGTCTCCTGACATACTGACAAGATGTCTAATTCTACCTCAGTTTGATGTAAGTCACATCACCTCATATTATTTTGCATAATTTCCTTTCCAAAAATCACATTTATTTATTTTGAAATCACACAATTTGAATCCAGAATATCTCTTTATCTAAATCACAGAGCGATTATACAAAAATCACATTGAAAATTTCTCCAAGGATTACAACATTCTTTTTGAAAGTCCAAAAGCATAAAAATATTTTGCATAATAAGATAAACATAATCAAAATATTTACTATGAGGCCTCTCGGAAAGCGATGCTGAGTTGACAATTTCATACACCAATAAAATATATTATACATGTGGATTCTCTTAAAGTGATGCCATGTTGACATCCCAGACAAGAGAGTGGTACCAAGTGTCTTGGAAGAGTGCATATCACTTTAGAATTTGCAGCGAGTTTCCTTTTCTACCTCACACATTGGATACGTAGATACATTATCTTGGTGGCGCTCAAAAAAATAATAATGAACAGGTTTCCGTCTGTTTTAATTCTGGTTTGATTGAACTAGATGTATCACATTCAAACGTTACCTTTCTATTCCTTTCTCCGCCATTTTGAATTCTGTCCGTGCATTCATCACACACGTTACGCGTTCTAACTTGTTTTATTGTTTCCATGGACCCTGAGCCTACAAAACTCACGAAATCGAGCGCTCCCTAGTTAGGCATCCATTCTGTACCTTTTCTTACTCTCATATTGAAAACTTCCTCTTTTATACACAATTATATTCTTTCACTGAAAAACAAATCAGAAACTTTAGTATATGAATACAATTCAGTACGCAATGAGGGAATTTGTCAGTACAAGAGAATTTTCAAATTTCAAGAGATCTTCAACATGCATAGTCTGTAGGTTCAAAAATTCTGAAAGTTCAAGGTTGAAAAATCCAAAGCAAAGGTGCTTTTTAGACTTATGCTTATTTCGGGATTGAACCCAGGGACCTGTTTTACAAAATTTTAACAAAGATATAATCAAGATTTTAAGAAATACAGCAACCTGATTGGTTAATAAAAACTCAATTTTAGTGAATGGTCAATCTTACCATTGGAACACTAAAATCATCCTAAGTTTTTGTGAAACAGGCTCCTGGACCTTCTGTTTAGTGGGCCACAGCATCATCCACGAACAACATCGTAATGAAATCGTAACACAAACTTACTGCATACTTACCGTGACTATATATTTACAACTAATGTATGCTAATTTGGGACTAGATTTTGAGCGTTGTACGAATACCAGAACGGCCATTAGGTCGTCGTGGAGACACTAATTCATCCATTTCAGGTAGTATCATCAAACCAGGAATGTCTAATATACTGGATACTAAAAATAGATCACAGTCTTTATAGTGAATATTGACTTGACTGTTGGTTTTAAAATTCCCAAAAGACATTTGAACATGTGCAATAAAGAGAAAGAGAGAAAGAAACAAATATATTTTACAAGGATAACAATTAAGGTTCACAAGTCCGCCGTGAGAAGGAACCTTTCTACCAGCTGGTCTTTGGCCAAACCTCTTGGCATTGATCTTTCCCAGATTATCCGTACCCATTTACAGCTGGGTGAACTGGAATTGAGAGTGAAGATGATTTATTCAAGGTCATCGGACTTTCACACGCCAATCAAAATTAGAACTCACGTCCGACATTTTCAATGTATCCAGCAAATGACGTCATAACGTAAAGAACCAACGCTCTGACTGCTGTGCTATAGAACCCCACATGGATATAAATTGGTCAAATTTGACTTAATTTTAAGCTTGACTTACCATCATCAATATCTTGTATTTTGGGTGGTAGATCGTGAAAATATTCATGTTTCATTGCCAACTGGGCTGAGATTCTCTTGGAGGGATCCATCTATTAACAAAAACAAAATAGAATGTCACAAGAAACAGTTACTTGGAAACAAACTATTAAATTATATGTTTGATGATTGGATTGTTTTGTTATTGTGATGTTAAATGAAAAAAAATAAATAAATGGAGTTTTATTTCCTACTCTTCACCTTATGGTTTATTAAAGACAGGCAACGCCATGCAGTGTGCAATGAGGGAAATTTTGCCAGCATAAGGCTACTCTTTTTGCGATTTCCAACTGTCGAGGGATCTTTATTGGCTTTATTGCCTGTAGCACACGGGGTCTCTGTTTATTGTCCCATCCGAACGACTAGACATTTTTGTCCATGTCAGTCCCTCAGACCTGCATCACTGACAAACTATTAAATTATATGTTTGATGATTGGATTGTTTTGTTATTGTGATGTTAAATGAAAAAAAATAAATAAATGGAGTTTTATGTCCTACTCTTCACCTTATGGTTTATTAAAGACAGAAAGACAGGCAACGCCATGCAGTGTGCAATGAGGGAAATTTTGCCAGCATAAGGCTACTCTTTTTGCGATTTCCAACTGTCGAGGGATCTTTATTGGCTTTATTGCCTGTAGCACATGGGGCCTCTGTTTATTGTCCCATCCGAACGACTAGACATTTTTGTCCATGTCAGTCCCTCAGACCTGCATCACTGACAAGGGGAAACCGGGCTGAACAATCCCAAAGTTCATCTCGACCTTTGCCGTGATTGGACCTCAGACTTTCAGGTTAGGGAGCAAGCATCTAACTCACTGTGCCACCTCAGATCCCTATTGTGATGTATGACAGTATGTTCAGAAAGTTTAAGTTCCAATTATAATGATTGTTACCAAACATTCATGGTACGGTACCGTATTGAAATAAATTTTACAGTTGGATACTAGTTGAATAGTACTTAGTGCACCATACATAGTCTCAACAAAACATTTGTTTCAAAATGTCTAATTGATGAAAAAATAAATCAACAGCCATGAACAGCAATCACACGAAATGAAGTTTTACTTCTGCTCTAGTTTGGACTGATAAAGACAAGCAACATTATGCAGTCTACAATGAGGTAATTTATCCAGTAGAAGGTATATAAAACTTGCTACACAGTATGTCTACAGAAAGTTCAGTAAAACTATGGACAAAAATTCAAACGATATAAGTTGGATACCCACCTGTAGAAACTTAGAAGCTAATTCTTGTGAATGTGGAATGAAGGTTAATTTTGGGACAACACAACTTAAAGTTTGGGGATAGTAAAACCCAAATTTAGCTGAAAGTAAAAATATATATCATTCTTTTAACAAATAAATCTGTTTGGATAAAGATATGTCCTAGAATGTGACTGTGATAGAAATATTGTTAGATTGCAATGAAAATGATAAATGAAATTGTAGTTTAGGTTACTAGGAAGGATTATTTTTGTTTCAGTTTAACTTACTTTTATCATAATTGGGAAACTTTGTAACACCTTCCCAACTTTTTTCTCTTGGTGTTCCTAACACCTGGAAAAAATACATAACACCTCATCATTGTCTTGGATAAATTCACAGTTTTACACTCCAGTTTGTTGGTAATGTTCACCATGCAGATGTGCAATGAGGGAAATTTTGATTCAGCCATTCAGAAGGGATTAAAAATGAAAATGGTCCATGTCATGCAGTGTGCAGTGAGAGGAACTTTTCAAGGCTATTTTATATTCTTGTTGGATTTTCAACTTTCTTTTTTATTATCAACCACTACTATAGTAAGTATTTAGGTTTTATTTTAAAATTTGAAGTGGCTTTTATTTGTTAAAAAATCTCACCTTGAATATTTTATCAAGCTGATCGTAGGCATCTTTCATCCCTGGGAATGTTGCTACACCTGCTATCATTTCAGTAAATATACAACCTACACCCCTAACAGAAAGAAAAATACAGGTTATTCAGTAATATACAACGCACACCCCTAACAGAGAGAAAAATACAGGTTATTTCAGTAAATATACAACATACACCCCTGACAGAGAGAAAATACAGGTTATTTCAGTAATATACAGCCTACACCACTAACAGAGAGAAAAACACAGGTTATTGTAGTACATATCCAACCAACACCCCCGACAGAGAGAAAAATACAAGTTATTTCAGTAAATATACAACCTACACCCCTGACAGAGAGAGAAATACAGCTTATTTCTACACCCCTGACAGAGAAAATATACAGGTTATTTCAGTAATATACAACCTACACCCCTGACAGAGAAAATATACAGGTTATTTCAGTAATATACAACCTACACCCCTGACAGAGATATAAATACAGGTTATTTCAGTACATATACCACCTACACCCCTGATAGATAAACATCCACCTCATCCCATATTTACCCCATCCATCATCTACCTCACTCTACATCTACCGCACCCCATTCCTCATCCCACATTTACCCCACTCCACATCTCCCCCTACCTCACCCCATACCCATACTTCACAGCACATTTACCTCACCCCACCTCACTCCACATTTACCCAACCCAACATCTACCCCACACAACATCTAACTCACCCCACATCAACCTCACTTACCACATATCTAAAGATGTAGAGTAATCTGTTGACCCTAGTAAAACATCAGGGGGTCTGTACCAAAGAGTCACCACTTCATGTGAGTAAGTCCGACTAGGTATGGACTTGGCCCGAGCTAGCCCGAAATCAGCTAGCTTTAGTTCACCTTTATCACTTATCAGAAGGTTCTGAGGCTTTAAATCTCTGAAAAACAAAAGTTTGTCACAAGATAAGTGAAATAAACTATTATAAGAGGAGTAACACCATGCAGTGTCCAATGGATGAAATTTTCCAATAGTGTTCTAAATTCAAATCAAAATTGCATCAAAATCATTAACAAGTTAAATGTCATATGGGGCCTCTGTTTAAAAAATTTTCCCAGCATCGATTGGTTTAATGCTTTACTAACTTAGAACATGTGTTTCATAACATTTTCATCAGATCATGGATATTGAGTGGAGGTGCCCTCACAAAAGACGTGAAGCAAAATGAATTACAAACCTGTGTAAAATTCGTCGATGATGACAAAAGGCTAAGCCACGTAATAACTGGTACAAAAACAACTGAAATAACAAATCCACAAAATATTTCAATTCTCACGTCAAAACAGTTTATCCTGTTGTAAGCTTGGAAATAAGAATAATCATTATACAGGTGATATGATTTGATTGGCTGAAATTTACTAGAACTATCCTAGGGCCAATTTTGATTGGATAATATTTTCGTATGAATACATAATTCTCCTCACTTACATTAGCGCGGCCGAGAGAAAGAAGGACAAATTGGAGTGTGGTTGGACAATAATAAGAGGAATTTGGCCAGGAAAGCAGCATTAGACTAGTTTGGAGATAGTGGGACCCTATTTCATTGCCTTTTCTAATTCAACAAAAGGGGTGGGGGGGGGGCTGATTTAAATTCAGTATGTAAACATGGAAATAAATAGCATATTTTAGAAAGTTTCTCATGTATAATTTACAAGATACATTTAATAAAAAATTTCTGCACAATGCCCCTTTTCATTTTATCTGATACATCTGGCTGGAGGGTAGACGACAACAAAACTGCTGCTAAGGTAGATGTAGGTAGCTGAACAAAGCTACTGGAGGAAGTTCTTTGATGGGATCTGCATAGATGCACGAGGGATTATAGGAAGCAGAAATAGGTGATGTAGTAATCCCCCACAACCATAAAAGAATATTCCATAGTTTATTTTTGATAAACTATGGAATATTCTTTTATGGTTGTGGGGGATTACTACATCACCTTATCTGATACATGTGTAAATTGTGTTAAAACGTTATATGCTTTGTTATTAAAAATGAAATGAATGGAGTTTTACATCCTACTTTTCTGCACCTTACGGGGCTTTGTTATTAAAGAAGTGGGTTATACCATAATATTGCCCTTGTATTTTTTGTTATATCTGATCCTCTAATAATAAAATAGAAGCGAAATGGAGATTTACAGCCTATATATCAACTTTGTATCAGGTTTATCAAAACCAGCAACACCATGCAGTGCCCAATGTGGGATTTACCAGAACAAAAATAGACACGGTACTTACTTTAACATTAAAGGCATTGAGTCCACCAGGATGTTTTTCTAAATACTGACTTAAATCTGTATCCTGAAACATATTCATTAAATTAGAGGGATGACTTGTTTGATTCACGAGGGTATATAAGTCATATGCTATCTAACTTTTGAGACAGCAGGCTGATAGCCACTTCATTTCAATTCTATTAAGCCAATTTGGTATATATACATTTTGCTTCCAATAGTCCAATTACTAATACATATAGAGAATGGGAACTTTTGAAAGTGGTTACCTCTTAAAGGAACACTACCTCTAAGACTGGGCATAAAATTTTAAACTTGGTCAATAAGAGTATATATTCATCAGTTGAACTTACCAGGTGCCATGAATAAACAATAGAATCTCCATATAACACGATATATATCAATTAAACTAAGTAATTATTGAAAATAACTTCCTAATTACTTAGTCTAATAGATTATTACTTAGTTTCATAGATTTATTAGATTAAAGAGGGATTCTGTGGTTTAGTTTTGACATCAGATAAATCCACTGATCAACAAAGAGTAATTTTTCAAAGATCTCAATATTTAAAATAAAGAGGTAGTATACCTTTAAATATCATGATTGTTATAATAAAAAGGTTGAAAGGTAAAAATTTATCACTGAAAGGTAGAAACCAGCATCTTGACCTGGGAGCACAATCAACATCAACTAGTCAGCAAGTTTCTAAATTGCTTTACCATAAAAGAACTTTCTAGGATTAAAGGGGGACAACTGATACTTACTACATACTCAAAGACAAACGTTAAAGTCTCCTTAGTGTGAATTATATCGTGTAAGGTCACAATATTGGCGTGGCGTAAACCCTTTAACAATGAAGCTGAAACAGAGAAGAATTTTATTTTTTGAAAAGGTCATTCTGAAATGAATACAGAATAAGAAAGTGACTAACTAGTTTGAAGGTGTTTTTTTTTTCTTGAAAACTTGACATGCATATTTTGTTCTACATAGGGACAGGTTGAATTGTACCATCAAAACTTTTCTTTTGTCCATGCACTCTCTAGATTGAAGACAAATAATGTTACAAGGGCATAAGCACTCTAACTAATTGGACTACATCCCTCCCCCATATTTGAAGAATTTACCTTCTCTGATAGCAGTAAATGGGGCCCCTTCTTCTTCCTGTAGTCTTATTTCTTTTAATGCTACTGTTTGATTGGTCATACTGAAAACCAGAGGTGAAAATGACATTTACGTAAGTAAAAGTCAAAATAATAGTAATAACTATGTGAACTCTCCAAACTTTATTCTCTAGAGAATAAAGGACACTGTGCAAACATTATTTCTTCCTTTCAGAAAGGAATCAAGATCAAATCATTAGCTCAATTCATAGACTCCACCTTTAAATGTCAAACTTACAAACTTTGTACTTATACCTTGACTGCAATAGTCACCTTTTGTGTATCACAGAATGCAGTGATTTGATTTGATTAAGCTCTAACAAATTAAACCAATCAGAGGCTCTGTATCACAAAATTTTCTTTTGAGGGCTCTTCCTGGACGTATAATCCCTTCCTTTACAAAATTTCATGATAAACAAAAGTTGACTACCGCAGTCAAGGCATAAGACAAAGTTTGTTATTAGTGATTTGATCTCGATCCTTTTTTGTAACAAAGATATAAAGTTTGTTTACACATCTTCACAATATCAAGCCATTACAATCTTTACACTTTTACCATGACTGCAATAGTCACTTTTCGTTTATCACAGAATGTAGCGATTTGACTGGATTATACTCTAGCATGAGCAGCCAATCAGAAGCTTTGTGTCATTCTCAAATAGCTTCATTTACAAACTTCCATGAAAACAAGAAAGGTGGCAAGAAAGTTTGTCAGATTGTGCACCTCCTGCCAAAGTTAATTTTTAGCATTTACAACTCATTATTTTCAAGATCAAGAGTTCAATGAAAGTCCTGAAAGCCTTTAATACATACCTACTTAAACCTTTAAACACCGTAGCATACGAACCCTCGCCTAACTGCTCTAATTTATGATAGGAATCGGCTCGACCAAAAGGTGAATGACCCTGGAATAAACAACAACTGGTAAATGGAGTTTGACATCCTACTTATCTAAACCTCTCCTGAGGTATTTTCGAAAGCATAAGAAATATGGACTGTAATCTGATTGGATAATATAACCAATCTTAAAATTGTTATTTGTGATTGACCAATCAGATTACTGGAACACTCAAATGAACTAAAGTTAAGTGAGATAAGGGCCCTGATTGGACTAAAGGCAGATAATAGTGATATGATATAGCGATTGGTGAATTCAGAACAGGTTCTGTTTCTGCCATCAATCAATTGGTATAAAAATGTCACATTCAAAATTTTTCCTGATATATCCTTTTCTTCCATATAGAATTCTGTCCATCTTTTTTCGGCACTCTTGGAACATGTTCTGAACTCTATTTCAACATCTGTTTGATTCCATGAACAACTAACATGTAAAAACTCATCAATCGAACAGGCTCTTTAAAGTTTTGCATTCTACTCTTTTGCACCCAATGGGTTAATGAAGATCATGTGAAATTTTGCCAGGACAGCAGCAATAGCCTTCTATTTTGTGATTACCAACTGTCAAGGGATCTAAATACCTACCCCATAACTAGAAGCACGTTTACACAACATATGACGACTATATACATGACCCTCAGATTTAGGGCGCTGGGTAAATCTAGACTCTGGTTCTGGGGGTCGAACACGATTCGGTGGTGGGGGGTCAACAGCTAACATATCGCCAGCAGAGTGGTGACGTTTCACTGGCGTATGATGTTTTGCTGAAATATATAAATTAATAATGGTTAATACATCAGTTCATGAATGGAAGGTCATTTTATTTGATAGAGATAGTCATTGGAGGTAAAGGTTTCAATAAATGGTCAGTATATGGAGGTAAAGCTTTCAATATTTGGTCAGTATATGATGATTAAGCTTTCAATATTTGGTCAGTAATTGAAGATTAAGCTTTCAATAAATGGTCAGTATATGGAGGTAAACTTTTCATTTATTTGGTCAGTAAATGAAGAGAAAGCTTCGAATAAATGGTCAGTATATGGAGGTAAACTTTTCATATATTTGGTCAGTATATAAAGATAAAGCTTTCAATACGTGGTCAGTATATGGAGGTAAAAACTTTTCGTATATTTGGTCAGTATATGGAGGTACAGCTTTCAATATTTTGGTCAGTATAGGGAGGGTAAAGCTTTCAATATTTGGTCAGTAAATCAAGATTAAGCTTTCAATAAATGGTCAGTATATGGAGGCTAACTTTTCATATATGTGGTCAATATATGGAGGTAAACTTTTTATATATTTGGTCAGTATATGAAGATAAAGCTTTCAATAAATGGTCAGTATATGGAGGTTAACTTTTTATATATTTGGTCAGTATATGAAGATAAAGCTTTCAATAAATGGTCAGTATATGGAGGTAAACTTTTCATTTGGTCAGTATATGAAGATAAAGCTTTCAATAAATGGTCAGTATATGGAGGTAAACTTTTCATATATTTGGTCAGTATATAAAAATAAAGCTTTCAATAAATGGTCAGTGTATGATGATTAAGCTTTCAATATTTGGTCAGTATATGGAGGTAAACTTTTTATATATTTGGTCAGTACATGAAGATAAAGCTTTCAATAAATGGTCAGTGTATGATGATTAAGCTTTCAATATTTGGTCAGTAAATGAAGATTAAGCTTTCAATAAATGGTCAGTATATGGAGGTAAACTTTTCACATATTTGGTCAGTATATGAAGATAAAGCTTTCAATAAATGGTCAGTATATGGAGGTAAACTTTTCATATATTTGGTCAGTAGATGAAGATAAACGACTTGCAGTATGCAATGAGGGAAATTTGGCCAGGACAGAGGCATTAACCTACTCTTTTTGTGATATCCAAAAAATGTCTTCATTTCTGACAAGTTTTGAAATAGGGGTTAATCCCTTGACATTTATGACTTGTTAGGAAAGCAAACTCATTGAACAGAAGGAAAAAGTTTGATGATTCCTTACCTGAAGTACGTGGTATCACAGAAGGTTTTGATTGGCTCTTGGTAACATGTGACTCAGAGTTACGGTTACCATTAGTGACTAGATAATGTCCACCATTGATGTGGTTCGGTAAATGTGCTGGGGAGAATTCATCACTAGATGTAAAACCATTTCCCAGTGGTCCAGAATCAGACTGAAATAAACCAATAGAAATAACATGAATTTACGTCTAAAATTCATTAATTTTTATAGCTGGAGGTGATTTCACTAACAATCCATGATCTGATGAAATTGTTCTGCAAGATTTGTTTTAGTTCATTAAAATATTCAACCAATTACATTCTCTTTTTGACCAAGATGTACCAAATACATTCAACAAATTCTGCCAGTGGGATATTCATTTATAAACATTTTATTTTTTAAATAGGTTTTTATTGGTTGGACAAAACTAAACTGAACAAAAGATTTTAAAAAATATTTTCAGGTCACAAATGGAGGGTGAACTACACTGCAAAAAAAATCTAACTTATTTATCCAATTACAAGGTAAATTCGGGAAAAACAATGTCCTGTTCAAAATTTCAAGTCCATGTTCAATTGATCACAAAGATTCCCCTTTACGGTAATGATTACCAACTCCTCCTCCTCTTGAACTCTTATTTAGCGACATGATAAGACCACAACTTTCCTCAGGTGGGTTTAAATATAGACGTCTATCGCGTGTGTTCTATTAAGTAGAATATTAGTAAGTTAGACGTACAAGCTAAATAATTAGATCCCCAGGGACAGACTTCCCTCCCTTCCTATATAGACTCAATCATTCAGGCCAATACAAATCATATTGTTCTATTTTTAGCAAGTCTAATCAATGATTTCATGGAAATATTTCTTGTATTTTCATTTAGGGATAAAATTTACAATACAATTTTTCGATTTCAATAATCAATGTTTTGGATACTGGGCAACACAATATTGTTACAGGTATACAAACAAAATTTACAATTTTCAATAATCAATATTTTATTTTGGATATTGGACAACACAATATTGTTAAAGGTATACTACCTCTTAAGATGAAATAATTAAAATTCTTAAACTTAGCAATAAAGATTCCTTCTTCATCAGTGGCCTTACCTATGCTTATTTGACATAATCCAATAAATTCATAAAACTAAGTAATAATCTATTAAGCTAAGTAATTTCGAAAAAAGTGTTATCATTAACTACTTAGTTTATTTGATATATCATGTTATATAGAGTTTCTATTCTTCAGTTATGGCACCTTGTAAATCTAACTGATGATTATATGCACTAGTTTGTCACTATAAAATTTCATGTCCATTCTAAGAGGTAGTATTCGTTACAAAATTACTGATACATAAATTCTTGATGGCAATTGCCAATTTTTAAATAATGGCAAAGGGCAAAGGGCATAGAAGCTAGGCAAGGCAAAGACTCATACACAAACTAAGATAATATAATCCAGCATGTAAATCACAGAATGAATTCTGTCTTGCCTAAGATTACCATCTCAATATTCAATTAACATAGTACTTTAGAATAATTAACAATTTATAAGTGGTCTTTAACACTGAAACCTTTCTCACAGGATAAGTTGATTACTTCCCTTTAGGCCAACTTTTTTATCTTTAATTGATAAGAGCTCTTAAAAATAACTCAGTCAATACTGTCGTTTCACTTTTATATTAACAGAACACTTAAATAAAGTGAATGGAGTTTTACATCCTACGCTTCTGAACCTTCTAATTAAGACAGCCAATGCCATGCAGTGTGCAATGAGGGCAATTTTGCAGACCTTTGAACCTTCGACCTTCAGGTTTCAATCAAGCAAGTACATCACTGTGTCACTGCTGCTCCCAATAAGGTGTACATGTAGAAAAGAAAGAAAAGAAATGAGCCTACCTCTTGATCACTCTCATGTATTGTATCTTCTTTTGATAATGCTGAAATGAAAATATATAAACATATTTATAATCAGGAGTGTTGATTATAACTAACCAGTCATAAAATTTCAATGCAACATTTAATTGACAATTCTGTCAATACGTTTACATTTTTATTGATTACAGACAAACAGGAATCTGGATTTCATTCTGTAAAGTTCCATGGATGGCTGAAATGGAGTTCTATTAATACGTACCAGTAAAGCAAATATTGATATAAGCACTGACCTGTTTTTTTTTTAATTTAAATAAAAACAGTTTTCAAAAGAATATAAAGAACTGTTTAGTTCATTAAATAATCAAAATTTGACACTTGACATTTTGATCGTCATATACATAAATTTACCAGTTTTTAAAGGGGTTCTCCCATATAATCTTTCATATTTTCAAATATATACCAGTCAATTCAAAGTTTTATATCTTAAAGGTCATAGTTCACCATTTAAAAATTTTGAGTTTTGTATGTATGTAAATAGTCTTCAGAAGCACTGGACATGTATAATTTGTTCAAAAATATCTCAAACTGGGAAGTTTGGATGGGAAAATAAACTGAAACTCAGTGTGTTACAGGCTAAAAAGAAAAGAAAGAAACAACTATATTTTACAAGGATAACAACTTAGGTTCACAAGTCCGCCGTGACAGGGATCCTTTCTACCAGCTGGTCCTTGGCCAAACCTATTGGCATTGATCTTTCCCAGATTATCCGTACCCATTTACAGCTGGGAGGACTGGAATTATGAGTGAAGATGAACTATTCAAGGTCATAGAACTATCACACTCCGATCGAGATTAGAACTCACGTCCGACATTTTCAATGTATCCAAGCAAATGACGTCATGACGTTAAGAACCAACGCTCTAACCGCCGTGCTATAGAACTGGAAGTTATAGATGCCTATAGACTGCTACTGTTTTGGTGAAATATTCTTCAATGCTCACTGCATGGTATTGCCCAACATCATTTACCGGTAAGTTGCACAGCCGTAGGATGTAGAACTCCATTCATTTCATTTAAATTTCTATTCATGTATTTAAACATACAATAAATACAAACAAAATCAAGTTTTCTCCAAAATAAAAAATTCCTCAAAAATGGCCTTCCCTCTTTAATTCCAGCAATATAAACTGTAGTCTATTTTGGAAATATAAATTGTTAAAACCACAGCTGCCTGTATTCAAGTAATAATTTACATTTTTTCGGGTAAAATTTGGCACAGGCTGAGTTGATTATTATTTTCATATTTGAGATCTGTTTTTTGTCTTCTCTACTTTCAGAATGAAGTGAAGCAGTATGATTCAGTGCAATGAATATCGGCAATACCCAGTAGTGGGCAATTAAGTAAAATTTTTTCCCTCCTTTTTCGCATGTTGATATAGGATTTTGTGCACAGAAACTGAATAACACTGTTTACAGTTTATTGTGCCCTCCAATACTAAAAGACACTTTTGAAAACCTAGGGGCCTATTCGCCTCAACTTGAAAAAATTTAGATTTTAAGAAATAAAGTAATCTGATTGGATAACTCAACTAAATTTAAAATCAATTTAAGTGCTTGACCAATCAGATGACTGATACTTTAAAATCATCTCTAATTAATTTCCAAATATCAAGACCCCCAATTGAAAGTTTTATTGCAATTTGATTGGATAACTAAACTAAATTTAGTGATTGGCCAATCAGATAACAAACACTAAAATAGGGCTGGGAATCGATTATGATTTTAATATCGATTATCGGCAAATAATCGGTGACGTGCACCGACCGATAATCGATTAATAATCGGTAGAATTTTCATGTCTATTTTAAGTAAGGGAGATAACCACATTCGAGTATCGTAAACACAGTACATTTGAAAATGAAAGTAGAGCAGATGGCGCTCTACACTGTTGTTATTTATAGGCCTATAGTTGTTATTGTGTCGTATTAAAAGTCGATAGCGGTATTATTTGGTAGGTTTTGTGATAGTATTGTTCATTCCATCTTGTAAACAGTTGTTTGAAAAAATTGATTGGATATAATTTATTGAATCATGATAATCGATTATGGAATTTAAGATCGATAATCGTAATCGGCAGGTAAGTAATCGACGATTAATCGGAATTTCGATAAATTTTGCCAGCCCTACACTAAAATCATCTCAAGTTAAATATTCAAGAGTAAGGCACCTAGCCCCACGACCATGAAACATTTGTAATGATCAGTTTAATTTTTCCCCAAATCCATAATGCCCCTTCCGTCAAGTAGAGATAAATTTTGGAGATTAACTTCATTACCCCAGAAGCATTGTACCTGAAGGAATAGTTCTGTATGCATGTGCAGGATTCGTAGTATCTGAAATACCATGCAACACCAGATGTAAGTAATTAACTATACATAAAGACATAATCCAGCCCATTATTGTCAGGAAATACCTTTTCTGGGAATACCCTCACGTCATTCTAGCTAATTTTAAAATCTGTACAGCAGGCCTGAGGGTACACTATTGACATAAAGAATTTGGACCTTAAAGATGCCCTGCATGGTTTTGAATGACATTTTTAGACCAAACAACCTGACCTGGCTGGACGGGGACAATTTCCTTCGCACTTTCAGCTTAATTAGGGACTTGTGAGACAAACTGGTATTTTTCCTGATCATTAGAATATCTCTACTTTCAATTGATATAAGTATTAGCGTTCCAATTATGGAATATATATTTAAGAAAATTAAAATAAAGGAACCCATGTTTAAGGTTTAGTTTGTGAGATAGTATTTGGTTATTTGTATATAATTTTTGAGAGTTCTATTTGAAAACCCGCCTTCAATTTTTCTTTCAGCCATATGCAACATACAGTAAAACTTATCTGATTAGAAAAATGAACATTTTGCCAAAAAAACATCTGTGAGACTACTTAGTGCATATTTGATAAATTTGTGGCAATGTTATATTTGAGCTAATTAGACTTAAGTAATTATCTAACTGAATTATGTGAAGTATTGTCATTCCTTAAGATGAAAACATTGAAGTTGAATGTAGCAAAGTTAAGTGTGTGGCGCCAAGTTGATTCATATCACATTCAATGAGGCCAAAATGAGTCAGGCTAAGTTGACTGTGGCCAAGTTGAGTGTTGCATCAAGTTGAGTGATGTTAAGTTGATTGAGTTCAAGTTGAGTGATGTCAAGTTGAGTGATGTCAAGTTGAGTGATGTCAAGTTGAGTGATGTCAAGTTGAATGACATCAAGTTGAATGACATAAGCTGAATGACATCAAGTTGAGTGAAGCTAAGTTGAGTGAGGCCAAGTTGAGTGACATCAAGTTGAGTGACATCAAGTTGAGTGACATCAAGTTGAGTGAGGCCAAATTGAGTGAGGTTAAGTTGAGTGAGGCCAAGTTGAGTGACATCAAATTGAGTGTCACATCAAGTTGAGTGACATCAAAGTTGAGTGAGGCCAAGTTGAGTGAGGCTAAGTTGAGTGAGGTCAAGTTGAGTGAGGTTAGGTTGAGTGAGGTCATGTTAATTAATGTCGAGTTGAGTGATGCTCAATTAAAATATTATTGATAATTCTTTGATAATCAGTCGGATAATTTATTTTTAACAAAAAGATATTTGTCTCAACCTCACAGAATCTTTCTGTGAGTTAAATACTGACTGTGCTGTTAAAGGCTGACATATTTCCAGGTAAATGGGTAAGCGTAGACAACTTATTTTAATTGGCTAGAATAGTGTAACACTAGCAAACTCAAATGATAAAATCAATGTAACTGGAACTAGTTTTCTAATTTTTAAGAAAAAAACAGTTTCATTAAATATGATTCTACTCATCTAACATTTGATGAATAATAAATAGTTGTTATTTGAGGGTATATGTAAAATATAAATAAATTATGCAATAACCAGTAAATAAATATAGATATACAAACTAGATATAATACTTTGTTATTGTAGTTTCACATTTCATTTACTAAAACATACATAGCATCATTTGAACAGCAAAATCAATTGCCTATTTCCTCTAGGAATTATGAGGATAACAAGCAGCATTCTTGTCAACTAGGTGATACGAGAGTAACAAGCAGCATTCTTGTCACATAGGTAATACAAGGGTAAGAAGCAGCATTCTTGTCACCAAGGTGATACGAGGGTAAACAAGCAGCATTTTAATTACCTAGGTCATACAAGGGTAACAAGCAGCATTCTTATTACCTAGGTGATACGAGGGTAACAAGCAGCAGTATTGTCACCTAGGTGATACAAGGGTAAGAAGCAGCATTCTTGTCCTCTTGGTGATATAAGGGTAACAAGAAGCATTGTTGTCCTCTAGGTGATACAAGGGTAACAAGCAGCATTCTTGATTGTCCTCTTGGTGATACAAGGCTAACAAGCGGCATTCTTGTCACCTAGGTGCTACACGGGTAACAAGAAGCATTCTTGTCCCCTAGGTAATACGAGGATAACAAGCAGCATTCTTGTCCCCTAGGTGATACAAGGGTAACAAAAAGCATTCTCGTCCCCTAGGTGATACAAGGGTAACAAGCAGCATTCTTTTCTAGGTGATACAAGGGTAACAAGAAGCATTCTTGTCCTCTAGGTAATATGAGGGTAACAAGCAGCATTCTCGTCCCCTAGGTGATAAAAGGGTAACAGGCAGCATTCTTGACCCCTAGGTGATACGAGGGTAACAAGCAGCATACTTGTCCTCAATGTGATACGAAGGTAACAAGAAGTATTCTTGTTCCCTAGGTAATATGAGGATAACAAGCAGCATTCTTGTCACCTAAGTGATACGAGGGTTACAAGTAGCATTCTTGTCACCTAGGTGATACACAGGTAACAAGAAGCATTCTTGTCCCCTAGGTGATACAAGGGTAACATGCAGCATTCTCGTCACCTAGGTGATACAAGGGTAACAAGCAGTATTCTTGTCCTCCAGGTGATACGAGGATAACAAGCAGCGTTCTTGTAACCTAGGTGATACAAGGATAACAAGCAACATTCTTGTCACCTAGGTGATAACAAGCAGTATTCTTGTCCCTTAGTTGACAGCTGATTATAAAGAGTTTATGTGGGTTTGTTATCAGGAAAACTAAAGATATAAAAACAGTAGCCATTATCATGTCAATAATGTTATCAGCATGTTGTAAACTGTTCAAAGTAGGTGATAAGAAAGTGTCATAAAGTTGATTAAGTTCGTATTCTATAATAGCAGAATATGATTCATGAGGCGTAGGGTTCAATAAAATAAAATAAATTGAGGTTTTATGCCCCACAGAGAATGCCTTGCAGTGGGTAATGAGGGAAATTTTGTCAGGATTTCAGCATGTTGAAAGACTTTAATGCCCACACAAGACCTCAGTTTATTTCCCATTCGAATGAATAGACACTCTTTCCAATATAGTCCGTCTGATTGAAACAATCGAAAATTCCTTAGGCATTTATCTCAACCTTTACCAGGATTGAACCCTGGACCTTCAAGTTATCAAGCAAACATCTAACTCATTGGGCTACTACGGCTCCCATAGGGTTAAATATAGATTTATCTAGATAGACAATAATATGCACTAAACCAACTTATTGACTATTAGTCTGTAGACTGTACATGCTTGTAGTCTCAAGTGACCTTTGTAAAAGATTAATAAGTACTGTATTGCTCATTAGCTAATTCAATAAACACAAATTGTCTATATACAAATACTAATTGATAGTGGGTGATCACTTGAAACCTTGTATACCATATTTAGTCAATTACACTTTTTGGTACTGTTCGAAATCTTGTAAAAGGGCGGAGTTAGGAGTATCAGAATATAATATTTCTAATTTGAATGTAAATAACCTAAAACTTAATTAAATAACACATAATAAACGGTCAGATTTAAAACCTTGTAAAATATATCATTCAAGGTTTCAATCTTCTCCTGTAGATAAAAACAGAAAAACATTGTAAACCAGTAATTAAGTTATTAGGTTTTAATTGTCAAAGAACAGAAACCATGTATAACAGTAAAAATATATTATCAATGATATTTTAACCATATATATATATTTTGGCATGTTGTATAGCAATGTATCAATTCCAAGAAAAATATTGTGCAAGTACCATTGTCTAAGTAAAAAGTTTTTGGAACTTTTCCATTATATTTAAGGAAATTGGGAACATCTGCTTCAAAATAATAATTCTTTTAAAAAATATTGATTAAAAAAAAAACACTGCTCAGATAATAGACATATTAATATGACAAACATTAGAAAACATTAGAATTTAAAATACATTATAAGCTTATAAGATCTATAAATTTTACTTACAGAGGCGTCCAAAACTTGCTGAAATCCTTCGTTTTAATTTTTTAATCCTGCTGACTTGACTCTTGTCTTTACCTGTAATTAAGAAAGGTATCTAGTCAGAAATGTTATAATATATACAGTAGACAGAAAACAGTTATAATACTACATGCTCTAGCCATGTTTTCATTTTGAAATTGAGTAGTTTTTAAAGATACAGTATAGAGTCATTTCACTCCATCAAGATCTCAAAAATTAAAGAATAAAGATGGAGGGAAAATGAAATCATATAGATGGGGTTTTTACATCCTAATGAAGACAGACAATACCATGCAGTGTTTAATGGGGGAATTTTGCCAGATCAGTAGCATTAAGCTTCTGTTTTTTTTACAATTTTCAAACTCTTGAGGGATCTTTAACATGCTAACTGGCACTTTTGTTTATTGTCCCATACAAACGACTAGATGATCTTTCCATGTCAGTCCCTACAACCAGCATCACTAACAAGGGGAAACTGGACAAAAACATCCGAAAAATCATATTGACCTTTGCTGGGATTGAACCCTAGAACCTCATGTTAGCAAGTGTCGAACTTGACCCAATGTATCCAATTTTGAAAAAGGCTACAGATGTTTCAAGAAAGTTTACAAATCACATAATTGGTCAAGTAAGATATTCATTGTGCTCAAAGGGTTAACTTTCTTAATTTAAAATCTGTAGGCAATCAAAATCCACTTTAAATACAGATAATTTGAAACATATGATAAATTGCCAAATCAGCAGACTTGAACACAATGAAATCTTTGTTAATTAGTCCATAACAAACTTTTTGAATACTACTCTAATACCATTAGAGTTTTAAGTAGCACTAAGCTTAAATTGACAATGAGCTTTAAATAGCACTGAGCTTAAATTGATGATGAGTTTTAAGTAGCACTGAGCTTAAATTGACAATGAGTTTTAAGTAGCACTGAGCATAAATTGACAATGAGCTTTATTTATCACTGCGCTTAAATTGAAAATGAGTTTTAAGTAGCACTGACCTTAAATTGAAAATGAGCTTTATTTAACACTGCGCTTAAATTGACAATGAGTTTTAAGTAGCACTGACCTTAAATTGACAATGAGCTTTATTTATCACTGCACTTTAATTGAAAATGAGTTTTAAATAGCACTGAGCTTAAATTGACAATGAGCTTTATTTATCACTGAGCTTAAATTGACAATGAGCTTTATTTATCAGTTAGCTTAAATTGACAATGAGTTTTAATTAGTATTGAGCTTAAATTGACAATGAGCTTTATTTATCACTGAGCTTAAATTGACAATGAGTTTTAAGTAGCACTGACCTTAAATTGACAATGAGCTTTATTTATCACTGAGCTTAAATTGACAACGAGCTTTAAGTAGCACTGAGCTTAAATTGACAATGAGCTTTATTTATCAGTGAGCTTAAATTGACAATGAGTTTTAAGTAGTATTGAGCTTAAATTGACAATGAGCTTTATTTATCACTGAGCTTAAATTGACAATGAGTTTTAAGTAGCATTGAGCTTAAATTGACAATGAGCTTTTAGTAGCACTGGGCTTAATTTGAAAAGTAGCATTAAGCTTTAAGTGGCACCAAGCTTTAAAAACTAAGCTTTAAGTGGCACTAAGCTTCAAGTGACACTGAGCTTCATGCTTTAACTGGTACTCAGCTTAAAGTGGCACTGAGCTTCATGTGGCACTAAACTTTATGTGGCACTGAGCTTCAAGTGGTACTGAGTTTCAAGTGATACTGAGCTTCAAGTGGTACTGAACTTTAAGTAGCACTGAGCTTTAAGTAGCACTGAGCTTCATGTGGCACAGAACTTAATGTGGTACCAAACTTAAACTGGCACAGAACTTAATGTGGTACCAAACTTAAACTGGCACTGAGCTTTAAGTGGCACTGAGCTTTAAGTGGTACTGAGAAGTGGCACTGAGCTCTAAGTGGCACTGAGCTTTAAGCGGTAATGATCTCTAGGTGGTACCGAGCTTCAAGTGGTACTGAGGCTTAAGTGGCACCGAGCTTTAACTGGCACCGAGCTTTAACTGGCATTGAGCTTTAAGTGAAACTGAGCTTCAAGTAGTAGTTCTGAGCTTTAAGTGGTACTGAGCTATAAGTGAAATCAAGCTTCAAAAGGTACTGAGCTATAAGTGGCTTTGAGCTTTAAGTGGCTTTGAGCTTTAAGTGGCACTTAGCTTTTAAGTGGTACTAAGCTCTAAGTGGCTTTGAGCTTTAAGTGGCACTGATCTTTAAGTGGTACTGAGCTTTGAATATGTGAGAACAAGTCTGACCTGGTTACCAGAATCACCGACTATTTTTTTGTACCGGAAAATATCATGACCCTTTACATCATTTGACTTGCATTGTTTTTTTAAAGAACTCTCTCAGGACGGACTGCAGAGAGTCATGTTGTCTGCTGGGTAGCCTCCTGCCAGGATGTCGTTATAATTTCTTTATCCAACATGCAGAAAATTAACTTCATTTAACTTCTCTATAGGAGTTTTAAATATTGAGAATTAAAAAAAAACAACTGACCCTAAATTTCTCAATACCAAAAATTTAACAAGGAATGTTAATTCAGCTTTAGTTACCAGTCATGTCTGACAAGAGGTGAAAATTGTTAATCAGATAGCTATGACAAAAATATATATACTTAACTAAACATATCATTAACAATGGGTGTTGAATCAGTTTTATTTGCCAGTCATGTCTGACTAGAGCTACTATTTGATTGCACTTGCTCCTATTTATATTTCTATGTTTTATATGGACAGCTAGAATTGGAGCAATAATTAAGCAACCTTATTCATAAAATTTGAAAGAAGGGTTTTCATATCAGAAATGACCTTAAGATGGGGCCATTTTGATAAAAGGTTTATCAAGATTGTACAATAACAAGCCTGTTTGTATTTAAGTATTGGGAGTGATTTCTAATTAAACAAATGGAAGATATTACGGATAATCATGATTAAATATTAAATAGAATTTAATTCCTTGATCAAATACAGATCTTTATTTCATCAGAAATGAGATTAAAGGGATAACTGGATGCTTTCCATTAAAGGAGCTGTATGCAAAATATTTTTAGTAAAGATATCTATATATTAAAGTATATATTTTGCCCGGACAGTGGCATTAGCCTACTTATTTTTCAAATTCTAACTGTTGAGGGATCATCTTTGACATGCACAGCCTGTAGCACATGGTTCTTCAGTTTATCGTAACATCCAAACGACACTTTTTCAGTCAGTCCCTCCAACCTGCGTCACTGACATGGGGAAATTAGGTTGAAAATTCAAAAGGTATTATTATGGCATTTGACTGGATGGAACCCTGGACCTTCAAGAATCATTGAACACAAATATTATACATTTGAATAAAAACAATTCACTTCCCACAATTCATGTGAAATAACATCATCAACACAAAGACTATGTTAGACTCTCAGTAGTATTTTGTTGTTGATATTTTAATCCATACAAAAACTATTGTCAAAATTCAGTCTGGACAGAGAGTAGTCCAAAAAATATATCTACTCATCCAGGTCTGATTTAACATGATAGAATAAACACAATACACACACTAACCTGGTGTTATAAAGTAACAGAATCCCTTAAAATCTGGAAAACTCACAAAACTTAGTAATAATTGAAAAACACTTAAAACTTATGTGTTTTTCAACTCATAACCAAATGCATTTTTAAGGATAATTAGTTTTTTGGATTTATCAGATTATATATAAGTACCGGTATTCTGTTATTTTATTTATGGCAGCCGGTATATTTACTGATGAATAGAACTCTTATTGGCCAAGTTTAAAATTTTTAAATTTTATGTGCATTCGAAGATACAGTATTCCTTTCAAAACAAACAAACTTTCTTTTCTATATATCGCAGTCACAAGAAAAGACGAGTCATCATTTTAATTTCAAATAGGATAATTGTAGAGACATCTTGATTTCAAGGCTTAAATTTGGCCTTTTAGATGTGAACACTATTACTTTTTGCAAAGCTAAAAAATTCCTGTTTCTGAGACTAAGATCTGATTGATGGACCGAATGGTGAACTTGTCCCATTAAAGAAGGGTTCCCTTATTTTTATATATACACCATATTTGGTCATGTGAACAAACATGGAGTATAAATTTAGCGTTTCAAAGCAGATCAGAGGCAAATGGATTCCACAAGCATTTCTACGTCCACATAGGTCTTTTGAACCTGAGAATACATCCTACGGATTATTCATTAGAAACCTCAATTAATTAATTAGTAAGCTTACTTTGGCTCTAATTAATGAGGCAACCCAACTTTAAAGACAAGTCTGCAGGTTGCTACTGTAAGAACAATTAGACTACATCCTGAAGTAGAAATAGAGTGAAATTTAAATGAACAATTTAGTAATATGACACTACGGAATGTTTTTACACGCACATTTAAACTGAGAAAATAACACAACTGGTTTAACTTTTAAACCTGTAGCTATTAACTAACTTGCCATAAAACTTGAAATAAAACAAGTAATGTTGACTTCGGTACATAATTTTGCATTAACAATTTAAATATAGAATTTAAGAATAAAAAAAAACTGTATATTTTTTGTTATTTGAGTATAGTATCAATCGTTATTGGAATTTTTAGTAATTTGGTAAAAATTACCAAATTACTAAAAATTCCAATAACGATTGATACACAGCTCCATCAATAACAAAATATAAGCCAATTTTATAATAATAAAAATCGTGTTTTAATAATAAAAATTGTGTTTTAAAAATAAAATTGTGTTATCATAATAAAAATCGTGTTTGTTATTCTGGTAGAGTATTATCATAATTAGACTGTGGTTTCATGACTAACCCTAATTACAGACACAATGATGCTATTTTTACCTTCTTAATGGAAGATCAAACTCTGAATAAGATTTACGATAATGGAAATTCTTAATGGGTTTTCTGTTTGGACTTCTGACCTGTCCTTGTCAGGCTATTTTACTTCGTAGCAGCCTGTTATTGTATATATATTATAAGTTCAGAAATTGAAGTATCTTGAAAGCTTCATCTTATAATTACACCCCCTTATACACACTTTGTTTTCAACACATCAAATACGAGGCTTGCAACGCTTATTACATTATCTTTCTAAGATTGCAAAATCATAAGACGTCACTAAACACCTATCAACTACAGGTACCGGTACGTGTGGACAGAATATTCTATAATAGGTGGCTATAAGTTCCCTGAAGGATTCCCCCAAGAAAATTATAAATTTCCTAAAATGTTTATTTAAATTCACTTGGAAAAATGTTGAAATTACAAAAAAAAACAACATTAGAATTTTTTGCCATCATATACTAGTCTCATCCCAGTCTCAAAATAGTCTCATCCTAACCTTGTCCAAGTCTCATCCTCATCTCATCCTAGCCTCATCCTGTTCTTGGCTGAACACCAGCCTCTGATACAAATTGCTGTTTTTAGTAACATTATAATAACGCTTTTTATTTCAATTTGAACACAATCTTTCCCCAGAACTAAAATTCAAGCAACAAAAAATTTAACGTCATTTGGTTAATTTGTCCCAATAAATATCTCAGCTGTATAACCACTCAATTCAATTCACACCACTCAACTAATTTCATCTTATATGGATGTAAAACTCCGTTTCATTTCATTTCATATAGAGAGGTCTTCTTGACCGAAAACCACAAAACAGATTCATAAAACAATCTGAATGCATTATAATTACTTGATAACATTTTCCAAAAATAAAATTCAAAGGAATCCTGTTTCATTATTCAGAATTTTCAGATAAATTAGATTGAAATAGACCGTAGAGGCAAACAAACATACATTGTAGGTTGTAAAATATTTCTCTTGGAATGGCGCCATGTTGAGGGAACACCAGACATCAATCTATTTTATTTGTTCTGCTAGTACGATTCCACAACAGATTTCAGTCTATTTTTATGTCTTCTACATACATGATTTGGATCTAAATGACTAGAGCTTGCCGAGTTTTTCTTTCAAATCAAATCATTGAGATACTATTGAAGTGAAAAGATTTTTTTTTGGTCCCAACTCAATTCGAATTTCTCCATGTCTGATTGCACTAAAAATGATTGACAGTAATTTGTGGTGCTCATTTTGAGGATTCTGTGCTAGTCTCCCTGATTAAAATCCCGATGCCTAGACTATCTCCTTACAATCTTATTTAAATAGTGATGGCCATCATAATACACCCACATTTATAATGGCAGCCAACTTTGTCCGGGAGGTTGACAGGAAGGATTTTTCTGTTTTCCAATAGGGTTCATCATTGGGTGATCAAAAAGACTCACACCAAGTTTCATCAAAATCCATAAAGAAACCAGCTCTTGTTGTATTCCATGCATTTTTGAGAACAAGGGCAATAACTCAGATAAAATATTTTTGATTGATTTGATTTCAATAAGGTTTATCTTTGAGTGGTTACAAACACCAATATCAAAATTCATCAAAATCAAAAAAGCAGCTCTCTATTGTGTCCACAAAGAATTCATGAACAAAGGCGAAGGTGTTTTCAAAAACAAGGGCAATAACTCATAATAAATATTTTTCGGTTGGTCTGATATTTTAAAGACTTTATCCTTTGGTAATTACAAAGACGCAAACTAAGTTTCGTCAAAATCCATCAAGAAACCAGCTCTCTATTGTGTCCAAAACAAATGTGGATGGACAGACAGGTGGACAGGGGGGACGGCTATATACGTGTACGCCCACATTAATTAAGTTTACTCAGTACACACTGCATACTGTTGCCTGTTGCATTAGCCCATAAGGTGCAGAAGAGTAGGACATAAAACTCCATTCATTTCATTTCATTTTAAATGCCATTTGAAAGGCCTTTTTTCATAAATATTATCTTTTAAAAATTTGACTTCAAGTCAGAGTAAATATTCAAAATGGCCATAAACTATGTTTGTGTACCAACTCAGGTTTTATCTACCAACAATCTACCGATTTTCAAGTAATAATTAAAATAGTTTCTTACAATCAATACCATGATCCTCCACAATCAAAATTCCATTAAGCACTAAAGGCTCAAATCCTGTGAATACTAATTTCAGGAAAATCAATGCCGGTTAAAAATACATAAGATCTTTTTTATTGATTTTGACGAGGTTTGTCATTTTGATGACATTCATGTAAATCATACATTTATACTTATATATCAATTTAAAATCTGTCAAAGTTTTTGTCTTCCTGAGTGTGAACAAGTTTAAAATTGAAATAGTTTTCAAGAACAAGGGCAATAACCCATTTGAAAATATTTTGATTATCAATAAATCCTTGGGTAATGATGCATCTACACGCATTTTGGTCAAAAAAGTCAAGAATTTTGCCTTGTTTCAAGCTAAAAAATTGCACTTGTTTTCAAGAACAAGGGCAATAACCCATTTGAAAGTAGTTTGATTATCAATAGGGTTCATGCTTGGGTAATAATATACAACTACAACCATTTGTGTCAAAAAAATTGAAAATTTGCCTTCCAGAGTGTTTTACAAACTAAAAGTTTAAATTGTGTTCAAGAACAAGGGCAATAGCTCATTTGAAAATAGTTTGATTATCAATAGGTTTCATCCTTGGGTAATGGTATACAACTACACCCATTTTTGTCCAAAAAATTGCAAATTTTGCCTTCCAGATCCAGAGTGTTTTACAAACTAAAAGTTGAATTTGTTTTCAAAAACATGGGCAATAACTCATTATAAAATATTTTGATTATCAATAGGTTTCATCTTTGGGTGGTTATAAAAACTTAAACTAAGTTTTGTCAAAAGTCAAGAATTGTGTCTTCTAGAGTGTTTATAATCTATTGTGGACAGAACACGGGTGACACCAATAAATGCTTTTGCTTTTCATTTCATGTGGGTGTATAAAAATACGACTGCCATTTGACCTTTAACCCTATCTTGTCTAGTAACTTTAACTTCCTAGTATACTTTAATCATGATAATTATTCCAATCAATTTATTTGTCTGTCACGAACTGATACATTTAGATCTGATGTTATTTTTTAAAGAGAATGTAATGATGTTTTCTAAAGTTTGTGTTTTAATAGCACAAATTATACCATTGATTTGTAACATTCCAATTTTCCATCAGACATCTGTGGTTCCTGCAATTCTACTAAAACTATGTGTTTTTAAGTTCACTATATGAAGGCCTTAATGATAATAAACTATCAGAATTGGGTCCAATACACAAGGACATTGTCCCATCTAACATTCAATGCAAAGATACAATGCAACAAAAGATAGTAAAAGAATAAAATACACAAATATTTGACTGACACAAGCATAGTTTGAAATTAATGATGTCATTAAACAATTAATTTTAGTAGAATTCCAGGAGCCACAAATGTCTGATTGAAAATTGGAATGGTGAAAATTTGATGCTATCAGTGTCCTCGATACACGTGAAAAAAATAAGAAACCTCTTTACAACCCATTAATTAAAGGAAAAGAACCCTAACTGTATAATTCTGAATATAGTACGCAGGTTTTTACCCTAAAACAGGCCCAACAAAAATATTCCGTTCTCGGAACCGTTCAAAGAACGGTACCGATGAATTTTGTGTAATGTAAACGGTTGAAGGTGCCCACCTCCGAGAACGGACTCGATAAACTTGTGTTATGTAAACGGTCTAAGGTCTGAGTCTAATTCACTGCGCATGCGTCAAGACAATCTTGACTGTTTCTCTCGGAATTTCGTCATCATCCCTAAAGTTCTAAAATGGCTGCCCGACAGAATGTAAACAATGAGTTAACAAACAACCATGACAATATATTTTCTCCTTTTTTGGTAACGCGGCATTTGTTGCTTAGCACTTCTTTCAAATAAAAGTCCATGGGTAATTTCGGTTCGATAAGATTCTCTCATACTCAAACTTTTTCTTTCTTTCCTGCAGCGTATGAAGAAACAGGGAACAAAATAACCGACTATGATTGGTTAGCAGTCTTTCACTTTTGATAAATTTTTGCTAATCAATTCATATTTTGATTAGCAGTTTTGACCATTTGATGTGCAATAACAAAATTTCACTGGAAATTGATTTTAATAAAGGAATAATCTGCAGAACTGATATTACACGTAGAGGATTGTTATCATCCGTATCATAATCAAGCCATATAGTTCGCTGATCATACTTCCGACACCATTCTTTCACGGTGCTTCCATTTTATTTAGTGTTGAAACAAGTTACTTCCCTTTAAGGAAGTGTTGGTCAGGTTTTTAAGTCTCTCCAATCAGATGAAAAAGATGGTGATGTGATATGACGGAATAGTTTATGGTAGGTTACCTGATCAACATAAGAAAATGGGCTTAAAGGGATACTGCGTCTCAGCATGAACATAAAATTTTAGTTCTCAAGAAAGGTCAATATGAGTATATATTCATCAGTGAACTTACCTTGTGACATACAGTAACAGAGCCCCCTAAAATCTGAAAAACTTACACAAATAAGTTAATTGTGAAAAACGCTTAATCAAATTATTAAGTCTTTTTCAATAATCAAATGCATCTCAATAGATAATCACTTAGTTTTTTTTGATATTTTTTTAAAAAATGTTTGTTTTTTATGGCAGCAGGTAAATCTACTAATGAATAGAGCTCTTATTGGCCAATTTTCAAATTTTCAAATTTTATGTTTATTTTAAGACCTATTGTCTGAAAGTATCATTAAATAGCTTAATAATCAATTCTGATTTGAATGATGTAATATACATGAGAATGAAGAAGGAGGCATTAACAGACGCCAAAGTGGTCATGCTATGTTTTCGTTATGAGCCTTTGTCTGCATTTAATATGGCTGCTGCATGAATGCCATCAATACCTAGCCACTGGGTCATAGGGACAACCCTTAAACAGGCTGCATTAGGTTAATATAGAGTAGGTCAGATCTGACAGTAAGTACTATAATACTAATAATACTAAACATTACAACAGTAATAGTACCGGTACTATCATTTCACCATTGAAACCAAACAGATGCTGGGTGGGCAATTACCCAAGAATTCCTGATATCTGTACTGTATTCAATGATGTTTCTGTATTATCTTAACAGGTGTGGCCATTAAGGGAAAAATTACCTGTCTTTAAAAGTTCCTTGATACTGGGTATTTCGAATTTTTCAGACTTTCAGGAGAATTGGAATATCAGCCTCAGTCTGGGAATGTCTTTGCATTGATAAAAATAAACAATTAGCACACTTGTATTCAAAAATTGTTTTTTCAGAGAACAATATTCAGTCAAAATTTGGGATATATTCGTTTGAAATTTCTGGGAGGGAAGTGTGTTTCTATGGAAACTTACAAACCAATGTCAAAACATTCTACGACTAACAGTGCTGAAAGTGATATTCCAATTCTTACAAAAATAAATATTAAAAAATGTGCAAACACAATATTATTCTCATATAATCTTAAAGGAAAACTGCATCTTAGCATGAACATTGCAGTTCTCAAGAATGGTCAATATGAGTATATATTCATCAGTGAACATACCTGATATCATAAAGTAACAGAATCTCTTAAAATCTGGAAAACTTAAAAATCTAAGTCATTTTGGAAAAAAATCAATTTATTAAGCATTTTCAATAATCAAATGCATCTTTTTGGATATTTACTTGGCTTTTTGGATATTCATTTTTTTTTTTTTTAATGTTATTTATGGCAGCAGGTATATTTACTGATAAATAGAGCTCTTATTGACTAAGTTTAAAATTTTCAAATTTTATGTTCATTCTTAGACACAGTATTCCTTTAACACTAACTCTGCCAGTGGCAGCGAATAGTCAGAACTATCCTACACGACACTACACTAAAAAACTAACAGCACTTTAAAATACATACCGGTAGTTCTAGCTCTATGACCTAGACCTGTGCTATTCTCATATCACCTTTACAATATAAACTCTTGAATATTATTTTTTTAAAACATATTATTTATAGTAGAAACAGACATCACTGTATCCTAATTCAAAATATAAATCTGAAATGCTGTTTGTCTACAATTATTTAATCAAAGAATTGAATACCGGTATATCAGTTTTTTAAATATTTGTACGGGGTATACCAGCAGATAGAGCTTGATTTCAGTACCGGTAGCTCTTTTAAAGCCTGATACAAGAGCAAATTAGGCAATTTCATTGAGAAGTCAACAAGAATACTCTACAATATAACCTCATCCCAACTGACTAGCGCTTATCTGCTGCTATCTACAAGTTTCCGATACATTATCCTCATCAGTACAGCTAGTTTTCTAAAATATAAGTTAAAAAGTGCTTTTCTAAACTTTTTGTGTATCGGGGACACTAATAGCATCAATTTGAACCATTCCAATTTTCAATCAGATGTCTGCAGTTTCTGCAATTCCACCAAAACTATGCATTTATGGCACGATGTATGATGGCCTAACTGTATTCAGAAGATTAAACAAAATAATCTTACCTATTGACAGAACAAATAATAGTAGAATGTAATGTGAAGAAAGTTTCACACCTACGGCGTTACAGATTCAAAGTTCGTTAGTAACTAATTAGCCCTAACTCCTACCACATCAACTGGTTATTACCCTTATCTTAATTAGTTAATTATTAACACACCTTTTAATAATGAGAACCAGTACTAGTAATAACTTTACTAGTAATAACTTTAAGTTGAAGATGAGATTGAATGAATGGAATTCTAAGTCCTACTCTACAGTACCTTAGACAGGCAATAGTGTTGAAACGGTTAGTGATTTTTACTAACTTGGTAACTTTTGGCAATAACCGGTAATTACCCGGTTAATAATTCAAATGCTCATACCTGTATAATATCAGGTAATAACCAATTTGCAGCTGAAACTGTGTGAACTAAACTGCAGTAGGGTCAACTATCATAGACTTGACCAAGTTTTAGACCAGTTATTGGCTTGAAAAATATTAATGAATAAATTATCAAAGAGAATAGAAATACACAGACAGGCGCCAATGTCATTGCAACAGGATAGCCTCAAACAGATCAAAGGATTAAAATATCAGTTTTGTCACGTAAGGGGAAACTGATTCAAGGAATCCATGCATCTAATCTCATGAATATTCATAACTGACCGTTTCTTTTGGTTAACCTAATTTACATAACAGCATTCTTGCTGACAAGATAGACTCGATCATCCAGACCCAGTTATTGACTGTAAGTTTATAGAAAAAGAGGCTTGATAACCGTTGTTTTAAATGTTTATTACAAGGACATTTCTGTCAAAATAATGCCCTCTTTTAACTTCTTATACATTTGACGGTTAACCGATAATCTCAGATCAGGCCCGGGTAACCGTGAAATCCTACCCGGAATCGGTTAACTGATTAACCGTTTCAACACTAACAGGCAATGTCATGCAGTGTGCAATGAGAGACATTTTGCAAGAACAGTGGCACTAGATTGAATTTTACAGCCTCTTTATGGTATGTTGCCCTTACTGTAGTAATAGTAATGAATGCATACCGGTAATAAAAAAAACTAATTTTTGTTTTTCATTTTAATTAAAGAGGCCCAGGCTTTATTTGTTTCGGACAATCATCCGACAGCCTCAAACACATGAAATCTTTTGGTTAGCTAATCAGAAATAGTCTACAGAGCTTACCTTTGAAATTTGAGCCTTCAAATCCATGTGTATCCATAATTATCCGTGTTTGAAAAATCATAATGTATTAAGAAATTACGAACGTCCCGCCATATTGGAAAACGGTTCGTCTTGATAATCAAAGAGTTATCCTTCCCGTCGTGCAATAGCGGTCATCTATATAAATAGACTACAACGTATTTTCAATTGTAGACTTTGTCAACAGGACACACAATTTTCAGACTGACTGGAGACCAGCCGCGTACAGCGCGGAAAAAAAATGAAAAGTGAAATTGTTTGTTTGAGGTATATTTCAAGGTATTTTGCGATTTTCTTAGAGCTTGAGTACTTCTGAGGACTGTTTAAATGTAACAAAGTCCCAAAACGACCCCTAAAAATCAAGCCTGGGCCGCTTTAAATTGACCTAACTTTTGTCCATTTTCTTATCAGCTTTTCATTTTTAATGTTAGGGTCTAACAAGAGGGTTCTTGAACATAATGTAAAATTAACCTGTTTTAACTAATCAGATTTCTATCCTCTCCTTCTTTGTGACGTGAAAAAAATGTCTTTTAAGTGTCTAACGCTTCTTGGAATTAACAACAGATAAGTTCCAACTCTTTCTAACTTTGACTGTAATGGTTCGGCAATTTAACATGTTGAAACACAGAAAGCTAGCTTAAAGCTGTCTTTAGGCCAACGGTTCACGGAAACACAGTTAAGTAGGTGTTTTAATTCACATAAAAACATTCCTCCACCTCAGACAAAACACATGCTATCTCCTATTTAACATTTTTAAATACAATTTAGTCTTAATGGGATAAGAGGCACTGTGCCAAATGATCAATTGCCTTTGTTTTTGAAAATGAAACAAAACAGTTTCTTTTAGCAAAAAATATGAAAAGTAAATATCTTGCCTGGCCTATGACACTATTCAACAATTAAAATGGTTGGGATTGAAAACTGTAAACAATAACAAGTATGACTTAATTCTAATCAGCAAAATTGCAAAAAAAAATATCAGGACTAGCCCTTTGTTTTTAACTGTCATCATAAAACCTAATATTATTGTGAAGTTTCATTCAAATGAATATAGTTCACAATGACATGACATCTGTTCACAAGGTTCACAATGACTTGACATAAGGTCACACTGATGTGAACATTGTTCATCAAAGCTTAAACTTGTTCACTGTCAGATTAATAGTAATTAGCTTTCCTTGTTTAAATATTAATCTAGTTTATGCTGGTGTATGTAAACACAAAAAACACTTTCAATGAATTGTTCATTAACAGTAACAGATCATACTGCTCTCTGCATATAGCCCGTATAAGAGATGAAAACTGCCAATATTTACATTCACAGTACAGTTCTCTAAGAAAAGAATGACAAGGTCTTTCTAAGATTAATCAAGTTTTATGATCCATTATATACTAGCCTACAAGAAATGTTATATCATTAATCCCTTTAAAATATAATAAGTCCATTAAACTAAGTATTAAACAATTAAACTAAGTAATTTTGAAACTTGTTTCGAGGTTGATTAATTAATAATTTCTTAGTTTAATGGATTATTTCTTAGTTTAATAGAAATATCATGTTAGAGATTCTATTTTTTGTCATGGCACCAGTCAACTCTGACTGCTGAATAAATACTGTTATTACTAACTTCAAATTTTAAGAGGTATGGTAGTATTCCTTAAATGAGTTGTTTTGACTACCTGTAGGTAGAACAAGTACAGTACAGTATTTTTACAGTAGGCTACAGTACCGGTACCTTTTTGCCTTTCAGTATATTTTGAAGCTAATTTTGTTCATTTTCATACAAAAATATTTTTACAATTATAAATATTGTATATCTAAATTCTAATCTTATAAAGACAGTGAAAAATAAAAGAGTGTAGATCTAAGCTTATAGTTTTATAAATTTAAACTCTAGCCTAGCCCCATTTTAATTGAGAATAAATGCAAATGACTCATCTAACATAAATACTGCATTTGAAAATTCAATATTTTCTTGATGGGTGGGGCTCTTCAAATATATTTAAAATGTATTAGGGCCTATTACTGCTATTTGTCACTTTTCTTTGTCAACAGTCTAGAACTTAGAGCGCCTGTAGAAAATATAGTTCTATCAATGCCCATCATTTGTGTAGATCAGTTTTTAGGTACAACAGCGAAATGTCACGAGATAGGGGGGTTAATTTGAGAAAATTAAAGGTCATTGAAATAACCCTATAATAATATAATCCTTTGTTTCAACAACCATTGAATCATACTTGATTATGTCACGCCGACTGACGTCTGCTGTATCGATAGAACAAAACATTTATTTTAAAATAAAATCTAATACAAACCTTCTCGACGTATTGCTACTTTGCCTGTACTGTCATTTTGGCTGTCGCTCGACAATATTTTTTCGCAAGACATTGTTCAATTAAAAATCCAAACTAAAATCCATTTATCCCTGAACAAATCGGTTAATATTCTCCATTCTTAACTAGCACAGCTTGACTCATTCACAAAGTCGCCATTTTGACAGCTAATAATAAAGGGACATAACTCTTATCTGATAACAATCTGTGTTTAAAGGAGTATTACCCACAACTATATTGTTCCAGACTTTTCATAATAAGATGAACAATGCCATGCAGTGAGCAATAGGGGAGGTTGTCCCAAAGCATAGGTATAGATCTTCGTTATGTTTTTTCACCGATCTAACAAATATGTAAACAATTTTTTTTTTGTTTTTGGCTTTAAAATGAAATGAAATGTACTTTCTTATAATAAAAAGATAATTCAATTATTGTACATAATGATCTAATATGCCATTTTATCGAAATTAATGCCGTCTAGAAACATTTGCCTAAACTCTTGTTTAGGTGAATACCTTATTGAATTTCAAACGTTGTTAGGCCTAAACAAAATGTCATGGCCTGTATTCTTCTGAGTATGGCGTAATTACTAATTATCAGGGCCAATTATGAGCCGATTTTACCGATGTTTTTCTAGTAGGGCCCCGCGCATCTATGGTGGGGCCGCGTAGAGGCAAGTCAGAATGAGAAATACAAATACCTTATTTATCTATCTGATCAGGTAACCCCAGAAGCTTCACGTCGTTACGTTACGTCAATGGCTACCGGTACTTTTCTTTATAAACAACAACACTTAAATTTTCTAATTGGGCCCCGCACTTTCAACCCCCGCCCTGCCAATAATTTGTTTCATATTCAGAGAGGGCAAGTAAAATGTTAAAAATCGACCAAACATTCCGATATTCTAGACTATCACCCTTTAATCTATTTCATATATCCGATTACGGATCAGTATGGAGCTTCATAATTAAGATCAAAAGACAAAAAATCAGCCATTTCGCAAGTGGAGCTGTCAAAAATAGCACCATTTCAATAAAAACGGGTGACATTGCCTAAATATTTTCGAAATTCATTAAAAATGATGATAGTAGTAACTCTTGAGAAGGTTTTTATCTTCCGAGGTCAGAGGTTAACTCGAAATCGAGACCCGTTCAAAATGGCGGACTTCATTGAGAGTGAAAATTATTATTTATGATAAATTGATTATTTATGTCTTTAAACTCTTGTTTTCGACCTATGAGATTTATAGATCGACAGAATGATTCACCAAGAACCAGTTCAGGTTATTTTCAATTTGCATTTTCATCATTTAGTTTCATAATTTGTAACGAAACAGTTCGAAATAGAGTCGGAGTTTCCATTTTGGGTTTTAACCAAATCTGTTTTTAATTTGTGTGTTTACAATATATTTCTAAATTCCGTGAAAATCTTATGTCGATTAGATATTTGCTAATTAAATATGGCCCTAACCTTTATATAATTATTCAGGGTTGTTTGTTGGGCAAAACTTCAACAGCTTGACATGTCTTCCTTCAAACTGTTCTGTGGTGGTGATGACTATATTAAGACTTAAGTTTAAATTTGATAAACATTATCCTACTAGTTGAGCAGTTCAAATGGTTTAAAAAAACATGTCAAAAATTTTAATCTTATCTCTTCTCACATTTTGTTCTTAGACCCGTTTACAAGTAAGTCATAGCGGCAACTGTAACTAACTTAAATGAAACACCAGTGACTTACTGGTACAAAAGTAAACTAATCTGCTCAACTCTGACTCTACTACGGCCGCTTTATGAAACATTCTGGGAGCCGCAGTGGTTCAGTGAGGTAGATGCTTGCTCGCTATCCTGACAAAGGTCAAGATGAACTTTCGAATTTTCAGCTGAGTTTCCCCTTGTGAGTGATGCAGGTCGAAAGTGATTAGTTGTTCGGATTGGAAATAAACCAGGGCCCTGTGTGCTACAGATTATGCATGTTGATGATCCATCTACAGTTGGCAATCGCTTAAAAAGTAGGCTAAGGCTGCTGTCCAGCTGTAAATGGGTTGGGATTATCCGGAAAAGATCAATGCCAAGAGGTTTTGCAAAGGAACAGCTGGTGGAAAGGATCCCTGTCATGGCGGACTTGTGAACCTGAGTTGTTATCCTTGTAAAATAAAATTGTTTCTTTCTTTCTTTCCTTTGAAATCTACAGTATGATCAGAATGAAACAGAATTCTAGTAGGCCGGTCATTTCTGTGTCAATTGCTCAGACAATACTCTGATACCTATCACTGACGTGTACATGGTAGATTATTTTCCCCTTTCACTATCTCCCTGAAGTAATCGCTTTGCATTTTTTGTTTATAATTGCTTTATCTTGTAAATTTCTCAAGAAGTAGATAATTTCTTATCAATTGATGTATAAGCTTACTGAAATTCGTAGTTTAGTCTCTACTTGTGACCTAGGCCAGTGCTTCTATAGGAGAGCATCTTTTATAACTGTTAATTATTTTTTATATTTCAGGCTGCTATTTGGGATGCACTCAATCATTATTCATTTCCTGATGCAACATTTCTAGCGGAAAGACTGTTTGCTGAAGGTTTGTCTTTGATATATTTTATCTTATTTTGGGGGACGTATTGGATCAATGAAAAAAAAACATCTCAATTCAACAAACTTCCATCATTGCAAACTACATAGTAATGCCTGTCTTCCTTCACTGTAAATGAGAAATACTAAACTTGATCTCTTTTCATTTCCTGTTATTGATAATTAGTGAAAGGTGAAACCCTGATCTCATTTCATTAGCTTAAAGGGATATTGCGTTTTAGAATGGACATAAAATTTTAGTACTCAAGAATGGTTAATATGAGTATATATTCATCAGGGAACTTACCTGGTGTCATACTGTAATTGAATCACTTAAAATCTTGAAAACTCGCAAAACTTGGTTATTTTTGAAAAACGCTTAATCAATTTATTAATCTTTTTTCAATAATCAAATGCATCTTTATAGATAAATACTTAGTTTTTTTTTATTTGTTATGTTATTTATGGCAGCAGGTATATTTACTGATGAGTAGAGCTCTTATTGGACAAGATCAAAATTTTCAAATTGTATGCCCTTTAATAAATGTATAGAGAATAATATACTGATAAGGATGTAAAACTCAATTTATTAATTTTCTTTGACCCAATTATATGTAGAAAGTAAGAGACCTTCCCCATGTCATTTCATTAGCCTAATGAAGGAAAGAAGAGAATGAAAAACTGAATTAAATTTCATTTCTTTATTCTAAATAAGATTTAGAATAATCTTTGTAGGTATAAATAAGATTTTGGTTACAGACTATAGTCTTAATAATATTTTCACAGATTTGTTTTGGGCACTCAAAAATTCTCCAAGTCACTTGTTTCCCTAAGTCGATAAATCACTGATCGTGCAAATTGAAGTGAAAATGAATCTGATTAGTTGATGTCTGGTCATGAGTGCAGACATATACGAAGAATGTTTAAAGCTCCTGTTGGCAATGTGATAATCTTCTCCTCGAAGTGTGGGCACACAAGATAATCTCAATATTTATATTACCAACAAATATCTCTTCTTTTGTGTGCCCTCTGCATAAATAGTGATGATCTGAAAAAGTAAAAGCAGGCAGTAGTAATCAATGGCAATAACCAGAAGACTCTTTGATGGAATCACTAATACCATTAGTAGTACTTGATTCATTTAAACTTGCCTTCCCTTATTTTCATATATATAATATATATACCATAATTGGACCGGTAATACTTATATCAATAGAAAGTAGAGGTGTTCTAATGACTGGGAAAAATACCAGATGGTTTCAGAAGTCCTTAATTAACTCGTAATTAGGCTAATTATGAACGGAATTCCCACGGTAGGGTACTAACATAGGTATGTACGTCAAGTCTCAAATGTCGTTCAAATGTCATTGATCTTTTTTTTTGATCATCCAGTCTGTCAATTCGGTACATAAATCATGACGTAACCGGACGCTGTTGTTATTGCCCACATTCCTTAATATTTTCCTCAACATAAATGGCATTTTGGTATTCCAATTATTATCTCTTGTAAAAGGCAATAAAACGTTTAAATATCATTTTGTAAAAACATTATGAATTAATTCAAATAAGTTTTTACTCACTAATAATAAAATACAAAATCAATTTTTAGACGCCTTCATTCATATGACATTATTTGGTCATTTAGCGTTTCAAAGCAGATCAGAGTCAAATGGATTCCACAAGCATTTCTACATCCACATGGGTCTTTTGAACTTGAGAATACATGGATTATTCATTAAATTCATTGTAATTTTCTTCTGCTTATTTGACAAGGACTTGGGTATTAAATATGGTATTTGATGCCAAGTTGTGTTATTTATTTTCATTTTGTCTACTTCTTTATTTTCAGTACCCAATTACGACACATTATACCTACTAGCAACATGTTATTACCGATCAGGCCGACCCATACAGTCTCATATGTTACTAAAGAAACACGATTCTCCCAGACATGACTGTAAATATTTACTGGCTAAATGTTGTATGGATATAGATAAGTAAGTCAGTTTAGATATTAAAGGGATAATACATGTAGGTCTTAGCATGAACATAAAATTATATTTCTTAAGAATGATCAATATGATTATATATACATCAGTGAACTTACCTGGTGTCATAAAGTAACATAATCTCTTAAAATCTGAAAAAACCTACAAAACTAAGTCATTTTAGAAAAACGCTTAATCAATATATTAAGCGTTTTTCAATAATCAAATTCATCTTTATGGATAATTACTTAGTTTTTTGGATATATCCAGGCCTCGAAATTTGCTTCCCCAGCGTAAACGAAAAATCGTTGACGGTAATTTTCATCACGTAACCGATAGTCCGGTTCGGACTCAAACGTTCGCGAAACCGATCGGTTATGTGAATGGGTTACGTCGTTTAGTGGTATCGGCATAATTCTGTATTCCGGACATGACTGCCCCCTTGATCCCACGTCTGATGGCTTCCTTTCTGATATCTGAGAGGTGTGTCGAACAAACTTTACATTCCAGTTTTTCAATATTTCCATCATCGCCGATTTCAACAATTTTAAAATCTTTATTGAATGACCATTTATTGAAAGTCTTAAACAGTGGAGCTTTCTGGTTTACGATTTGGCTGTGCCATTTTCTAACAGGTGACTGAACTGGCCGATTCCCTGGCAACAGTACAAGATCGACTCTAGGCTAATAGTTAATAAATGTTTAGTTACGCCGGAAAATCACAACTAGCTGATATGTAACTTTTTTTTTTATTAATAATATTTTGTTTGACAGGTAACATTTATTTAGTAGCTATTGTTTGTTGAATTTAATAAGTGAGAGTAAAACCAAAACGTCATTGAAACAATAAAATCAATTTAATCTATATAAAACGATCAAATAGAGATGAAAGTTACATTACATAGGCCCTACTACAATAACAAAGAAACAATATTAATCATATGCATGGCCTAACATTGGCCCGGGAATGAGGATAATAAATTTTTCTTCCTAAGATTGGTTCACGCGATGATCCCGTGTTAGATAATACTACTGCCATAAAACAATGTGGAATTTTTATTAGTAGCGTATTGAAAATGAAATAGTTTAACATCCTGCCACCGTCACGATGAGTTTTACCGACTGAAAACTGATTTGAGACAGTTTTACTGTATACGGCAAAAGTTCACGTAACCGATTTTTCGTTCTGCCCATTTAGAATTTGCGTAACCGACACGCGAACGATTTTTCGTTCGCGTCAAAATTCGAGGCCTGTATATCTATATTTATTTTTTATGTCATTTCTGGCAGTAGGTATAATTATTGATGAATAGAGCTCCAATTGGCCAAGTTTTCAAATTTTATGCTTATTCTAAGCCCCATTACCCCTTTAAAGAAATTGTAATGAGGTTTTCTGAAAGTTGTATTTTTTTCTGGAAAACTGATTGGACATCTGTGGTTCCTGCAACTAAAACTAATTAATCATCATCAAACACTTAAATTGTAGAATTAAAGGAACCACAGACATCTGATTGAAAATTGGAATAATGCATAATCATATGTCTGTGAATCCTGACTGAAACTGTATTATTGTATATTATATTCTTTAGGCTTCATGAAGCTGAAACTATATTATTGTATATTTTATATTCTCTAGGCTATATGAAGCTGAAACTATATTATTGTTTTTTATATTTTCTAGGCTTTATGAAGCTGAAACTATATTACTATTTATTATATTATCTAGGCTGTATAAAGCTGAAACTATATTATTATATATTATATTTTCTAGGCTATATGAAGCTGAAACCATATTATTGTAAATTATAATTTCTCTAGGCTATATGAAGCTGAAACTATATTATTATATATTATATTTTCTAGGCTATATGAAGCTGAAATTATGTTATTGTATATTATATTATCTATGCTATATGAAGCTGAAACTGTATTATTGTATATTAATTTTTCTAGGCTATATGAAGCTGAAACTATATTAGGCCGTGCAAAGTAAATTGTCTGTTTTACAGGCCTTTTTTTTTTAAAAATGGGGCGAGAGGGCGAATTTATTATTTATTATTTATAAGCGCTTTTTTAAATTTGGCACCAGAAAAAATGGGAGCGAGCGAAGCTATTTATTATTTATTTCCACAAATTTAAGAAATAGATTTAAATCACCATTCAGATGCCACTATCAGATGTTTTGGGGATTTGAATGATAATAGTTGATAGAAATAACAGAACTTTTTTACCTTTCAACTTCACATAAACGTAATCATTCCAACATATTTACTACCTCTGACAATGATGCACTTAGGGTGCATCAGGGCTGATAATATTATGTCAAGACAATGTTATTCTACTTCAGTACTAATCCATTTCTATCCATCTATAAACTGTATTTTAAATGGCATTGTATGGTAATAATTATTATTATTGGAAATTTTGGAACAAATTGTCATACATCACATCACATGACAAGAACAAAACAATCTGATTAGATCGAACTTCTATTTTAATAATTTTTATCTAGGCCTATGTTACAAATGCCGATTTTTCGAGAACTTGTACTAACGGAGTACTTCCGGTATTAACTTGAGAAAAGCGGAATGTGTTGAGTGATACTAATAATGAGAAAATCGATCGTATTCGAACGTATAAAATTCGTATTTTCTTGTATTCGTTCCTATTTTTCCATAAATATTAACTTTTTCAAATCAATAGCAGAAAAAAAACCGGTGCATTCTTTTACTTTTAATTGTAACCGGTTCCGATTTGTTCCACCATTATTATCCATAAACGAAATCATCAAGATTAAGATTAATTTAATGTTTGGATTGTCCTCACGAAAGTGTGAATAATTTTCATAATTGTGCTTCCTTCAGCAAATAATTGTATTTTCGAACGTTAAATTGTATCAGAATCAATTTCAGTTTAAAGTTGTAGAAGAAAATCTTTTTATCGGTGATAAAAAACGCATTCTAAGCCACTTCCGGTTTTTCGTTAAACGTCAAGGGAGATAATTATGGTAAAAAATATTTTCGGGAACGGGGAAATAACTCTATTTTACACACAATTTTGGAGACGCGCTTGATTATTTATTAATTATTCCAAAAAGTCAATAAATAGTTTTGGAGCGCGGGGTATTTTACCAGGAGCGCGCGGGGCCTGTAAAACAGACAATTTACTTTGTATGGCCTTATTGTATTTTATATTTTCGCTAGAATGTCCTTGTATCTTATAACACTGATTCTAGGATGTCATAGGTTTTTATCTTTTAACACTGTTCTTAGGATGTCCTAGGTTTTTATCTTTTAATTTTTTTTAACGCTGTTTAAAGGTCGTCCTTGTGTCTTCTCTTCGAACAGTGTTTCTAAGATGTCATGGGTCTTATCTCCTAACACTGTTTTTAGAAAATCCTAGGGTCTTATCATCTGACACTGTTTCTACGTTGTCCTAGGATATTATCTTCTAACACTGTTTTTAGAATATCCTAGGGTCTTATCATCTGACACTATTTCTACGTTGTCCTAGGATATTATCTTCTAACACTGTTTCTAGGATGTCCTAGGATATTATCTCCTAACACTGTTTTTAGAATATCCTAGGGTCTTATCATCTGACACTGTTTCTACGTTGTCCTAGGACATTATCTTCTAACACTGTTTCTAGGATGTCCTATGATATTATCTTCTAACACTGTTTCTAGGATGTCCTAGAGTTTTATCTTCTTACACTGTTTGTAGGATATCCTAGGGTCCTATCTTCTAACACTGTTTCTTGAATGTCCTAGGGTCTTATCTTCTAACACAGTTTCTAGGATACTCTAGGGTCCAATCTGCTAACACTGTTTCTAGGATGTCCTAGTGCCTTTACCTTTAATACTTTTTCTATGTTGTCCTGAGTATAATCATCAAATACTGTTTCTAGGTTTTCCTAAGGTTTTATCTTTTAAAGGGATAATAATAATGAAATTATATTATTGTATATTATATTATCTAGGCTGCATGAAGCTGAAGCTATATTATTGTATATTATATTTTCTAGGCTATATGAAGCTGAAACTATATTATTATATATTATATTTTCTAGGCTATATGAAGCTGAAACTATTTTATTGTATTTTATATTTTCTAGGCTGCATGAAGCTGAAATTATATTATTGTATATTATATTATCTAGGCTGCATGAAGCTGAAGCTATATTATTGTATATTATATTTTCTAGGCTATATGAAGCTGAAACTATATTATTATATATTATATTTTCTAGGCTATATGAAGCTGAAACTATATTAGTAGGTGATGTATTTGCTAAATATAATAGCAGTTTAGATGAAATAGAAATAGAGTATGGCAATATGGCCTGTCATGTGTTTTCTCTCTTGGCTACCCTTTACTCGTAAGTAGATTTGTTTTTGCCGAAACATACACCTATATTTGACCACAACCTGGTAATAAGTATTTATGACTATAGGATTTGAAAGTAACTAATCAACTCACTTTTGCATACATCTTGTTGTGTTATATATGTATAGCATGCATAACTCACAAATATTACCAATGAGTCCAAATCTATACCACATGCTTCATACATGGTAATACAAGTGAGGGAAATTCATCACGTCCAAACCACACCCCCATTCTTCATACTTTAAGACATTACATATTCTAACCTATATATTGTCCTATTAAAATTTGTCATAGAATTTTTATGTAACAAAATCGGGAATTATTCATTTACCTGCAAATATTATGCACTTCCTACTTAATTTTGTCTTTGACACAAAACCTGTCAGTATGTTAATTACAATTTCATCAATAATTGTTTAAAGTAATGATATAGACCTTATCCAAATGTCGGCCATATTGAATCTAGAGAGAGGCTCATAACGCAAACAAAGTTAGTATGTTGGTGTAACTGCAGTAGAATCTTCACCTTGACATTTTTAAAGCCTCCTTCTCCAATCCAACTTATTGAAAACTGATAATGTTTTACATCAGTAGACCAAATAAGGTCTATAATAATTGGACAGTCAAATCTTCACCTTGTCTTATTTTATCGTTTCTGTTTTTACAGTAAAACAGACAGAATAGAGAAGGCCGGGGAATGTTACAAACGTAGTTTACGATTAAATCCTTTGTTATGGAAATCATTTGAAAGACTTTGTCAGTTAGGTAAGTTGTTTTGTTTATGTTTATTTTTTTTAACCCAGTGTCATGAATTACAAATATGCATGCTTAGATTTGTGTCTTTTCAATGGATGACTTAACTTTTCATCCAGGATCATAATGCATCTGATGTATAAGGATGTAGTTTTCCCGGCATGAGAAGAACTAGGTGTCATGTTTTGATTCCGAGAAGTGCTATTGATAGCTTGAATTCAGCTCTATGAGCTGGTAAAGCAACTGTCTAGATGCCTCTATTCATTTAATTTCTTTAAGGTGAAAAAGTGGACCCAAGTCAGATATTCCAGAATACACTACCAGTAGCTGAGACTCCGGTACCGGTACCAGCCTATAATATGTGTGATAACGTTTCTCCTATACCAGTATCTACAGTGGTCACTCCTGGACTTAAACCTTTAAATGTAAGTAGGCATAGCTTAAACCTTTAAAGGCATAGCTTAAACCTTTAAGTAGGAATAGCTTAAACCTTTATAGGCATAGCTTAACCCTTTAAATCTTTATAAGCATAGCTTAAACCTTTATAGGCATAGCTTAAACCTTTATAGGCATATCTTAAACCTTTGAATGTAGCATAGCTTTAAGCTTTATGGGCTGAGCTTAAACATAATTCGGCATTGATTAATCCTCTGATTGTAGGTAGGCATAGCTTAAACTTTTAAACATAAGTAGGCACAGCTTTTAACCTAATAAAGCATAGCATACACTTTTAAACCTAATTTGGAATTTTTTTTTCAATTTGTAATAACACTTAAGAACCCATTGGTTGAAAATTTGAGTGACTTAAAAATTGTGGTGCATTAATTATTATTCAGATCATAAATGACAAGTTGAATAACCCACAGAAAAAAACATGAAACAAAATACTTAAATCTGCATTTAACAGCTTGTACACCTTTCAATCCATTTAAAAATCTATTTCAAGCTGAAGTTCCTGTAAGAATGATTCCTAATTCCAGACAAATGTTTTCAAGATTCTAAGTCTTTGTCAAAATTATATTTTTAGATTCATAGCCCTATACCAACTATAAGTGTCAGTGAAGTTGGAAGTTTTAATAGGACTCCAGAAAACCAGACCATTCCCAGTTTAACTGTACCACTGGCGCCAAAATCTGAAAGAAAAGTCCAAGTACCTCTGTCTAAGACTTTGTTATGTAAAGCACTGTTTGATAGTCATAGTCCGTTGTCCCCGAGGTGAGACAAATTATTTTTTATACTAATTATTTTTTATTGGATGTGGATGTCCATTGCTGTTGTTCCTGTCCAGCAGTCCATCTGTTGGCCTTTTATGTAGGTACGATAGAGGCTACAGTTTTTATCTGATCTTTTATGAAACTTTGTATGCAGATATATGTTTATGTAATTTCAGTCAGGTATGAAATTGGTAAGAATCCGATTAACAGTTATTTCTTTTGACTTAGTCTTGACGCAACAAAATTGGCTTGTAGACATTGTGGAAAAAAAAAAGCGAAAATACACAATACTTCAATATACAATTCGTCCTAAAATACACAAGTACATGTATATTGAATGGACAGATCTATTTTCTGGCGATCAAGTACATGACCGCATAAACTATATATTATTTTTGTTGATGATTTTCCGTTCATTTCAGTTTTGGTGTGATGCCTTTTGATTCGTCCAGTCCTAATGTGAATTGTATGCCATTTTTAACGCCGAGTCCTGTAGCCCTTTACGAAACGCAGTTAAAAGAAGTAGAAGCCCCTAGTAAAAAGGTGAGATAATATGTCAATCAGTTTTATAATTATTAGTTCTGAAATTTATGAATTTAACAGATTCAAACGAAAATATCTTAGCGCTAGAATGTCCTTGTATCTTATAACACTGATTCTAGGATGTCATAGGTTTTTATCTTTTAACACTGTTCTTAGGATGTCCTAGGTTTTTATCTTTTAACGCTGTTTCATGGTTGTCCTTGTGTCTTCTCTTCGAACAGTGTTTCTAAGATGTCATGGGCCTTATCTCCTAACACTGTTTTTAGAAAATCCTAGGGTCTTATCATCTGACACTGTTTCTATCTTGTCCTAGGATATTATCTTCTAACACTGTTTCTAGGATGTCCTATGATATTATCTTCTAACACTGTTTCTAGGATGTCCTAGAGTTTTATCTTCTAACACTGTTTCTAGGATATCCTAGGGTCCTATCTTCTAACACTGTTTCTTGAATGTCCTTAGGGTCTTATCTTCTAACACTGTTTCTAGGATATCCAAGGGTCCTTTCTTCTAACACTGTTTCTAGGATGTCCTAGGATATTATCTTCTAACACTGTCCTAGTGTCTTTACCTTTAATACTTGTTCTATGTTGTCCTGAGTTTAATCATCAAATACTGTTTCTAGGTTTTCCTAAGGTTTTATCTTTTAATACTGTTTCTAGGTTGTCCTAAGGTCTTATCTTCTAACACTGTTTCTAGGATGTCCTAGGTCTTGTCTTTAAACTCTTTTTCTACGTTGTCCTAGGGTCTAATCATCAAATACTGTTTCTAGGTTTTCCTAAGGTTTTATATTTTAACACTTTCTATGTTGTTCTAGGGACTTTTAACACTTTCTAGGTTGTCCTACTGCTAAGATTGTTTCGAGACTAAGGTTCCTGGTCAGTCCTGATGAAAATTTACTATACTAAGTTTGAAAATACAAATTCGGTCAAATTTTAAGAAGTAGTATTCCTCTAGGTCATTGACTGTACAATAACATTTGACAGGGTGTTATCTGTGAACAGGGATGTAAGAATTTAAGTGAACAGCCTTATTTTTTAGCTGAAATCTGTGAGAATTAGTTTTGCTTAAAATCTAAATTAATATTTTGCAGCCTGTAACGCGACGTCAAAATCAAAAGTTAGGTCCGAAGCCTGTATTTAGTGTGTGTGGCAATACTAAAACCCCAGATATACCTATTCCTCAAACAGGGTGAGTAAATATAGAATTAAAACCGTGGTTGGCCTAAATACCGAAATGTATTCAACAATAAAAAAATTGTGAGAGGTAACGCTAAATCCCTTGATATTACCAATCAAATTAATGGGCCGTTGGAAATCATATAAAGAGTAATCTTATGTTGCGATCCTGGTAAAATTTACTTTCAGCCGAGATGGCATTGCCTGTTGTTATCAGCCCATTTGGTGCAGAAGAGTAGGACATAAAATTCCATTCATGTCATTTTTCTCAAAATTGTGTTTGTCATGTATTTTCATGCACACATTTAACATTGTTTTTCAGAATCCGCAGTGTGCGGAGAAGTTCCAGATTATTTGGTAGTTCTAGCTCAGTTAAGGTAGATTATGTTTCACATTCCATTACATTTCAATACAAGTATGTGGGGTTCTATAGCACAGCGGTTAGAGCATTGGTTCTTAACATCATGACGTCATTTGCTTGGATATGTTAAAGATGTCAGAAGGGGGTTCTAATCTCGATCGGTGTGTGATAGTCTGATGACCTTGAATAAGTCCTCTTCACTCATAATTCCAGTCCACCCAGCTGTAAATGGGTACGGATAATCTGGGAAAGATCAGTGCCAAGAGGTTTGGCCAAGGACCAACCTAAGTTGTTATCCTTGTAAAATATAGTTGTTTCTTTTTGTTTCTTTTTCTCCAAATAATGATATTACCAAACAATATAACACATTATTTTAGGCCAAAAACTTGAAAAACAATGTTTAAAACTCTGTCTCAACTGAATAAGTCAAATTTATTTATAAGTTTATAATATTTTAACAACACTTCAGATAGCATTTAATACCATTTATGAGCCAAAATATTTGAATTGTAGGCTTAGTTGAAATAGTATATCCTTTTCCAAAATATAACTTAGTCAGTTTGTGTGAGTTATTGCCATGTAAGAACCAAACATAGTTCTGTATGGATTTAGATTCAAAAGAAATAAAACTCTTTTTTATTTCTTTGTAGGAAAATAATAAAAGTCAGGGAAACAAGACAAGATTAACCAGTCCAAAAGCAATCAATCGTAAATCAAAGTCTCGGACGATCAAGTCTCAACAGGAGTTAAACAAGATCAATAAGGAGGAATATACATCTGATAGTAAAGCTAACCATATAGCAGATACCCCTACGCCTACTCAGATGATCATTCACATGCAACATCAGTCTATGTGTAAGTCAATTTTTTTTTATCTTTTACACTGCGGGTACTATGTGAGGTAGACACATGCTCACTCAAGACCCGATAAAGGTCAAGGTTAGTGTAGGTTAACATGGGAGAAACATCTAATCTTTGGATGGGACAATAAACCACGGTCCTATGTCCAACATCAGTCGATGTGTAAGTCAAGTCTCTTCATATTCTACATTGTTGGTTATTCTGGAGCCTTAGTGGCTCAGTGAGTAAGAACACATGCTCACGAACCTGAAGACTGAAAAAAGGTCGAGATGAACTTCTAGATTTTTCAACCCAGTTTCCCCTTTGTCAGTAGTGCATGTTGACATGGGAGAAGCATTTTATCTTTGGATGGGACAGTAAACTATGGCCATATGTCCTACAGGCTGTGTTTGTTAAAGATCTCCTGAAAGTTTGAAATCACAAAAAGAAGAGGCTAATACTGCTGTCTTGGCCAAATTGCCCTCATTGCATACTGTATAGTGTTGCCCATCTTCATTAGGTGTAGAAGAGTAGTATGTAAAGGTCCATTTAGTATATTTTAGTTTTCTGCGGTTGACTCCTCTTTTCAAATTTATCCTGACACAGTTGCTATGATTACCTTTTCTCATTCATTTGATATATTCAATCAAGCAAACCCTCTATTCCTTAGATGCACTTCTGAAACATGCCTTTCTTGAAATGCAGTATGTATTAACATGAAGAGTTATTGCCCTTGTTTTTCAGCTGGAGTATTAACATTATTACAAGCATTAGGTAAAGGATATCAAGCTGTTTGTAATTATAACTGTAAGAAAGCTATAGAATATTTAAACGAACTCCCAGAACACCAATATAACACTGGTTGGGTGTTATCACAAGTGGCCAAAGCTTATTACGACCTTGCAGACTATCACAAGGTGAGTTCTTGAAATGCTTTATTTGGTGAATATGAGTAATACCTAAAAGATACGATTGAACTGGTTAAGGGTGTTATAAGAGATATTCTCCTGTAGAAGCACTGGCCTAGGTCACAAGTAGAGACTATGCAATGAATTTCAATATTTATTAATTTGATAAAAAATTACCTACCTCTAAAGAGATTTACAAGACAAACTAATGATTGAAAAATGCAGTGTGATTACTTCAGGGAGATAATGAAAGGGGATCTAACCTATCATGTACAAGAACATTACTATTATCTGTTAACACTGTTTCTAGGATGTCTTAGGATATTATCTTCTAACACTGTTTCTATGATGTCCTAGGGTATTATCTTCTAACACTGTTTCTAGGATGTCCTAGGATATTATCTTCTAACACTGTTTCTAGGATGTCCTAGGATATTATCTTCTAACACTGCTTCTAAAATGTCCTAGGGTCTTATCTTCTAACACTGTTTCTAGTATGTCCTAAGGTCTTATCTTCTAACACTGTTCCTAAAATGTCCTAGGGTCTTCTTACAGAGTGTCTAGGGTGTCCTTGGGTACCAGCGTCTGAACACTGTAAGTAGGATATCCTAGCCCTATGGTTATTTCAAGAATATTTGGACAGGACAGCATTTGATTTTGTATTTGTTCTTGTATTGTAGGCAAAAAGACTGTTTGAAGAAATACGTCGTATAGAGCCCTATTATATAGACTGTATGGATCTGTACAGTACCACATTGTGGCACCTACAACTAGAAGTGGAACTCTCTACATTAGCCAAAGACCTTACAGAGCTTGATAAACATTCACCTCAGGTATTACTGAAGTTTTGAATAAGTGATTAGGACCAGGACATTGTTAAACCAACATTCCAAAGAAAAATAGCCGATGTAGTAAAGGGTTGTTGATTTGACCATATTTCCCACGTGTCTGTCTAAAATTGCTGGTAGAAAACACTCAGTTGGACATCAAATATAGGCTTGTGTCGATTACCCAATTGCATACAGTAAACAGAAAGGTCCAGTCAATGAGCCATCAAACACTATCTGTCATTTAATTTAGTTAATTAAGGGATAACCAAAAACAGTTGGTTAATCAACAATGAATTTATGAACTAAAAGAATTGACAGCCTTGATCATATAACTGACTTCTCTGATACAGCTGTGACATGTGATATCACTTGGTAACAAGTGGTTACTAGGGTATATATAGGGTAATTATGTGACTAGTTTTCAACAGCTTAGTTTAAAGAGGTTGAGAAGACCACATTTACAATTTAAGGGAGACAACTCTTGTTATTTTGAGACCACAATATGAATACCATATCTTTTCTAGGCCTGGTGTGCTACTGGTAACTGTTTTAGCTTGCAACAAGAGCATGATTTAGCTATAAAATTCTTTCAAAGAGCATTACAGGTTTGTCTATTGTTTGTTTTTTCCCCCCCCAATCAGACATTTTAACAGTCTGTGAATTCAGACCACAAATATTCAACTATATACAAGAATTTGCCCTTTGGTCCTTTACCAATTTGCCCATTTCTCAAATCGCCCATTTACCAATTCTCCCCTTTCTAACTCTCCCTTTTCCAATTCACCCCTTTCCCAATTTACCCCTTTCCCAATTTACCCCTTCCCATTTGATCCTTTCCCAATTTGCCCATTGCCCAATCCCCCCCTTTCCCATTTACGAAGGAATATGATACTAAAATTATGAATTTGATAGTGGTTTTAGAAATATTGCCATGGCAGCCGCATTCCAGCTAAATGTTTATCAAATTCCGAAATACCGAAATGCACATCAAATCGGAAAAGGCATACTTTATGATGTGGTCTAATTTGAAAGTTTTTAGTTTAAAGTGTACAGTTGTATGTTGTAGGTTGATCCTGATTGTTCGTATGCCTATACTCTATTAGGACACGAGTATGTCATTACAGAGGAGCTAGATAAAGCTATGGCCTGTTTCCGTAATGCTGTCAGAGTGGACATGAGATTATATATTGCTTGGTAAGTTCCTGTGTGCCTGAACTATTTAAATGAACTTTAAACTATTTAAAGTAAGAAAGAATAATACCTTTGGAATGGACATGAAATTTAACATCATATACTTGGTCAATAAGAGTATATATTCATCAGTTGGACTTACTAGGTGCTATGACTAAACAATAGTATCTCTATATAACATAATATATCAATTAAACAAAGTAATTATTTAAAATCACTTCTGAAACATGCTTAGAAGCGTTTTCAATAATTACTTTCATTCTTGATTGGATTATAGAGATTATGTTGTATAGTTTTGTTGCCATGTTTTGAATCTGACATAATCTTAATAAGATTTGAATGACATATAATGAAAATTATGGGATAAATACACACTTCTTAAATAGGTCTTGGAATGAACATTAAATTTTAATATTTTAAACTTGGCCAACAAGAGCTCTATTCATCAGTAAATATACCTGCTACCAAAAAAATAAATAAATATCAAAAATACTAAGTAATTATCTATAAAGATGTATTTCATTATTGAATAACACTTAATTCATTGATTAAGCGTTTTTCAAAAATGACCAAGTTTTGCGAGTTTTCAAGATTTTAACAGATTCTTTTACTGTATGACACCAGGTAAGTTTACTGATGAATATATACTCATAATAACCATTGTTAAGAACTAAAATTTTTATTTTCATGCTAAGATACAGTATCCCTTTAAGACATAGGTACAAAATGTTACAACACAAGCTCTTGTGAAGGGACCAATAGAGCGCCACCATATTAAACTACATGTAGAATATAGCCATAATAAGAAATCATATATAATATTTGAATGGATGTATATTTCAGGTATGGAATTGGTCAAATTTACCATAAACAAGAAAAATATAATTTAGCTGAACTTCATTTTCGAAGAGCATTATCAATTAACCCGGAAAGTTCAGTGTTATTATGTCATATAGCAGTGGTACAACATGCCCAGCAGAAATCAGAGGCTGCATTAAAAACGTTAGATAAAGCCATTGCTACAGATCCTAAAAACGCTCTGTGTAAATTCCATCGTGCTTCCATTTTGTTCGGTACTGACAAAGATACTGTAAGGAACATTTGTATATCTAATATCTTTTTTTCACAGCATTATATTTTTCAGTCTGTCCCTTGGGCAATTTCTTATTTTTACAGCTTGATAAGTTTTAAGCCTCTCCCTTGGGTTGGGAGACGTACTGCTATCTTGACAGCTAATATACAACATTTATTAGTTTTACCCAAATACTGGACACAATAGGACATTTAAGCCATACTTCCAGGTAAAGGAAAGATGATCTGAGATTCCAATCAATTAGGACACGAATAATTTCACATCAAATGTTACATAATTTTCGAAAACTGACAAAATTTGTTCTGAATTTGCAGGAAGCACTCAAAGAGCTGGAGGAATTGAAACAGATTGTACCGAAAGAATCTTTGGTATATTTCCTGATAGGAAAGGTAAGACAGCCCAGATTGGTTTCCCAATCAAAATAAGATGACAATTCCATATCAGTTGTTTAATATTTTTAGTCTACATTGTAATCTTACAAGTTTCTATCAAAGGCTTGTACGAAAGCTAGTATTTTTATCCAATCAAAGCACTTCTTGTTGCACCTATTCTTGTTGGATAGCAAAAACCAGGGAGCAGTGGTATTACTCTACTTATTTTATTAACTTTTACATGATGAGTTTTGACTGGTTGAAAATACTACCTTTGAGACAAAGCTTGGGTAGAAATCTATGTAGATTACAATGTAGATTAAAAATATCGAAAAACAAACAAAATACAAAAGTTCAATTAGATTTTGTGTAGCCTGTCTTAGACACCATAAGATTTTTCTTCTTTCCACTTTCCTTAATGCCTGTTTCCTCATGGATGGACATGAAAATTTTCTGGTCTTTGTGAAAATTAACAGAGGTCTTGTGTGCTACAGGCTGTGCTGATTCCTTAAACTTAGCGCCTTCTTCATTAGCCCATAAGGTGCAGAAGAGTAGGACGTACAACTATTCATTATAATTTCGCTTTAAACTGTTCAAATCAAAATAGGGTAGGCTAATGCATTCCAAGCAAATTTTTCTGATTGCGCACTGCGTGGCATTGTGTTCTTGAGCAGAGTAAGAACTACTTTTTGAAAAAACAATATCATTTTCGTATTAGGTGTTGTAGGAGATATCCTATAGAAGCACTGGCCTAGGTCACAAGTAGAAACTATAATACGGATTTCTTTATGAAAATAAATCAACTTATATAGAATACTGTTCACTGAAATATATTCATAGAATTATTATTCATGAGAGATTTACAAAATAAAAAAGTTTGTCGAATATTCAATGCAGTTGCTTCAGGCAGTGAACCACAATCCTTGATGGAAAATGTATTCCTGTTTTTAATTGCCAGGTACATAGAAAATTGGGCAATACTCATCTTTCACTGATGAATTTCTCATGGGCCATGGACCTTGATCCTCAGGGTGTCAACAACCATATAAAAGAAGCAATAGATAAACGATATTCTACAGATGCTGATGATGATGATGATCCTTTCTTCAGGATGAGTGATGGAGGTGAGCAATTTATTTGGCTTATTGAGGGCAGAAATTAGGATGTAAAACTACATTAATTTCATTTCTCATCTCATGGTAGCCCCCCACCCCTTCTCTTCTATTATTAGCTTATTTACCTACAGGATTACTCTTGGAAGTGACACTTGTCATTTTGGTCCATCTTCAATAACCTTTTTGGTGCCACAAAAGTAGAATGTAATACTCCATTTTATTTTATTTTATTCCTCATCTTGGTCCCCCCCCCCCCTTTCTTCTATTAGTAATTTATTTACCAACAAGAACACTATCTCTTAGAAGAGAATTCTCATTTTGTCTACAGTCTTCAATAGCCTATAGAGTGCAAAAAGACTTTTCTAGGATCCTATTTATTTGATGTTTATTTTACTTTTCAGCACCCTACGACCCCATAGTTAATCTGGATGATATTGGTGAAGGGTCATCTCAAAGTGATGACAATATTCCAATCTTTGATCCTGACCTACAAGCTGTAGAAAGTGATGAAAGTTTGTGATTAAAAGGATTCATAATCTAGGGTTACTTCTATTTCTGAGTAGGTGTGAAAACTCCAGGATCTTTCATACTAACTCCATGAGAATTTGTTCATAACATTGGAGCAGCATGAAGATCAACCTATTTAATTTCTTAATATCCATCTTCTCAATGTCAAGCTATTGTCTCATACCTTGACTGCAATAGCCACTTTCAAATGGTGTGTCACAGAATGTGATTAGATCATACGCTAACAAATACAGCCAATCAGGGTCCTCCTCAGTATTTCTGTTGACTCAACAACAGTGTTGAGATCTCTGATTGGCTGTATTTTCTAATGAAGAATCCAATCAAATCACTTCTTTTACAAGCTTATCTGATACAAGAAAAGTGGCTATTGTAGTCAATGTATTAGACACAGTTCACATCATCTTGAAATTGTGAAGATGCTTGATATTATAAGCTTACTATTGTACTTTATGGAAGTTTAAGATAATTGTTAAAGCAGGTCCTATTGTGTGACTTTGAGAGTGTGGTGTCGAACTCAAATATGTTTTTTTAAAAGTGAGATCCTAGATGACCTTTTGAACTCTTCACTCGCTCCTTTTTCAAATTGCAAATTTGGATTTTTTGCTTTCTTTGTTTTTTCTTCAGTTGACTCTGAAGGTCAACCACGATCCGACAAGATGTTCTGCATATCTTGTTCTTGGTAATTTAATATTCAACCAATAGTTATCTACTTTTAACAGTTTTTCAATTGGTTTTTAATTGATGCTTTTCAAAAATGTTTAAAAAACACTGAGTCTGAAGTTTAAGAAACCCTGGTTAGGTCTAGTTCTGTGAGTGTGTGAGAGACTCCCCCATTCCCCACTCTTCCTATTGTGTGGTTTGATTGTTTCTCTTTAAAGGTGTGATTGTTCTTTCTTTTTTTCTGACAATGAACATGTTCACACTATGAACAGAAAATATTTAGTTTATCTGAACATCATATCTAGTTAAGTGATTTATGTGGATAAAGATTCTTTGAACTGATGTATGTTCAAATTGTAAAAAGTTTGAGAAATTTTAATATATTAGTCTTTATAAGTGCTAAGCTCTATGGTCACCAAAATTTCATTTTGATGTTTTCAAGAATTCGGCAAAGAAACAGAAAATCTTCAGAAATTTCTCTAAAGATGGACAAGCAGTATGAGAATTGCCATAATTGGGACTATCTTATCAATGGACCTTATTCACTTGTCAGCCATATTGAATCCAGAACAAGGCTCTGAATGATCACCATGACAACTTTTAACGCCTCCTTCTCCATCCTCAATAGCTCAAACCTTATAGAATTTTACATCTCTAAAAAGGAAATTGACTGAAATATCTCATGAGAATATCAGATGAAATTTACTTAGAAGGAGCAGTTTTATGCCCTTTTCTTGTTGTTGATCAGTCATTCCTTCATATGACTTCGCCATATTGGCAGTAGATGACCTCATCTCATTATCAGCCTTTGATAAGATGTATTTAAAACAAGGCTAGTGTAAGGCCAATTGCTGGATTTGGTCATCCAAGCCTCGAAGAGCGACAGCCATTTTTAGCTGTTGTTGTGATATTTGTAATACATGTATAGTGATTATCTACCATTGGATCACTTGAATGAACCTTTGACATATATGGGTCCATATGACCTCTTTTTCTTGGATACGTTATTTAAAAATAAATTGAGTATCATCTAGATCGGTGTGAAAGTCCAATGGGTACGAATAATCTGGGAAGGATCAATGCCAAGAGGTTTGGCCAAGGAAGAGCTGGTAGAAAGGATCCCTGTCACGCCGGACTTGTGAACCTACGTGGTTATTCTTGTAGAATATAGTTGTTTCTTTTTCTATCTTTCTTTCTTGGTGAAAATAAAACAGTTATGACTACAATTACGGACTGCATTTTTGAAGAAGTTGAAATGAAGATTTGTGCCGTAAATCCGACCAAGTTTATTTTGTTAATGTGATTATTTATGTATTTATTTCTTTAGTTTTGTTAGAGATAATTTATTGTGTTTATGTCACTGCCCAATTTTGATTCAGGGATAATGAGTGAAAATTTCTACATTCTTAAAGATTCAAACTTTCAAACTTTGTCTTGGATTTTGGAAAAATAATCGGCTCGTTATTGGTATTGTCTTGGAGTTTTTACCAGCTGATAGATCTTCATTTTCAAATTCCTTTGTGTCTTGAATTATGGGCTTTTGAAAGTTCAAATAATATTTTTTAAGACAAGGCAATATATAGAAAAGACATATAGAATTGAAAGTCAACTTTTAATTTGAGTTTTTTTTATGAATTGTACAATTTTCATGCATTTCCTGTACTTCTGATGAAAATCATTTAAATGTGAGTATAATTATATTCATCAGTGAACTTACCTGGTGTCATAAAGTAACAGAATCTCTGTAAATTCTGGAAAACTCACAAAACTAAATGATTATTGAAAATAATTCAGTTTATTTTCATGGATAATTATTTAGTTTTTTTTGGATATTTATTTATTTTTTTTATGTTATTTATGTCAGCAGGTATATTTACTGATGAATATATGCCTAATTTATATGTTCATTCTAAGAAGCAGTATTTCTTTAAGGGTAGCTGAAATTGAGGAATATTAGCTGGTAAAACATATAATAGTCGACTGCATCTCTTTATATTGTCTATCAAGATTAAGGTATTTGAATGTTACTATTTTAAAATATGTATATACTATATGCGGATAGAAAATCCTATGTTTATGTATGATAGTTTTTGAGGGTATTTCTTTAGATTGGTCAACTGATAATCTTCTATGCTTTGCTAAAATTTGTGAATGTGCATAGCTGCATGTGTATCGTCTGCATTTCTACATCTACATAGGCGTTAAGTATTGGCATAGTCTTTATATCATTGCATAATACACATACATACAGGCTATGTACACATCGGTGTATCCCGTTTTGATGTAAACCCATATTAAACTAAGCCCACTACACATACATTTTCGATCTATGGTCTATGGTTCCTGTAAATAAAAACGCTTGTATTGGCTTTCGGATTAATGACGTCATTATATATTCAGTTTTAGTGCAATTCCAGAAACCCCAAACGTCTGATAGTAAATTAGAATTGTGCAAATTGATGCTATCAGTGTCACCGATACAAATATAAATTTGGAAAATCTCTTGACAATCCCTTGAAGTTCATGCAAATGACGAAAACAACCTTTAATTTTTGACTAGGCCAAGAGAAACAATTATATAACATGCCCAGTTGGCCCATGGTTTCTAGCCTAACGTGCTTAATCAGAATCCTTGCTTCTTCTTTGAAAATATACCAAAAATTATGAGAAATCAGTTGACCAACTCTTGTAGAGTGTATATATTGTACTGTATTTCTGTATAGAGACTGAAGGCGCATTTATCAAACAAGGAAGGCTTGGAACTTCACTTGCCGAAATGTATTTATAGATGGTATATTACCATCAGGAAACTGTATATTTTGGCAGTATAAGTTGTCTGTATTTAGCACACCGTTTGCTAAATGTGCCCATTTATTATCTAATATATATATGAATGAGTGTTGACCGAAAAAAAAAACTTCACAAACCGTGTCCAAAATAAAGAAATTTAAAAAACTCTGCAGTTGTAGTCCGTGTCCCCACGTGGTTCAGCAAGGATCAGAATGGCCAATGCCCCTTTTGCTAGTTACGAATGACTCAGCAAGACCTAAACAACAAATTCCCATTGTGCTGGTCACGAATGGCTCAACAAGGATCAGAACAGCCAATGCCTCTTGTGCTAGTAACGAATGGCTCAGCAATGACCAAAACAACATATTATGCCCTTTGTGCTAGTCATTGGTGGCTCAGCAAGGATAAAATGCCCAATGCCTCTTGTGCTAGTGACAAGTACCAAACATACAATGGCCCTGGACCAGTCACTAACATCTTCCCGTGTCTACCCATTACGAATTTCGTCCAATATCTTGACAGTTTCTATATTACTGAAACTGCATGTAATAATATGATTGAAGTGTATGGTATCGAGCAAAGCCAGCAGACCCCTTAACATAAAGACTGTATGTAGACTAGCGAATACAGTCCATACAAACTTCTACGAAATATGGCTATTGCAGTCAAGGTATTAATCTCCGTCAATAGAAGCTTGACATGAAGATGGTCGCAAGTGACTAAGCAAAGACCAAAAAATCAAAAGAATACAAACGCCAAAGAAAAATTAATATTTTATTCGAACATATTCAAAGGTATACTACCTCTTGGCTAGACCAAAAAATTGAAATATTTTAACTTGGCCAAAATGAGTCTTTGTTCATCAGTGGACTTAACTCCAAGTGGTAGTATTGCTTCAATAGATATTTACACCCGCTCAACAGGTTTATAACATATAATAAACATAATATATAATACAAATCTTTCGTGTTAAAGGGATATTTGTCAGGCGAGATTTAACCTTAACTTTGTTTGTACAGTAGGCTCATATTCTCGTCCTCAGTTTTGATTAGTCGATGAATCTATTCTCGACCAATGGAACAAAATATTTCACACTGAGGTTTATAGTCTCCTCATCACCGTCTAAGACGCAATGGGCTGTTGAATCGAAGGCTTATTATCGTCTGACTCAAACACCCTTTGATAATCAAAGGACTAAAAAATAATAATACAGAAACAACATTAAAATTCCAAAAATGAGATTCGACATAACTATTTATAGATTTTTAGGCCTAGGTCTTACTAATCCGCACCAAGTTATAAAAGAATTCCCAAAACTTCTTCATCTGAAGCTATCAAATGGTTAAAAAGGTCATCAGATAGAATAATCTCAATCAAATTTTACTATTCCGCACTTTATGGCAATCATTGTATAGGAAACGAACGGTCCATCGTGAAATTAGACGAATGTCATCGAATGAGTAATCCATGTCGTCTGGGGTAATTGTAATCTTCAAAATATGGACATGGAAAGCATCCTATTTGTATGAGGCAAGACAACATGTAGGTATAATTTCCTCATGTCCGACAATAAAACTTTGCTTGGGATTGAGTAAACGAAACTACAGATCATCCCAGCCAGTGCAAATCCCCCCTCCCCCACATTATAAATTGGCTCGGTCCAAAACCTAATTTTACGCTTTGAAAATAAACGTAATTTTATGAGATGTCCACATACAAGTCACCACGTACGATTTTATAAAAGTGAAATCTGAACTAGTAAATTGTGAATAAATAGTTATGTATTCAGCTACCCAATGCATCGCCATCGGTAAGTTATTTTCATTGAATTTTTGCCAAAAGTCTGTACATTTTGTTTTTATTAGGAAAACCTCATTGCTCGAATTGTAGTGTTTCAATTCACGACCATTGTATGTGTACTATTTATTTGCCACAAGAAAATTATTATTGCTGAGTTACCACCTAAATAGCCACAGTTTACACAAAAGTAATGAAATATACGCCAACACAACAATGTACGAATTTCCATCGAGTCACCGTTTTACCACATTCTAAATAGCCAGAAAAGACTCGCCTTGCTTACCCTCGAAGGATACATAAGCCATTTTTACCACAATGATCACACAATTGAATTCATCAATATTTACCACGTTAAAATGATAAATGTGAAGTTATTATTTAATAATGACGTACCACCTGACATTTTATTCATTCGTCCAGAGTCTACATAGCCCGTATTTTTTGTATTTGTAAACAGCCAGAGCTTCACAATCAACTTTATCGATCTGATTTTGGTATTTTGATTTAATTGCCATATCATTTCAAGGCATGGCCTTGTAAGGTGTAATCCACAAGAATCAGTGGTCTAAAACAATGCGACCCCATTAGTCTCTTTTGTTGCTTCAAGAATCTATCTCTTCTATATTTTGAGCCCTATTTACAGCACCAGTGTCACAATGAGTTTTAGATAAAGCCCACTAATATGACATTGCAATCTTAAATTTGATGTCATAAGAATAATTGCTTTACATCTGCATTGTTAACATCTTTGGAGTCACTAAGTGTGTCACTTTGGTCACTGTGTGCGGCTCTTTGGTCACTCTGTTCAGGTCTTTGGTCACTATGTGCAGCTGCGTGATCACTATTTAAAGCTTTCCCATAATAATAGGCTTCTTTCACATTATTTGAGTAAGCTGCAGTGTTTGCGTCACTATAAACCGAATCACTGAGAACAGATCTAGGGTAACTAGGAACTACATTAGATTCATGGCTACCGCGAACAACATCGGTATAACTTGGAGGATTTACACTAGGAACAGTACTGGGGCAACTAGGAACAACATTTAAATCACTATGAATTACATGGAAGTCACTAGGAATAGTACTGGGGCCACTAGGAACAACATTTAAATCACTATGAACAACATTGAAGTCACTAGGAACAGCACTGGGGCAACTAGGAACAACATTCAAATCACTATGAACAGCATTGAAGTCACTAGGAACAGCACTAGGGCAACTAGTAACAATTTTCATATCACTATGAACAACATTTAAGTCACTTTGAGAAACACTTGAGTCACTGGGAACAACTATGGAGTCACTATGAACACGATTTGAGTCACTTTTTATGCCTTTTTCCCCATGAATAACATATGAGCCATTCTTGCTGTCTCCATGGATCTCTTTTGAGTGAAGCTGATGATCACTAGCGCTATTGTCACTATGAAGATCGGTGTGGAAATCACTATGAATACAATCTGAGGTAAAGACGTCACTATGAAAATCCGAATGAAAATCGGGATGGATATTGTCATTGTGGTCTTGCAGACCGTTTTCATAACGTTTGTTTAAAAGAGCGTTCTCCTCTTTCACTCTTTCTAAAAATTTGTTTTTCTTCTTTTTCGTCGGTTGTGGATAATTCGAGCTAGCAACGGAATCCGCGTCCGAGTACCGGAACCGCCTGGAATTTCTGTGGTTTCCAGTGCTTCCAGTTCGTTTCAGAACATGGCGGTACCACTTCTTCTTAATCTCATTTTGTACCTAAAAATAATTGAATTACAGAGTGAAATAAATATCGAAAACAACAACGGGATAGGATTTTTTTTTTTTTAAATTCTGACGGTTTTCCACATTTTCTCCAGTTTGTTAAACCATCATCCTTAATTTTTGCTATATTCTTTTTGTTGTCAAATTTAACAAAAGAAATCTTACCTCGGCGTTTAAAAAGCAGAACAATAAGGCAACAAGAAAACCCTGAAAAACGATAAAATGGTAAATAGAATGAAAGGGAAGGCACTCCAATGACGCTGACATATCCAAAGTTATCTTGATTTATCAAATATGTAGAGTCGTTGAGACAATATCAACCCTTGAAACAGTAGGCCAATATTATATCCATTATTGTGCTACCTACTTTATCATATAAATGTACTTGAATGGCCAAAAAACTCAATTCTCGACCAAATGAATGAATTAATGCTTAAATAAATTTAGGAATGAATAAATAAATAAATATATAAATGAATAAATTGATGATAAATAAATAGATAAATATAAATAAATATATGAATGAATGAATAAATGGATAAAAAATAAATAACTAAATATAAATAAATATATGAATGAATAAATGGATAATAAATAAATTAATAAATATAAATAAATATATGAATGATTTAATAAATATATGAATGAATATAGATGGATAATAAATAAATTAAAAAATATAAATAAATTCATGAATGAATAAATAAATAGATAAAATGAATGAATTATAGATATATGAGAGAATAAATTAATGTGCATAGATACATACATACATAAATGGGTGAATAAAAAGAATTAATGATTAAAAGGTGGAATGAAATGCCCCTACCTGAAATGAGTTAAACAGCATTTCTATATACAGTTCTATAAGCTGTGAAAGTGGATCTAGATCGTCCGGTAACCAAATAAATCCCATATAATATACAGCAAATAATGGTACCAAAATTATTGTCGATTTCGCTAAGCGCCTGGGAAAAAAAATATAACAATAACAAAGTTTCCTATTTTCCCAATTTGGCTAATGAACAACGCCATGCAGTGTTCAGTTTTGCTTGGTCAGCGTCTGTAGCCTACTCTTTTTCGATTTCAATTGCAGAGTGATCAAAGTCTGTATAATTACACTCAATATCAGCATAGAAGATAATGTATGGGATTTTTCATACACTAAGTTGGACCGAATGAGACTAGCTCTTACGCAGTTTGCGTCACATACAGAGCCTTTAGCACTGGGCTTGGCCAATCCGATTGACTATGGAATGATTTCTACAAATATCGGGTCAAAGCAAAAATAAAATCCATAGATTTGCCAAGTTGTATATGACGTTCGCAAACGCATATACATGCACTTGCAGCGCCACTGTAATAGTCTATTCTTTGTGATACTAATAGTTATTAAGCCTTCGGGTGAGATATATATAAAAATGAATTTACCTGTATCTATATTTTCGACTACTAGGACAATTAACGGCGGTTAATTTAGTAAACAATAACCTCAAAATATTTACAAATATCAAAAATGTCATCTGAAATGGTGAATAAAGCAAATGAACAATATTAGCTATGTGGACCCTCTGAATAGATATCGAATTGCCAAACCAAAATCCAAATATAATTCCTATATGGGCTTATAGACAATGATTTGTTAGCAAACCAAACTTTGTAGATTCTTTAGAGAAAGTTGTAAAACAAAGATACCAAAGATAAGGAAGGAATATAGTCCTCTAAAAATAATGTTTAAGCGACAGGTTTGTCATTTTCCAGGGATGATGTGGGTCTTAAATATACGTATAAATTATCTTCAGAAGTACTATAATATATGAAGAATAGTCGCATGATCACTTCAAATATACCTCAAACAAGGAGTTTTATTTTCCGTTTCTGATGCTAAAGTTGAAATGTCTGTCTAGATATGATTTTCTGGAAAAACGAGTACTTACTATTACTGCTATAACGATTGGGCCTCGAATGATCCAGTACAATTTTTTCTGATAATGTGCAACATTCCAACAACTGAAATGTTAAAGATTAGTTATGTAACTCACTTCTAGAAAGCGACCGTTTTCGGTCGGTGTTTTTTTTTAAATCTCTATATCCAGAGTTACTGTATATAAAATTTATTTTAGGCGGATTTACTCCAGTTTGTGGAGCTCTAATTTGGGCGTTTTTATTTTGGCAGGCCGTTTTCCGGCACGATTTTAATACAATGTAAAGGCCTGTATATTTTCTACCCACTTCAGACTAATATCCCCCAGTACTTGTCATTATGCAGTTTGACCAACTGCCAAACCCCTGTCAATCAGGATCCCGTTAGACCAGTCAGGCCCCTAGTCCGGCTTGATTGTTTGGGAGAGAGTAATATATCCGGAAGGGCAATGTGTGATTAGTTAGATGATTTGGGTGAGCCAGCAGATTTTTCCAGGAAACAATTCAATTTTCGGTGATACATTTCATTCAATACTTACTAAGAATCGTCGTAATAATATCTGCTCACGCCCCAAGCTACAGCAAAAATCACCGGAAGACCTGAAAATATTTCAAGGACATTTGATAAAGCATCAATGATGCTGCAGTTCCACTAAGTGTTAGATGACTGCATTAGTTTTAGTGGAATTGCAAGAACAACAGAATTTTTGTGTTAAATTGGAAAGGTACACATACACAATTTTAGAAAACCTCTTTTATTGACAATGACAACGTCACTGACATCGTAAACGTATGTTAGATGCTTGGAGCATATCAGAAGAAATAAATTGTTAAGGCCACTTTCCCGGGTAAAATTCCTGTTAGCACACTGCACGCCTTCAATACATGTAGCAATCAGAATCATAAATATGACCAGCAATAAGGCCAGAAGTAATACATATTAAAGAAATGGGAAGTAACTCACCCCATCCTAGCAATATGAACCATCGTAATTTGAGTTTTTTAATGTGGACAGATAAACTCAGTAGTAACTGTAGATAAAGGCCTTCTATAAATATCCATATAATACTTGTCAATATCATATAATTCAACACGGTAAAAAACGTTTTACATCCCACATGCTAAAAAATATGATAAAAATGACAGTTTTAAAGGGATGGTCTGCCAAATTTTATTATCAAAAACATCGTAAATTATACATGAAAATATTTTTATAAAAATGCCATTAATATTATTTTTTAAAAGGTTTGATAAGGATCTAAATAAACGTGTTTAAAATACACCTTTTACCACTTATATATATCTACTTGATCAACGCGGATTTCTCAAAATGGATAAATTAGTTCAAAGTGATACTTCTCTAGTTCTCAAGAAAGGTCAATATGAGTATATATTCATCATTGAACTTACCTGGTTTCATAAAGTAACAGAATCTCTTAAAATCACAACACCAAGTCATTTTTTTAAAAACGCTTAATCAAATGAATCTTTGTGGATACTTACTTAGTTTTTGGATATTGATTTATGTTATGTACGTTATTTATGTTATTTATGACAGCAGGTATATTTAGTGAAGAATAGAGCTCTTACTGGCCAAGTTTAAAATTTTCAAATTTTATGTTCATTCTAAGACCTATTATCCCTTCAAAACTTTGTTCCATAGTTTTCATTAATTTGAACCTTTAATTTTTCCGACTGTCTAAAACAAAGTATACCATACACACGATTGTTCAAATAGATAATGTGTGTACAAGGAGTATGGGCATCGGTGTCGTGTCCAAACCATACCGCTATTCGTCTTACTTATTCGATACTCGAGGGGTTGAAATATAGGCGAGGAAAAATTATGTATTCGTGGTTATGCTTTGTCCAATCAAATTTGGCTCTATAATCTTTCTAGGAAATTTCATCCAATGGAATCAAGGCACTAATGAAAACGAAGTGTAGTGGGCTTAGTTTAATACGGGTAAATAAGACCATGTTAAAACAAGGTGTATTGGGCTTAATTGATAAATGGATATCTAAGCATACACTTACAAGACCAGTGGTGAATTCATAAGCGCCATCTTCCCTCTGAATGACGTCATTGGGGAATCCGATATCACCGACCAGTAAAATCTCTTTCAACAATGATATGAAGGCACGGAATAAATACACTAGAAACAGGTTCACGTGGATCAGATTTCTCGGGCATCGTAACCTCCTGCAAAATGGCAAGAACACATTGGAAATCGGACTACATGTATGTGGATATGAAAAACTTTCAGATAGAAACATTAGTTAATAAAGCCTAATTTAGGCCTTTGATCAATTTAGATGATTTAGAAAATTAGATGATTAGAACAATATAATCAACCGTTTTGTGCATCATGACCTACGTATCGACGGATACTAGTATTGCCTGAGAGAGGGCAGCCTGGGCTGAGATTAGACACCCTTTTCCTGACAATTAAATACTTGCCTAAAATACAGCATAATAAAAACTGCTAAAATGAGGGTGAAGAGGGAGAGCGAGTAACCAATTATATACAGAACCTTGACTCGCGGGATGTTTTCCTGCAATTGAAAATTGATATGAAATGAAATTACGATGTTTTAGTTTTACGATGTCTCCACCTCATTGGCTGAATAATAACCGTATTAAATAACGGACGTCCTTACCTGATTTGTGGCATTAGGCAATCTTTTTTATTTCCATCTGAGGATTAATCTTTATAACAGGCCAATTATTTTATTAAATCAGAACGACCATTTTAGCCGGATCCATTGACATGCGTGTTAAAATTTAAAAACTGCTACATTTTCAACTATTTGTTTCAAGAAGGATTTAGTTTAAGCTTTTTGACTTCATTATTTCTCCGATATTGTTTTATTGGGAACCATCAAGTTCTCTAAATGGATATTATGTAGCCCCTACAGATGCAAGCTTTGTGTTTGAAAACCAATGTAATATGTTTATATATATAGTATATAAAACTAACCTGAAGAAGTGGTGAGACTGTTTTAGGTTGAATGATACAGTGGGAGTAGTCTGTCCAGGTTTGGTTGGTTTCTGGACTAATATACCAGCTTCCATTCTCTAAACATTTTTTATACGCAAACTCTGCAAATAAAGGGAAAATATTGAATAATGAACACATTGTATTGATTATGTGCCTTACCTTTTGTCCACGAGTGCAACTTTTTTTTGAGTAAGTCGTGTTCAATTTCTTTGTTAACGCCATGTTCAATTTCTTTGTTAACGTCATGTTCAATTTTTTTCGATAACGTTATGTTCAATTTCTTCGTTAATGTCATGTTCAATTTTTTCGTTTATGTCATGTTCATTTTCTTCGTTTATGTCATGTTCAATTTCTTTGTTAACGTCATGTTCAATGTTTTGTTAACGTCATGTTCAATTTCTTTGTTAACGTCATGTTCAATTTTTTCGTTAATTTCTTCGTTAATGTCATGTTCAATTTCTTCGTTAATGTCATGTTCATTTTCATACGTTAGCGTTTATTAGAATTTCAATTATAATGTCTATAACAAATTTTATTGAACGTCAATAAATCATTATGTACAGGGTATCCACGTTAACGTCTTTGACGAATTTCATCTCCTAAGCCCCCCCCCCCCTTCTCATTTTTAAAGCCCCCTACCATCATACAGTTGTTTACTATCGTACTTTATAATACCCAGGCGAAGATTTATCAACCTAGTAAATAATATGATAGGTATCAGAAAAAACACATTCTCATGATCACGTGAAATATGTTCGCGTCAAATCTCTACGCTGTGTTACAAGTCAAGAATTTATGAGGCTAAACAATAACAATATTTATTAGCCTGAGATTTTCTTTTAATAGCATTTTGATAATTGCTTTCTTCAAGGGATATTTTCGTTTAATATTATCCTACCTCAAACAGTTTAGGTTCTAGCGCTTCTGGCTATTCTCATACATATTCAAGAACTTAATCAACCATTGAAAATGACCAATCTGTCAATTACCCAGCTGATCTCAATTTCAGCTAACTTTAAGATTTTTCAACCCGGTTCCCCCCTTGTCGTAATGTAGGTAGGTAAATCGTCTAGGCGTTCGGACAGGACAATTAACGACCCTAGCACAATTCTCCTCATTGCACACTACGAAAGTGTATCGTAAAGTTGAGTTTTGTTCTCATATATAATTTTGTTTCCGAACGAAAATGAACATTGAAAAATGACAATCAAAGAAATATGGTCATGGGTATTACCAGACGAGGAATGAAATTTAATTTCAATTACACGTTGCGCTTTTCGGGTTGAATAGTCTGCGTCTGGTTCGTATGAATTGATCGCTTTTCATACATTGATGCCTGATCACTTTTACATACATTGATGCCTGATCACTTTTACATACATTAATGCCTGATCACTTTTACATACATTGATGCCTGATCACTTTTACATACATTGGTGCATGATCACTTTTACATACATTGATGCCTGATCACTTTTACATACATTGATGCCTGATCACTTTTACATACATTGATGCCTGATGGCTTTTCATACATTGATGCCTGATCACTTTTACATACATTGATGCCTGATCGCTTTTCATACATTGATGTCTGATCACTTTTACATACATTGATGCCTGATCACTTTTACATACATTGATGCCTGATCACTTTTACATACATTGATGCCTGATCGCTTTTCATACATTGATGCCTGATCACTTTTACATACATTGATGCCTGATCACTTTTACATACATTGATGCCTGATCACTTTTACATACATTGATGCCTGATCACTTTTACATACATTGAGGCCTGATCACTTTTACATACATTGGTGCATGATCACTTTTACATACATTGGTGCCTGATCACTTTTACATAAATAAACTAATCGAAACTAAATCATCGACGAAGCAAATTTCTTTGCTGTTTTTTTTTTTCGAGATTACAGCTAACAGTACAAATAATATGATACATACCGGAAGTGTCAAATCTATTTATATAAGACGGACAATGTTGTTCATGGACTTGGCCTGCCTCGGAATCTGGCCAACATAAAACATTGTCAAATTGTCGGGGACAAAACACACCTGAAAATATAATGGAATAGAGTTTATGATCTAATTCGCTCCACATGATTAGGTGTTTGGAGGTAACGCCACAATGTCCAATGATGGGAATTTGGTTAGAACCATGGCATAGCGGCATAGCCTAAATCCACAACCGACGAATCACTTCTTGAACAACTTAGGTTCTCAACCTTTTCTTTCTATTACCCTTATATACCTTACTAATCCCACCCGATAACCCTTACGTCTTCATTGGCCCATGTAGAGAACAGTAGGACGTAAAACTCCAAACATTTTATAATAATGCTAATTTCATTTCATATAAACCCTTATTATTCCATGCTTTTTTCTTAATATTCTTAATACATTTGGACTGGAAAGAACTAACTCATTACTTCATGCAGCATCAAACAATCTTGTAAAAGCCTCACACCTTGAAGTAGTATAGGCTTCCTTTAAAGAAAGGGCGGGAAAGATTGTATAGTAGCTGACGACGTTTGTTTTTATGTGTGGGAAAACGCCAGGGGTCGCTAGTATCACATGCTTAAACTTTAACAACATTTTGTAATACTATATTTAGCTTTTAAATTATTTCTTTACAATAATGCGATGGCAGTCGCCATTCTTTTTCGCTTAACGAGGTTGATGTATGGCCTTAACACTTCTACACTCAGTTTTATGTTTCACTTATATTTATAAACCTATGACGGCAAATCTCTTTCATGTTAAGGATTCCATTAAATGTAATGACCTTGGAACGCTGGCAGGTGGAATCAAAACTTCGTGGCTGCAACGAAGTCTAAAAGTTTGGACCTTTTGTAAAACCCGAGGTTTAACAATCGATGCGCTTTCTTCCTTCGCTGTTTTACAAATCCAAGCATAAACTCATAGTCGTGTTTTATATTTATCTCTTACAACTTGCTGGTTTGAATATTCACATGATTTGACTCTATGAATACAACACGTGTTTACAGTGACGTATTAGGGAGTAAAGGCTACGAAAGCACAGGCACAGGTGGTATAAGTTTAAAGTTCTATTTGAAAAAACAAAATGTGTGTTAATAATTATTATTAGTTGTTTGTAAATCTGTGTTCTGTATTCTTTTAATTGTATTTAGGGTGTGGGTCATTGAACCATGCCACCCCCCTCTTAAATTCATTTCTTTTCTCCTTATTTCCGATGTAACCACTATCTATAGAGTGCCTTTCATCGTCATTACCTTCAACATGCTTTAAGGCTATGTCCCTTTTCTCCCCTTTTCCCATTAAACTTTTCAGTTTCACAAGTAAAAAACATTTATTATAATATCCATTGATATTAATGTTCCTGTGGGAACCAGTAGTATTTTTTTTACATTTCAGATTATAAAGATTATAGATGATTACTTGATCTTTTCATTCCATATTTTTTTGCACAACTGCACATACGATACTCTTATCACTGGAGGTAATGCCTACATGCCTGTGCCTGTGCTTTCGTCGCATTGCTTAACCACAATGTTACAACCTACAATCCCCAACTTGTGAAATGTCTTATTTTTTAGTGAAAATCAAGCCCTCATGGGGAATTGGACTTTCTTTCTTTCGCTTTAGAGAAACGGCCAGGTCACTGAAATAATCAAACAATTAAAGGGCGACAGTATTACGTTAGACCAAGAAGTAACGGAAGTAGGTCCGTAGTCGGACTCAACCCTTGCCCCCTTGTAGGGACTGAACGGAAGAGAAACAACGTGCTAAATATGATCTGCTTATGTATCCGTGACCTTTGAAAAAGTACACAACCCTCCAAATAGTTAGCTGCTTAACAAAACGAATAAGTTTTTTTTCTGATATATTGAACAACTAATGGGGTTACTTGATGTTACTGATATCACTCACTTACCAGTTAATGTAATAGGGTCTGAGTTCATTTTTTCATAACATTTTTCTTCAGCCGCGTTCAATTTCTTCATTTGTTCATTCTCTCGAAACTCCCCTCCCTGAAACGATAAAACAAAATTGATTATTTTTCCCTTAAGTTCATACAGGTCATGAAAAAAAAAACCGCGGAAGGTTTGTCTTGAAAAATCAGGAGATTTGGTGAAAAGTCTAAAAAGAGCGGACAACGTATTCTCCGGGAATCAAATGTAGGCTATAGTAGTAAACCATGTCATTATTGCGAGAAATGCAGTGATTAATAAATAAATAAATGAATAAAAAAATAAATAGTTCAAGTCAATTTATAAATGAATGAATAAAATAAATGAATTAACTAATGAAAAATAAAAATTAAATTGAAAATAAGGAACGGAACGAAGAAATAAAAAAGTTAGAGAGTAGAGGAAGGAGTGACACTGAAGGGTTCAAACACATTGAGATAAAAGGAGATGGGAACTGTTTTTATAGATGTATAAGTATGCTTTTATATGGACATGAAGATAGTCACGACACCATCAGAGAAGAAATTTTACGAAGAATGAATGTCGATCGAATTGTCTACCAGCCATTAATCGAAGGAGATTTTGAACAGCATGTTCAAGCACAACTTAGTACAGATGGAGCGTCTACTTCATGGGCAACCGAGGCAGAAATTCTTGCAGCGTCCAGTGAATTTAAATGCAAAATATTTGTCTTAAGTTCCATAAACAATCAACAAGAATGGGACTGTTTGATATCAACTATGACAAAGAAGGGCATAAATCAAATTCGAGCTGGATAGCCATAATTCACAAGAATAATTATTTCAACCTCTTGGTCCCAGACCTGAACCGAATACTGGTAGGAAGAAAAAAGAAATTACGGACTGGTTCGAGATGACGGCTACCAATAAAGAAAGAAAGAATGAGAATGAAAAAGATAGCTTGCCAGGCAAGGTAATATACGCCCACTGGCAGCATTTATTTCAAATAAAAACTTTTCAGTAAGGTTATAATAAGTGGAATGAATTATTCAACCTACCAACCTATTTTATTCTAGGCTCTCTAGTTTCATTAAAAACTGTCAAGAATTGTACCTAATAACAGCTCATTAAATATTTTTCGGTATTTTTATGATTTGCAATAGGGTTCACCCTTAATAATATTTTGATATTTTTAATTCTTAATAAGGCTCATCCTTGGTTGATATTAAACAATTTCAGCGAGTTTTGTCAAAAAGGAATGTTTAGAGTGTTCACAAGCCAAAAGTTGAAAGCGTTTTTGAAAACAGGCGCAATAAATGACACTAAATATTTTTCGATTTATCTGATTTTCAATAGGGTTTATCCTTGTGAGAAAACAAATACTAAAACCAAGTTTCATCAAAATCCATTCAAAATTGTTCTTTCTAGAGTGTTTGCGAGTTAAATTGAACGCGTTTTCAAAAACAAGGTCAATAACTTGTACTAAATATTTTTGGATTTTCAATAGGGTTCATCCTTGGGAGACAACAAATACTCCAGCTAAGTTACATCAAAATCCATTACAAATTGTTCTTTCTAGAGTCTTTACAAGCTAAAATTGAACGCTTTTCAAGAACAAGGGCTATAACTTACACTAAATATATTTCTATTTATTTGATTTATAATAGGGTTCATCCTTGGGTAAAAACAAATACTCAAGCCAAAGTTAATCAAAATCCATTAAGAATAGTTCTTTCTAGAGTGTTTACAAGCTAAAATTGAATGCGTTTTCAAGAACAAGGGCAGTAACTCATACTAAAAAATTTTTCAATCTAGCTGATTTTCAATAGGGTTCATCCTTGAGTTATAACACACTCTCACACCAAGTTTCATCAAATTCATCAAGAATTGTGCCATGTAGAGTGTTTACGAGGCAAAAATCGAACACGTTTAAAAGAACAAGGGCACTAATTCATATTAGATATATTTTGATATTTTTAATTTTCAATTAGGCTCATCCCTTGCGATATCCAACAATTTCAGTGAGATTTGTCAACATAGGTCATGAATTGTACCTTCTAGAGTGTTTATTAGCCAAAAAGTTAAACCCGTTTTCAAACACAAGGGCAATAACTGACACTAAATATATTTCGATTTATTTGATTTTCAATAAGGTTCATCCTTGGGTAAAAACAAATACTCAAGCCAAGTTTTATCAAAATCCATTAAGAATTGTTCTTTCTAGAGTGCTTACAAGCTAAAATTGAACGCGTTTTCAAACACAAGGGCAATAACTGATACTAAATATTTTTCGATTTAAATGAATTTCAATAGGGTTCATCCTTAGGTGATTACTCATGCCAAGTTATGTCAAAATTGCTCAAGAATTGTGACTTGTAGAGTGTTTACAAGGCAAAAATCCAACACATTTTATAGAACAAGGGCAATAATTCCTATTAAATATATTTCGATATGTGCTATTTTCAAAAGGGTTCATTCTTTGGTGATATTAAACAATTTCAGCAAGTTTCGTCAAAATCGGTCAATAACTGTGCTTTGTAGAGTGTTTACAAGCTAAAAATTGAACGCGTTTTCAAAAACAAGGGCAATAACTGATATTAATTTTTTTTCGATTTGACTGGTTTTCAATAGGCTTCATCCTTGGGTGATAACAAATACTCAGGCCAAGTTTCATTAAAATCCATTAAAAATTGTTCTCTCAAGAGTGTTTACAAGCTAAAATTGAACGCGTTTTCAAGAACAAGGGCAATAACTCATACTAAATGTTTTTCGATTTCGCTGATTTTCGATAGGGTTTATCCTTGAGTTATAACATACTCTCACACCAAGTTTCATCAAAATCGGTCAAGAATTGCACTTTGTAGAGTGTTTACGAGCCATTCAAGAACAAGGGCACAAACTCATACTAATTTTTTTCCGATTTCGCTGATTTTCAATAGGGTTCATCCTTGCGTGATCATAAACACTCATATTAAGTTTCATCTAAATCCGTCAAGAATTACACCGTGTAGAGTGTTTACGAGCAATTGTGGACGGACGGACGGACCGACGGACGGACGGACGGACGGACGGATGTGGGTGACGACAATATGCGCCCCCCATTTCATGTGGGCATATAAAAATATGACGTCGTAACGATCATTTTGACGTCGTGTCAACCGAAAACATTCCAAACTGAAATTTAGAAATAGAAGGACGAGAAAAATGTGATCATAGACTACTTTGAGTGTTTCTGAAGAAGGCATTAAGCCGAAACGTAATCAAACAGGACAATTTTATACAATTTTAATTGTTTTCTCCTATTTTGGGGATTTGTGATATAATGAAAATTAAAAATATGGAATGGAATGGATAAATAAAAAAATAAAGAATTTGAAATAAAAAATAAAGAATTGGAATGGAGAAATAAAAATAAATATGTAATTTTCAATAACAATAAAATAAGAAGAAAAATAACAAAAAATAACGAATAGAATTAAATAAATAAATTAAGAGATAATAAAACAGAAAAGAATCAAAAAATGAAAAATAGAAATAAAGATAAAATAAATGAATTTATGAATATGTGCCACTAGCCACATGTTATGGAATGCATAGGTGGGTCACTTCAATCTGGCAGTTAACACCTGGCAAAAACATAAACCGCATTTTTTGCCCTTGTTCGCTTATCTAGTTAAAAAATTCCGGGAGAAGCGTAAATACTTGCCCCATATTAAAATTTCTAACTTCCTTATGCAGTGAACCATACAATAGTTAAAAATTTATAGATCCATCGTGGTTACGAGTTGATATTTCATGGAAATTTGATCCATCGTGATAACGGAATATTCGTGATTATCAGAAGGAATCTAGATTAGACGATAGTGATTATAATATAGTATCTAGATCCATTTTGATTTTCATAGAGTATCTTGATCCATGGTGATTTTCATAGGGTATCTAGATCCATTGTGATTATCATAGAGTATCTAGATCCATCGTGATTATCATAGGGTATCTAGATCCATTGTGATTATCATAGGGTATCTAGATCCATCGTGATTATCATAGGGTATCTAGATTCATTGTGATTATCATAGGGTATCTAGATCCATTGTGATTACCATATAGAATCCAGATCCATCTTGATTATTATAGGGTATCTAGATCCATTGTGATTACCATATAGTATCCAGATCCATCGTGATTATTATAAGGTATCTAGATCCATCGTGATTATGATAGGGTATCTAGATCTATCGTGATTATTATGGGGTATCTAGATCCACCGTGATTATCATGAGTATGTAGATCTATCGTGATTATTATAGGGTATCTAGATCCATTGTGATTATCATAGGGTATCTAGATATATCGTCATTATCAATTATCATAGGGTATCTGGATCCATCGTGATTATCATAGGGTATCTGGATCCACCGTGATTATCATAGGGTATCTAGATCCACCGTGATTATCATAGGGTATCTAGATCCACCGTGATTATTATAGGGTATCTAGATCCATCGTGATTATTATAGGGTATCTGGATCCTCCGTGATTATCATATGGTATCTTAACCCACCGTGATTATCATAGGGTATCTAGATCCATCGTGATTATCATAGAATATGTAGATCCATAGTGATACGTGATTATCGACGATCGAGGGTATTTTGTTGTACAATACACTCAGTATACGATATGTGAAGTAACAAAATCATTCAAGAATTGCTGTTATGGTGATATGTGTAGAGCGCTTATGAAACTTTCTCTGGTGTCATTGACCTATGTATAAGTAAGTGAGTAAGGGAGGTTCTTACGCAAGAAGGCGGAGTTAAATAATGCATCTAAATTTATCATTTATCGTGTACTAAACTGCGTTAAAGCCACAACAAGTGCGGAATAACAGATGAAAACTTGCGGTCAAAGGTGAACGGTTTATTCATTTTTGTTAACCTAAAAGCCATTAATCTCATGTACGAATAGAAAAAAAAATACCAGATTCATCTTTGTACGAAGTATAAAAAAACTGAACATATTAATGGGCTAATAATGTCTTCATTTGTTTTCATAGTTTGTAGTCCGAAACTGGTGATAGGATCAAGCCGACTATCGAAACGAAATGATCCGACAACAATCGGAATCGAGTTGGTCGTTAAAAATTCCTTGTGCTCCCAGATTCTGGCGGTCGACAAAAAACATAGTGCTCTCAGATACTGACGGTCGTTAAAGACCATAGTGCTCTCAGATTCTGACAGTCGTTAAAAACCATAGTGCTCTCAGATTCTGGCGGTCGTTGAAAACCATAATGCTTTCAGATTCTGGTTGTCTTGAAAACCATAGAGCTCTCAGATTTTGGCGGTCGTTGAAAACTATAATGCTCTCAGATTCTGGCGGTCGTTGAGAACCATAGTGCTCTTAGATTCTGGAATTCGTTGAAAACCATAATGCTCTCAGATTCTGGCTGTCTTAAAAACCATAGTGCTCTTAGATTCTGGCGGTTGTTGAAAACCAAAATGCTCTCAGATTATGGCGGTCGTTGAAAACCATAACACTCTCGGATTCTGGCTGTCTTGAAAACTATAGTGCTCTCAGATTCTGGTGGTAATTGAAAACCAAAATGCTCTCAAATTCTAGCGGTCGTTGAAAACCATAACGCTCTCAGATTCTGACAGTCGTTAAAAACCTATAATGCTTTTAGATTCTGGCTGTCAGCGGAGTAACATTCTACATATACTTCTATGCTCTTGGGATAATGCAGTAGGACAAACCCGTACAGTGGTTGATAAAGCAGTACGTCCTGTTACACACGGGGCCTTGGTTTATTGACCCATTGGACCTCCATCCATTCCTTCAGCCTACATCACTGACAAGGGTGAACCAAGAGCATTATTTCGAACCCATGCCGAAATCGAACCCTGGAACTTCAGGTTAGTGGGTGTCACCCTTTCCTATATATCGGATATATTACGCATGTTTCGGATTATTGACTGTGAGGTTATACATAATAGACCGAATTCTGAGGGCCCGATGAAGAAAATATTTGAAATAATTCGGAGTTACGGTTGTCATGTTGTTGTCAGCCGAAGCTGTCACATGTTTCTTGGTTTTGAAGTGACGGAAACTGACAGTGATGTAATGTTTTGCTGAAAATAGATTCAAATTCAAACTATTTTTGGAAATAATTGCAGTTGTTTCTTGGATATGATTTACGTGTTTGTATTGTTTAGAAAGAAAAGCAGGCTTTGTATTCTCGAGACGATCTTTGCTTCTAACACTAACACTAATTTTCTACGATATCCTAGTGTCAATTTTTAACAATGTTTCTAAGATGTCTTAGGGTCTTGACTTTTTACTCTGTTTCTATGATGTCATAGGGTCTTATCTTCTAACACTGTTTCTATGATATCCTAGGATATTATCTTCTAACACTGTTTCTATGATGTCCTAGGATATTATCTTCTAACACTGTTTCTATGATGTCCTAGGATATTGTCTTCTAACACTGTTTCTAGGATGTCCTGGGATATTATCTTCTAACACTGTTTCTAGGAGGTCCTAGGGTATTATCTTCTAACACTGTTTCTAGAATGTCATAGGGTCTAATCTTGTAACACTGTTTCTATGATGTCCTAGGATATTATCTTCTAACACTGTTTCTATGATGTCCTAGGATATTATCTTCTAACACTGTTTCTATGATGTCCTAGGATATTATCTTCTAACACTGTTTCTATGATGTCATAGGGTCTTATCTTCTAACACTGTTTCTATGATATCCTAGGATATTATCTTCTAACACTGTTTCTATGATGTCCTAGGATATTATCTTCTAACACTGTTTCTATGATGTCCTAGGATATTGTCTTCTAACACTGTTTCTAGGATGTCCTGTGATATTATCTTCTAACACTGTTTCTAGGAGGTCCTAGGGTATTATCTTCTAACACTGTTTCTAGAATGTCATAGGGTCTAATCTTGTAACACTGTTTCTATGATGTCCTAGGATATTATCTTCTAACACTGTTTCTATGATGTCCTAGGATATTATCTTCTAACACTGTTTCTATGATGTCCTAGGATATTATCTTCTAACACTGTTTCTAGGATGTCATATGGTCGTAACCTCTTACACTGTTTCTAATATATACTTGTGTCACAACTTCTAACACTGTTTCTGGGATATCAGAGAATAACATCTAAGGTTCTCGAGGATTCTACAAGCTGGTCCTTTGTGAATATTCCTATTTTATGAAGATAACAATATCATCCTGTCCCTTGTAAACAAATAACTTTTTCTCACTCACTATTCCCTGGTTCTAAGTTAATATTTTCTAGACTATTTTGTATTTGTTGTTCGTCTACAATCAACGCGTCGAGTTATTTACTAGGTTGATTAAACAATGGAGTAACGTCATAGAAAGAGCAAGGTCACGTCGTAGTAAAGCTCGATTGTGACGACATTTCCGTAAAGTTTGGTAACAGCATTTCCGGATTCCTGGATTTCTTTGAAAAATACCAATAACAATTATTATAAAATTCTATAATTTTGGGGAAAATATGCAAAATTTAGGAAATCGAATCAATTATGATTTGAAAGGTTGAGAATGATTTTAGAATAATAAATAATGGTAAACAAATTAACAGCACCGGTCTGTGGCACCAGATAAAAGATTTCCAGGAAAGATATTGGGTATATATAGAAGTTTGAACTTTTATATTGATGTGTAGTAAAGAGTTGGGTCTGGCTGACCTACCTTGTTCATGGTATAAAACTTTAAAGATCGTAAAGGTTCTTTACTAAAAACACCAACATGCTCAATGTAGGACAAGCTGTGGGCATGTTTTTCGCTAATTCTGTTTTAGGGACTCATCACTTGGCCACATTCTTGAAACAATCTTATCGAAGATGTCCTTGAGTCTTATCTTCTAACACTGTTTCTAGGATGTCCTATGATATTATATTCTTACACTGTTTTTAGGATTCCCAGATATTAGTTTTTGATATTAAAACAACCTAAAAGACTGTGGTTAGCCTTTTTTATACGCCTACGTGTGATGTGAAGGGTAATTTGTCTTCACCCGTAACCGTCCGTCCGTCCACAATTGCTCGTTAACACCCCAGAAGACACAATTCTTGGCGGATTTTGACGTAACTTTGTGTGAGTGTTCGTAATAACCCAAGGATGAACCCTATTGAAAACACCAACATGCTCAATGTAGGGGGCATGGTTTTGGCTAATTCTGTTTCGGGGACTCATCAAATGGCCACATTCTTGAAACAATCTTATCGAAGAGATGTCCTTAAGTCCTATCTTCTAACACTGTTTCTAGGATGTTCCAGATTATCTTCTAACACTGTTTTTAGGATGTTCTATGATATTATCTTTTAACACTGTTTTAAGGATGTCCCATGATATTATCTTTTAACACTGTTTTTAGATATTAGTTTTTGATATTACAAGAACCTAAAAGGCCGTGGTTAGCCAGTTTTATACGCCTACGTGAAATGTGTGGTGTATTGTCGTCACCCATGTCCGTCCGTCGGTCCACAAAACACAATTCTTGGCAGATTTTGACGTAACTTTGTGTGAGTGTTCGTAATAACTCAAGGATGAACCCTATTGAAAATCAGCGAAATCGAAAAAAAAAATAGTATAAATTATTGCCCTTGTCCTTAAAAAAACTTGTAAACACTCTATGTGCAAATTTTGACGGATTTTGATTAAACTTGGTGAGAGAGTGTGTTATAAGTCAAGGATGAAATCAGCGATATCCGAAAATATTTAGTCAAGAGTACTAGATCTAGACCTAACTGTTCACCACATATTCTCTACAAAATTGCCTCCAACTGGAAAGTAACTTTGTATTTCTATAACCTATGTTATGATCGCATCTTTGTAGAGAAAAGACGAGTCGTCATTTTAACATTCAAACGCCAATAATTTCGGCGAAAAAAAAAACAAACAGTTACGTCCCGTGGACGCCTAGCCTTGAGCGAACAATGGAGTAACGTCATTGAGAAGCAAGCTTTCGTCTTAACGTAGGTCGATTGTGACGACATTTCCGCGAAGTTTGATAAAAGTATTTCCGGATTCCTGGAAATTCTTTGAAAAATGCCAATAACAATTATTATAAAATTCTATAATTGTAGGGAAAATATGCAAAATTTAGAATATCGAATCCATTATGATTTGAAAGGTTGAGATTGATTTTAGAATAATAAATAATGGTAAAATAATTAACAGCACCGATCTGTGTCACCAGATAAAAGATTTCCAGGAAAGATATTGGGTATATATAGAAGTTTGAACTGTACTATTGATGTGTGGTAAAGAGTGGGGTCTGGCTGACCTACCTTGTTCATGGTATAAAACTTTAAAGATCGTAGAGGTTCTTTACTAAAAACACCAACATGCCCAATGTAGGACAAGCTGTGGGCATAGTTTTAGCTAATTCTGTTTTGGGGACTGGCTTCATATTTGAAACAATCTTATCGAAGGGATGTCCTTGACTCTTATCTTCTAACACTGTTTTTAGGATTCCAAACACTGTTTTTAGGATTCCAAGATATTAGTTTTTGATATTACTACAACCTTAAAGGCCGTGGTTAGCCATTTTTATACGCCTACATGTAATGTGGAGGGTATATTGTCTTTACCTATGTCCGTCCGTCCTTCCACAATTTCTCGTTATCACCCCAGAAGGTACAATTCTTGGCGGATTTTTACTTAACTTCGTATGAGTGTTCTTAATAACCTAAGGATGAACCTATTGAAACACCAACATGCCCAATCTAGGACAAGCTGTGGGAATGTTTTTGGCTAATTCTGTTTTGGGGACTCATCACCTGGCTACATTCTTGAAACAATCTTATCGAAGGGTGATTTTTGTTCACTAGGTATCTTCACACCAATCAAAATAATAAGAAAAAGAATTTAAAAAGTTTACGTAAATGAGCTTGTAGTTCCACCTTATGATCTATTTAGTTAAAAAGTAAGGGCCACTTATCTCTTTAGCATTCATTAATTTGAGCACCTCACATTGTTCAACCTACCGAGTCCTAAAAAATCAGAATGTTCCCTTAAGACCCTTTCCTGGCTTTCTCGTTTCTTCTCCCTTTTGCCCCACTTTCTCGTAATCGTATTAATCGAGGGTAGTAATAGCCGCCATCGGCTTCCATATTATTCTCCGTAGAGTTCTCTCTACAAATGGAAATCGGAATACTATGTGATTTTATTTGTTTTGTTAGTTCACGAAAGCGTGCACAATAGATGCATGGCAAAAATCGCGAAGGGAAAATTTAATATCTTGAATATTTATCACTCATGCTTATATAAAATATAATATTGTTTATAATAAACGAAACAGGTACATAGCTGAAACATTAGACATTTCGTCACCCGTGATTTTATTATTGAGGAATCGGACCCTGTCTTCCTTTCCTGTGTCATCATGTCCGATTTCTTATTAAAGCGACTGTATTGGGCCTAGTAAGGATGTCCTGTGTGGTGACCGGATGAATAACCGATGGGGTCCGGTGGTGTAAGAAAACCAGTTGTGCATAAACCTTCAAAATAAAATAGGAGGGCAATCCAGTAAACGAGGTTTACGGTTACGTACACGGTGCATACGCTTCCATACACGAAACACACACTTCTTCTATTTACTATTCGTCTTCATTGGCCCATATGGTGCAAAATAAGTAGGACGTAAAACTTCATTCATTTTATTTCATTTCATTTACTATTTACGTATTTGCATCAACCGACATCGTACGCCTCGCCTGACACCATACACTTTTTTCCGATCCCATCAGTAGCAGTGCGGGGGTCGATACTTTCTAAACTTCCTACACAAGACACGTGTTGAAAATGGAGCAATGTTTTATTGACAATTTTGTGAGTCGAGATCAATAAGATTCCTCGTAGCTAAATAAGCTGTTTTTATTATATGTTGTATACTCTATATTATGTAATACGATTGCTGGTTTGTCAAATTGGATTTGCCGTTTTTTAAGGCCGTTCCAGGATTTAAAAAATGTGGCTATTTGATTGGTGAACAAAGCTTTTTTGAAAATTGACCAATGAGATGAGAGGAAAATTATTCCAAGTCTAGGTTGAGGGATTAACTTATAGCCAATAATGAAAATCAGGCATTGATTGAATCATTTATTATTATTATTATTATTTTTCTAGTTAAAAGAGATGAAGAAGGCTAATCCGTAAGATCCCAGAGAATGTAAGTTGTTTCCAATCATATTGACCAAGCACTAGCTGGTAAAATCAAGATAAGAAAACAGTAATCTATTCGGGTGAATAAAACACAACTAGAAATTAATTTTATGATTGACCAAAGAAATGACGGGAACACTAAAAATCAGTTTTCGTTGTTAAAGCCTCAGCTGGTAGAAAAGATCTTTGAATCCCATTCGTTATCTTTATACTTTCTATCAACTCGACGCCTTAAGTTTTTGTAGATTTGTGGACGTTATGATATTGGAAACAGTTGACCTGTGAATATGAGCTATGTAATTAAGATGGGAATGATAAAGTTAAACAACAGTAGCTAGGGGTATCTTTTTACAACTAAATTACACCGGCCTAGATTTCTCTATACATAATTCTAAACCTAATTACGATTTTTGTAGGGATTACAGTTAAAACCAATCTGAGTAAAGTACGTACCCATATTTCGTTTCGTTTAGGGGTTACTCACTCATTCGAAATCTTAAACTATCTTTAAAGGGACAGACGGGCCTATACAAAATTCGCTACCATAACAGTGTTAATTATTATATTCGTTAATATTAAAAACTCTTTTTTTTTAAATATCTATTTGATCAAACTGAATTTGTTTAAATAGGGTTGATTTAAAACGGAACTTACTAATTGTTTATTAAGGAAATTTACCTAGTCCGGGTGTTTATAATGGCTCTATATTATTAATTGAAACCTTCAGAATATATAGGTGACATAATAATATTTGTCTACAATTAAGCGTTTATTGAATCCGTATTTACAATAAAGACAATTATTCATAATGTTATTCCTGTAAATCTTATAATCATATTATCCAGAAAATGATATGAAATGAATGGAGTTTTACGTCCTACTCCTGAAAAAGAAAATACCGTTTGACTTGAATAAGGTTCTCTTCTTGATATATATATATATAACATACTTATTGGCCACATTAAAGAGTAACATAAATACAGTGAAACCCTTATTAAGCAACAATCCTTAATATGCGACCACAATACACTTCCCCTAGGACTTTTCAATATAATTTACGACTTAATAAGACGAATATAATCGAAATGAATCCATAAAGCGACCATTACAGTTTTCATTATCTCCCTTGTAAAAAAAACCCACGTCTATAGCTAGGATTAAATCAGATTAAAGTTTAAACTGACTCGTTACCCTTTAGGGGTTAAGTTAGCCAGACCTATTTCCACCAAGGTCACGAGGTTGTATTTCAAAGTCGCAGACCATCGGTATAAAACGTTAATAAACATTTCATTCTATGACACAAATCGGTCAATTCATAGATATCTATTTTCATTGTTTGAAAAAAAATTGAATAATTAGAAGGGCAAAAATACGTTAGTTCTATGCAGGTTACCATGCGATAACAAAGTGTAGCGTGCTTAGTTTAATACTGGTTAATGAGACCATGTTATAACAAAGTGTAGTGGGCTTAGTTTAAGTATAGGTTAATGGTCGAAACCTTGTCAATAAGTCTTATAATGACCGTAGTACTCGGCCCTTCAGTCCTCGTACTACGTCATTATTAGACGCATTGATACGGGTAAGGCTTAAAATACAGATTAACGAAAAAAAAAAAAACTCACTATAAATTCATGTTAGTTCTGTTTATAAACAAACATGTGCTCAATATTTGTCGACCCACTCACTATGTCATTATACTAAGATCATGTAGCTTAATGTCATTCTGTAAATTAAGTTGCATTTGACTTGGAAAGGTGCTATATTAATTCATTTTTCTTGCGTATACCTATCTTGGCAAAAATCCTGTATTGCGGATAATCTACAATGGTATTCAGAAAATGATAATCATTCCGACGCCAGTGATACCATATTTTTGAAGGCTTCACAAGAGGTTGGAGAGAATAACATGCCTTTGCCTAACCGTGATAAAGAACTGATCAGGGCTACATAGGAGGTTGAAAAGGATAATATACTTTTGTCTTACAATGGTGAGGAACTGATCAAGGCTACACATGAGGTTGAAGAGAATATCGTTTTCCATTATTCTGACATTAACCACAGCAGCGACGCACCTCAGCAGCAACGCACCTATACAACGCAGGATTGGACGAGCAGCTTATATCAGACACAAAGGGCCATTCATCTGATGCTATCAGATCATATAAAAGAACATCAGAAAATGAAAGATGTTAGTTAGGGGGGGGGGGGCTACTATCTCGTAGTTCCGGGAAAGCACGGGCCTAGGAATCAGACCTAATTTTTATTTCCTCGCACCGATCGGGATTCGAACCCACGGCACCTTTTCGCCTAGCAGTCGACAGTCCAACTCGCTAACCACAGGCAACCAAGTGTATTGAGCTTAGTTTAATACAAATTAATAAGACCATGTCAAAACAAAATGTAGTGAGCTTAGTTTAATACAGGTTAATAAGACCATGTTAAAACAAAGTGTAGTGGGTTTAGTTTAATACAAGTTAATAAGACCATGTCAAAGCAAAGTGTCGTAGGTTAAGTTTAATACAGGTCAATAAGACCACGTCAAAACCAAGTGTAGTGAACTTAGTTTAATACAAATTAATAAGACCATGTCAAAAACAATTATAGTGAGCTTAGTTTAATACAAGTTAATAAGACCATGTCAGGTCAAAGTGTAGTGAGCTTAGTTTAATACAGGTTAATAAGACCACGTCGAAAACAAGTGTAGTGGGCTTAGTTTAATACAAGTTAATAAGACCATGTCAAAAACAATTGTAGTGAGCTTAGTTTTATACAAGTTAATAAGACCACGTCGAAAAAAAGTGTAGTGAGCTTAGTTTAATACAAATTAATAAGACCACGTCGAAAACAAGTGTAGTGGGCTTATTTTAATACAAATTGATAAGACCACGTCGAAAACAAGTGTAGTGAGCTTAGTTTAATACAAGTTAATAAGACCATGTTAAAACAAAATATAGTAAGCTTAGTTAAATACAAGTTAACAAGACCATGTTAAAACAAAGTATTCAGAATCAGCCGACCACGGAACATAGACCAGTAATACAATTTTATGGTCAGACCTCAGTTTATCCACATTTAAACGATGATTACTAGAACACGATGAACAGATTGATTGAAATCTGCCATGTTGAGGATGTAGGCTAATTTCCGGAGAACTGATAAAACAGTAATAAAAGTGTGATAATGGTTAAATAGATTTAGATTGCTTATAAACTTTCTTTGGATTCTCGCCGTTTTACTATTTTCTCCTTGAAAATCAAACAATTACTATGGAATTTGTACAAAAAGGGTTGATACCAATTTGTAAAGGAAATTAGTTAGAGTTATACCGTTGTCTCTAGAAAAATCGCCCTCCACCCACACTCCAGCACCTGAACTGCCTTGTACCCCTTTGCTATAAACCAGATGATTGAAAGTTGTTGAAATGATTTAAATTGATAAAAAACGGCTCAGAGTTTGTCATTAATCTTGCAGCTTAAAGACTTACTCCAATTCGAGCCTCTTTCTTCTCTTAGTCACAGCTCAGTGCTATGTTGTGATTCAATGTGATGAGGTGGTACCCCCGTCCCCTCTTGGCTCCATTCTCTAATTGTTAGGTTTGTTGAGTATACTTTTTAAAATTAGGATTCTGATCATTTTATGATCAAAATTCAACCTCTCTACCCTACCATCTACCCCCCTCCTCGACGTCAGAAAAGTTACCACAGGGATAACTGGCTTGTGGCAGCCAAGCGTTCTTAGCGACGTTGCTTTTTGATCCTTCGAAGCAGAATTCGCCAAGCGTTGGATTGTTCACCCACCAACAGGGAACGTGAGCTGGGTTTAGATCGTCGTAAGACAGGTTAGTTTTCTTTGGTTGGTTGGCATTTGGAACCTTTACCTCTACCATGCAAAAATCATTACAATTTTTTCAGATATTACGGCTTCAATACATTTAACCTTCAATACATTCGATACTATGTGAATGGGTAAAAAAATGGGCATACGGTGAAGCATAGTATTTTGTCTGAATCGACTTGAAAGAAAAATAAATTTTTAGAAATATTAGATTCCTACCTTAATTCCTGTCAAACAGGCGAATAATATTATCCACAAGTAGAGCTCCATTTTTTATCTTTTACTGCTATTTCTAGACAAGTTACAATGCATTTTTAAACCATTCCATTTAGCGTGAGAGCCGGTGATTCCGAAACTATTAAAGTAGAAAATCCGGGATGTCACGAGTGTAACTGATCTGTAAGCTTTTGTCCGTTCTTCTTCAGTTATTAGTCCGAAACTAACACCTCTGCCGACAGCACAAATAACTTAATTGTTTAGTTCTTAAGCTTTATTCTGTAACCCAGTAATTTGTGTCCATTTATTTGTCCATAGCACATTTCATTCAAATAATTTGAGTCTATTTCCGTTTCGAAGCACAAATAATTTGATAGCTGATACCTCTATACGTTAAGATTTCACCCATAGTGTGCGTCCATTTCTCCGTGGAAGCACATTTTAACTGATTGTTGATTGTTGAACTTTTAAGCTCCAAGCATTTACCAATGATTTGTTTGTCCAAAACACAATTAATTTCCAAATATTGACCAACACAAGACCTCATAAGTTGGTTTTAAACACCGAACATTCACATGAATATACTTTCTAAATCACTACTCAAGCTTCACTATGTATCGAGTGTCCGAAACGTCAGAAGTATGTAAACAGGACTACACTACTCAGACATTCGCTAGAGAAACACCGGAAGTATATAGAACTGTAACTGTACCGGAAGTGCGTCTTTTACTTTGGAACTACAATGGTGCTGCTATTACCGACAATGTGTTGAAATATCAGACTTTATTTACTGACGATGAATCCATGTTCGAAACGTCTCTTGATGTTGACAATTGTGTAAACAAAAATCCTGAAAAATGGATATAGGATAGATCCCTTCTCTTCACAATGTTAGCAAGGCAACACTTTTTCTTTTCGAAATATGGTAACAAATGTTGCACTTGTCCATGGAATGTGCTCTCGGGATAGTCTTTTGTTCTTTAACGGCTGAAAAGAATAATGAAAATTCCCATGTAGTTTGATTACTGATAGTTTGGAACGATACCTAAAGGAATTGTAAAAACAGTTTATGTACTTTTAATGCGTTTTGGGGGAAACTGATATCGATTTGCACCATTCGATGCTATCTGTAACCCGCGATAAACCTTAAAAAATGTTAATGCAGAATTCTGTAATATTATAGAATTTTACTCATTGTTTTCTCTCTTTTATGACCTAAATTTGAATATTATGCCTACTTAATGGTGGTAATATACATAACTTAATTTCTTAATAATTATGCCTTAATCATAAAGCCAGCGTCTCTTGTACTAAGATTTTACCGTAAACCCAATTTCTTCTGAAGAGAATTCCGTCACAGGCGCATACATCAGTGGTCTAGTCCAAATTCCTGGCAGTCCAAGACATACTGGTCTCAATGGGACTGAGAATTAAGTTCACATGAAGGTACCACTAACATAATTACTGTATATCAGTACAGCAGGGATTAAAGGAATTGAACTTGACCTCGAGTTATCGAGAGTCCTTCTTGGTTAAAAATTTAGAATGATTTTTGTTCGTAGTATATGATCTAACCAATTTCTAAAGAAGCCGAAGCTACAGGGGACAAGGTGACACCCAATTCGCTTAAATAAACATCGAAGTAAATTAATTGTTCCACGTAACCACCATAAACGACCCCCCCCCCCCGCCACCTTTCCTGGATTTCTAAAGCTATTGTCCTTAAGCTTATATTTAATTATAATGTTGTGCTTATACTTCTGTGACACCTTTTTCCCTGTAACTAGTATATCACGTCTTATCGTCACGCTTCAAGCGAAGGATGTATTCCCAGAATGGTATTTAGCAACATGAAAATTTTCTTTACAGACGTCTTCTATATTGATTCCCGATATTCTTTAATTCTTATGAGTTGAATTTGCTCTTCAATTCCATTCATTAAAACAAAATTCTTAACACTCTGCTTTACATTCTATAGAGGCTTGATAACTATTTTGGATTATGTGACTGCTTGCTAGAGTGTCTCTGTAGAGTCATCAGATTCATGATATATAGATGGCTTTTATTAAGATAAGTAACAATGGCTATCAGAGACCAGTAAGGACCACCAAGTTACAATGGCTTTCAGAGACAAGTAAGGACGACCAAGTAACAATGGCTATTAGAGGCCAGTAAGGACTACCAAGTTACAATGGCTATCAGAGACCAGTAAGGACCGCCAAGTAACAATGGCTATTAGAGACCAGTAAGGACTACCATGTAACAATGGTTATCAGAGACCAGTAAGGACTACCAAGTAACAATGGTTATCAGAGACCAGTAAGGACTACCGAGTTACAATGGCTATCAGAGGCCAATAACAGCTACCAAGTAACAATGGCTATCAGAGACCAGTAAGAGGTACCAAGTAACAATTGCTATCAGAAACCAGTAAGAGCTACCAGTAACAATGGCTATCGGAGACCAGTAAGAGCTACCAAGTAACAATGGCTAACAGAGGCCAGAAAGGACTAACAAGTAACAATTGCTATCAGAGACTAGTAAGGACTACCAAGTAACAATAGCTATCAGAGACTAGTAAGGACTTCCAAGTAACAATAGCTATCAGAGAACAGAAAGGACCAAAAAGTAACAATAGCTATCAGAGACCAGAAAGGACCAACAAGTAACAATAGCTACCAGAGGCCAGTAAGGACTACCAAGTTACAATGGCTATCAGAGACTAGTAAGGACTACCAAGTAACAATAGCTATCAGAGACCATAAAGGACTACCAAGCACCAATGGCTATCAGAGGCCAGTAAGGACACCCAAGTACCAATGGCTATCAGAGGCCAATAAGGACTACCAAGTAACAATGGCTATCAGAGACCAGTAAGTACTACCATGTAACAATGGCTATCAGAGACTAGTAAGGACTACCAAGTAACAAAATGCTATTAGAGACTCGTAAGGACTTCCAAGTAACAAAGGCTATTAGAGACTAGTAAGAGCTGCTAAGCAAACATTACTATAAGAGACCAATAAGCGTCAGGAAGTTTTGGACTAAAGAATTTCATAAAGATGTTCTCTGTATTTCATCTAAAATATTACTCAGGTTTAGATAGTTTCTGAGATAGAATAGTAAAGAATTGAATAGAAATTTGCTTTCTGAACGGAACGGGCCTACTATTGATGGCAGACAAATTCAATAGAGAATTTCGACTTGAAACTCGTTTCTTTGTGAAAGGAAAACTTTCGCGAATATGAATCCAAAGATTTGTTTTACTAGTAAAGGGATTTATGAGTCTATAAATGCCTTTCACCATCAGCTACTCGTTTTGGAAACTAATTTCTCATATAAAACAGAACTACCTCTTAGAATGCATCTGAAATTTAACGTAAACTTGGTCAATAAGAATATATATTCATAAGTTTCACTTTCCAGGTACCATGACTACGGAATAAAATCTCATTATATTAAGACGATATATCTATTAAACTATGTACATTATTTTATGTTAGAGGATACGTTTTGTTGAAGTAAGCACGAGGTCGTTTGTCGTCAACAGAATGTCAGGGGGTGCTCTAAAACAGTTCTTCCCAGCGTCTTATTAGTTCAAAACACCTGAGATCACTCCGTAAAGCGTCTGCGTTGGCAAACTTAAATATATACGGTACTTTATTTAAAAATATCTTAGTTAAACAATTATGAGTTAAAATTCATTCATTCATATTGATTGATTGGTACGTTCCGTTCGTTCATTCTTTCGTTCGTTCCATCCATCCATGTATTCATTCATATATCCATTCCGTTCATTCATATACTCACCCTTTCATTCATTCATTCAACCATTCATTCATGTTAGTTCTATCCATCCATTCATATTTAATTATTCATTCATATTAACTCCATTCATTCATTTATTCAATACTCATTCATTTATTCATTCATATTAATTTCATTCAACCATTCATTCATTCAACCATTCATTCATGTTAGTTCTTTCCATTCATTCATATTTAATTATTCATTCATATTAACTCCATTCATTCATTTATTCAATACTCATTCATTTATTCATTCATATTAATTTCATTCAACCATTCATTCATTCAACCATTCATTCATGTTAGTTCTATCCATTCATTCATATTTAATTATTCATTCATATTAACTCCATTCATTCATTTATTCAATACTCATTCATTTATTCATTCATATTAATTTCATTCACCCATTCATTCATTCACCCATTCATTCATTCTACCATTCATTCATATCAATTTCATTCAACCATTCATTCATTCAACCATTCATTCATTTTAATTTTATTCAATCATTCATTCATTCATATTAATTTCAATCACCCAGTCATTCATTCATTCATTCATACCACCAATGTCATCAATCAAAAGGAGTATGCCAAGAGAAGTAAATTAAGTTACCTTAAGTGAGCTATTTATCATAAATCTTATCATATGTCCACGCAAATAGGAAGTAAAACTCCCATCTATTTAAAGTGATATTTATTCACGTCTGATTCCTGTTGAAACAAAAAACATTTACGCTGTAAAGTGTGAAAGTTAATTTCCATTACACTTAGAAAAAATAAAATATTGCGAAATTATCTTACGTTTAGCAAAATAAATTCCTCTAATCCCTTAAATAATTCCTTTAGAAATTCGGCTCCATTGCTAAACTGTTTTACTTGTAAATTCCGATGGCGACCGGCGTAATGAAAACCGTCAGAGGTGTCGAAGGATGACTAAAGAATATTTTCACGAATGAAGAACAATTGATGATGAATGATTTTCAATAATGAAGATATATTTTCCACTTAAAGCTGCACGACAAATCCATAACTCAAGAGATTATTACACAACTGCTGTTATATTATAGTGTGAATAGAGTCTAGTTATCAGGTCTGGTGGTCATTTATATACCGTCTGTGGAATTATAATTGAAAAAAAAAAATGTTTTCTTTCTTTCATTTCACCAGTTCAATAAGATAAAGAACAGAAAAATATCGCATTTCATTACTCAATGACACGCAGAACAGAGCAGCACAAGACTCCAATAATATACAATAATATATAAAACAGTGAAACACACGTAGCCAATCCATTTCATTAGTTCAATAAAATACAGAACAGAGCAGCACAAGATCCCATTTCATTTCATTAGCTCTATAAAATACAGAACAGGGACGCACAAGATCCTATTTCATTTCATTAGCTCTATAAAATACAGAACAGGGACGCACAAGATCCTATTTCCAAGCATTAGCGCAATAAAATAAAGAACAGAGGAACACACGTATCCAATTCATCTCATTAACACAATGATATATAGAACGGAGAAACACGCGAATCTATTTCATTTCATTAGTTCTATAAAATACAGAACAGAGGGACACACGTACCCAATTCATTTCATTAGTTCAGTGAAATACAGAACTGATGACTCATATTTCATTAGCTCAGTAAAATATAGAACAGAGGAACACACGTATCCAATTCATTTCATTAGTTCTATAAAATATAGAACAGAGAAACACACGTATCCAATTCATTTCATAAGTTCAATGAAACACAGAAATGGTGACTCATATTTCATTAGCGCAGTAAAATATAGAACAGAGAAACACGCGAATCCATTTCATTTCATTAGTTCAATGAAACACAGAAATGGTGACTCATATTTCATTAGCTCAGTAAAATATAGAACCCAGAAACACGCGAATCCAATTCATTTCATTAGTTAAATGAAACACAGAAATGGTGACTCATATTTCATTAGCTCAGTAAAATATAGAACAGAGAAACACGCGAATCCATTTCATTTCATTAGTTCAATGAAACACAGAAATGGTGACTCATATTTCATTAGCTCAGTAAAATATAGAACCCAGAAACACGCGAATCCATTTAATTTCATTAGTTAAATGAAACACAGAAATGGTGACTCATATTTCATTAGCTCAGTAAAATATAGAACCCAGAAACACGCGAATCCATTTAATTTCATTAGTTAAATGAAACACAGAAATGGTGACTCATATTTCATTAGCTCAGTAAAATATAGAACAGAGAAACACGCGAATCCATTTAATTTCATTAGTTAAATGAAACACAGAAATGGTGACTCATATTTCATTAGCTCAGTAAAATATAGAACAGAGAAACACGCGAATCCATTTCATTTCATTAGTTCAATGAAACACAGAAATGGTGACTCATATTTCATTAGCTCAGTAAAATATAGAACCCAGAAACACGCGAATCCATTTAATTTCATTAGTTAAATGAAACACAGAAATGGTGACTCATATTTCATTAGCTCAGTAAAATATAGAACCCAGAAACACGCGAATCCATTTAATTTCATTAGTTAAATGAAACACAGAAATGGTGACTCATATTTCATTAGCTCAGTAAAATATAGAACAGAGAAACACGCGAATCCATTTAATTTCATTAGTTAAATGAAACACAGAAATGGTGACTCATATTTCATTAGCTCAGTAAAATATAGAACCCAGAAACACGCGAATCCATTTAATTTCATTAGTTAAATGAAATACAAAACTGAGAAGCATAGGACTGTTTCATTACATCTTATCCAATACAATGTTAACATGTGGTTATTTTCAGAAAAAACAAGCTCTTAAGAAAGTCTGTGATGCACAAATCTTCCGTAAAGAATGCAAATGCAATCTACTAATTCATTACTAGTATCTCTCTCAAAGCCCCCCTATAATCATTAGATTGTTGATATAAAGGCCTGATTAAGTATGATTGTCCCCGAGTCTTCCCTATTAAAGGGATAATAGGTCTTAAAATGAACATAAAATTTAAAAATTTTAAATTTGGCCAATAAGAGCTCTATTCATCAGTTAAGATACCGGCTGCCATTAATAACTCAAAAAATAAATAGATATCCAAAAAAAGCAAGTAAGTATCCATAAATATGCGTTTGATTATTGAAAAACGCTTAATGCATTTATTAAGCGTTTTTCAAAAATGATATTTTTGTGAGTTATCCAGATTTATACGGGATTCTGTTTCTTTATGATACCAGGTAAGTTCACTGATGAATATACACTCATATTTACCTTTCTTGAGAACTAAAATTTTATGTTCGTGGTAAGACGCAGTATCCCTTTAACATTGATTTTTGATTATTATTCGAGTGCGATCGGTCTTCTGTAGTGTATAATTTAATTACAGGAGTGGATTAAATGAAATCCATAGCTTTATTGGACTAATGCAATGAAATGAGTTTTGCATCCAAAAAGAAAAGTTTAATGCCGATATTCTGTTGCCATTTGTTATTCGTAATTTATGAGCTTACAGGTCGAATATTACAATAATTCTTATTTTGATTGTCATTTTGATTATTATTTATGGCGGTATGGGTTATTTGAAATTCATAAGTAAATTAAATTAAATGCAAATATATCCACGGGAAGCCTGCAGTTAATTTTATCATTCAATTAATGCAATAATCGAAGCTATTTCCTTTTCTGAAAACAACATGAATAGAAATAAAACATCCCAATCTCTTCTTTTAATTAGGCTCATGAGCAACGTCATGCAGTGTGCAATGAAGGAAATTTGGTCAAGATTGTGGCATAATAACATGCATAAAGATGATCGAGCATTAGGGCCAACTATTACTCATAATGCATTCGAACTACGTGTGGCAGTTACATACACGATCTTAGTTTACAGCCATTTTGAATCTCTTTCTCGACCTATAAGGTCGAAGTTTTTAACATGGATTCATGGATAATCTTTCAAAAAGGCTTTCTTATCACATTCAAGGATATTTTTGAACCTTCATTATAACCTGTATCGAAATTCGATTTATGAAGTCGAGGAAGAAAATTTCAAAATGGTTTTTAACTACGTTCGTACGTGTAATTTCCATTTCGACTGATCTTTATGGAGATTACATGAATAAGATCATACTAGTTCAGTTATCGAACGCAACCATTATATTTGAAGACAATATAAATGCGGAATAATAACCCAGTCATAACACAGTCCATAAATTCTCGATAATGAGGACAAGATCGAGGTATTAGAAGTTGTTGTGTATGGATGGTTGGTTGGTAAATGACAAGTTTGCTTGCTTCCAACAGTTTGCTGATATCGCAAACTAGGTAGTTGTGTATGGAAGGCGGATTTGCTTTTTATCCAATATTTTAAAATTGCTTATTCTTAATTCTTAATCTCTTAATTTAAATGCTTAAATCAAATTTGTCAAAGAAATCTTTTAGCGTACGGGAAAATTTTCCAAACATAATGGGTATATAATATATATTTGGGGGTTCTATAGCACAGCAGTTAGAGCGTTGGTTCTTAACGTCATGGCGTCATTTGCTTTGAAAGTCTGATGATCTTGAATAAGTCATCTTCACTCATCATTTCAATTCGCCTAGCTGTAAATGGGTACGGATAATCTGGGAAAGATCAATACCAAGAGGTTTGGCCAAGGACCAGCTGGTAGAAAGGATCCCTGTCACGGCGGACTTGTGAACCTAAGTTGTTATCCTTGTAAAATATAGGCCTAGTTGTTTTCTTCTGTTTCTTTCTTTTTAGAATATCTTATATAAAATAGTGAGTACAAATTAAGCTCAACATGCAGTTATTTGGATTATTGTGTCTAGTAAATGATGGCTGTGGGGTCTTATCTCGATCAAAAGCCTTTATAAACCATTTGATCTCAATCAGACTTTGAATAAGTCAGTTGCCCTCATCTTCGACCCAGCTATAGCCTAAATGGGTACAGATAATCCTTGTAAGATCAATGCCAAGAGATTTAGCCAAGGACCAGCTAGTGGAAAGGATCCTAAAATACGCATTTAAGTTATTATTATCCTTGTAAAGTCGAGTTGTTTCTTTCTTTTTTATGTTTTGTTACTGAGCCCCCTTCCCTTTATTCCCCCGTCTGTTTAGTTTAAGATTAACCCCGAACTGAATAACAATGTTAATAATACCTATACACGTGGGCAGAATTGATTGTTTGGATAGGTAAGTAATATATCCGAAGGGGAAAGAAATATATTCGGAAGGGGAATGGGTTATGGTCTTAGTAATAGTAAAGAAATTGGTCGGTTGACAGAACATTTTTCTAGGGAGGAAATCAATTTTTTTTTGGTCTCCTTGTACCTCTGTAGCTACGACCTGACCATATCAAGAAGCATGAAATTGAACAAAAAACGAATATCCGTGAAATATGAAATATCAATCAGTAAAGTAATGCTTTCATCGAAGGCCTCGAGCTATAATAACAAAGAAGTGGGCCTGCGACTAAAATAAACATAATTAAGAGAAATAGATTAAATGAATGATATTGATTGTATAGACTCTCCAAAGCTGATGTCGATTTATATACATGCATATGTAATTGTATGGGCAAAGCAAAACTGAGAATTCGAATATCAAAATAGTAGTACTGATTGAGAATGTCTTTGTGTAGATAAAAAGATAAATTATTTTGTAAGTTTTCATTTCTTTCTTACAAATTTCCACTCTCAGGAAAATGATTGTCCTCTATAACAGCTTTTGTATTTTTTATCAAAGCAAAACAATCTAAGACTTACAGTACTTTTGGTAGCTGATAAATAATTCCAATTCCCTCAAAAACTTTTTCTATGCTCAGTTAATTGCAGATTAGCATGAGGTGTTTTGAAGAAATCCCAGCCTCAATAGATTTTCTTATTCTTTATTGCTGCAGAGGACGAGCAATAAATGTTTCAATCATCTTCAAAAAGTCAAGTTATAACTAACTTCGTCTTAAACCTTGACTGAAATAGCCACTTTTCTTGTATGAGTAATAGCCTGAACGCGACCTTGTTAAGTTGCCAGCCGATGATAGTTCCGAGTTCCGGATTGTTTAAGTGTTCAAGTTATCTGATTGGTTGATCACTAAACTAAATTTTGAATTTCATTTTTATCAACCAATCAGAAAACCGTATTAACCTAAAAAATCTAGTACTTTTGTAACACTTTTGAAAACACTTCACTTGAAGTTTTGAAACAGAATTGAAAAATCTAATTTAGAATAGGATGGAGCGGCTTATGAAGACAAATGAAGCAAACGAAGGACTTCTAATACTCTGACGAAAACCGTGATTGCTGTGTACAAAACTGATTTATGAAAAACAGATTTAATCTAAATCGCATTTCTGAACAAGAAAACATGCTGTAAGGATTTAAATCTCATTAGTTCTCATACAGAATAAATGTTATATAATGACGTTTCTTTGTTCATCTTATCAAATCGATGTAACGGAATGAAAAATGCTTGTTGGTGTCAAATTTTAAACATCGTATTCCGGATTGAATAATATCGTATGTGTCAATCTTGGCATGCGTATGGGCTCTAATATGAAAGGGGATTTGTGCCATAAGAGATGTGCATAACTATCCGGGTATCTCTCTGACCTCCGTGTTGTCTCGAAGCTATTGAGGTTCAGTGGGCTAGATGCTTACTTAGGGTTCGATTCCCAATATGAAGTTAATAACTTCGGCAAATATAGCGACTCTTTGCGACAATCTAGCGAATCTTTGCGACAATCTAGCGAATCTTTGCGACAATCTAGCGAATCCTTGCGACAATCTAGCGACTCCACGGACAATTTAGCGACAATCAAGTGAATCCTTGCGACAATCAAGCGACTCCTTGCGACAATCTAGCGAATCCTTGCGACAATCTAGCGAATCATTGCAACAATCTAGCGACCTCTCGCGGCAATCAAGCGACTAATTGCGACAATCTAGTAACTCCTCGCGACAATCTAGCTACTACTTGCGACAATCTAGTGACCTCTCGTTGCATTCTAGCTACTGATGCAAACATTATGCGACACGGGCTATGCTATTAGTACAACATACAACACGCCATATGTTTTTGTTGTGATGATAAATTTGCTTGTCAAATCTAGAACATGTCACTTCTATTTCATCTGTTATATTTTCATTTTCACACAAAAAAAAGTGAAACGATAAAAGGAATAAATGACAAAATGACATGGAAAAATGTAGAACGTTGAATTGCAACAAACAGTCCAACGCTACAGTTCCAATGTAGAGTACACAGGTACGTTACGGAAACTGTGGGGTATTACGCAATATACGTTTTAATTCCTTCAAAGAAGGGTTTTCTTTTATCCTTTAACATCAATATGATTGCCCATGCGACACCTGTAATGTGATGCCTGTTATTCAGGCCCGTGGCTACAGGGACAAGGGGGGAGGGGGTCCTGAAAAGATTCTGACAATTACAATTTCATTACTTCAATGTAGATTATGCTTCTCCTATTTAATGAAAGCTGATAAACAATTTAGAAGATCTCGAAAAATAAATCTAAATGAGATAAACATATTTAAGTCGTCTATATGATTATATATATATATAAACATCTTAAGTGCTTTGAAAACAAGAACGAATGAGTTGAACAGATGTGGATTTGACCATAAATACCAGGCATTTCTTCATTTCATTTCCTCAGCACTGATCATTCATTCATTTATTCATTCATTCAGTCAGTCAGTCAGTAATATATTCGTTCTTTCGAATCCATTCATTCATTCTTCAATTTCTTCTTTGTCCCTTTTCATTTATTTATTAGAGATTCTTTCATTCACTTCGTTCTTGTTTGCTATATTCGTTCAGTCGCTTGCAAGAGCATTCATCCATTTGTTCACTCATTCTTTCTAAAGAATTGACGATTCATTTACTAGAGGGCTTGATTTAGGAAGCATACACACATAAGATAGGTCTTTAAACATATAAGAGTTCCTATAAAGGTACAAAATTTAAACGGCATTAAGAAGCAAACAAGAATAAACAATACCTAGATTAAATGCCTTTGGTCACAATGTAATATTTATGTCGACATGTTTCAGGACATAATTCTCAAGACACATAATATATATTCAGATTTATGTCAATCTCGACGTGTCTGACATATTTGCACTGGAGATATGAATGAAGGAATGAATGAATAAACGGTTTGATTTATTCATCTCTCATTCTCTCACTCCTCTCGACAGTGCTTTTATCTCCCCATCTTTAAAGCCAAGATAGACTGAACTTTAAGAATGCATCTTTAACCCTGACCTGACCTCTGAACTAAACGATGAAATATTTATATTATTTACTCATTCATTCGTCCATTAATTTCGTCTGTCTATTGAACAACTGTTCAACTGGTATACTGAAAGGGACAGGTTCGCCATTTTCGGTGTTTGATTTGTGCTTGAATATTGAAAATAGTCTTTAGAAGTTCTTGAAAATGAACGAAATGGCACTTCTTCTTCAAAAAATGAAGAGCTTTTTTGATTTATATATCTATATATTTCTTTATTTCTTTTCTATATATGACAAAGTCTCAAGAAAATACGAGTCGTCATTTTAACTTGCAATCGCAGATAATTCTGGACACACATAACTTTGTAGGCTCAAATTTCGAAGTTGAGCTGTAAACACTGTTACTGATAAGCTTAATAAAACATTTCCCGTTTTAAGATTCGATTGATCAATGGGATGTATATACAATATACAACGGATAGAGATTACGGTGGCGGAGAGTGGTTGCAAGGATGTGAAACAGAACAGATTTACTCACCTACTCGTATGATCTTTTTCTAGTTATTCTTGAAGATTATCCTTTAAGTTAATCATTTCCTCCAAATTACTGTCCAGTAAGACTGTCGCTGGTGCAGGCAAATTGTTGGCTACGAACTCCAGGTCAAAATCAAAGAGTGGTCCTTTCGTTTGTATACACATCTAAAAACTTGTGCTATTGATTTGAAGGAAAACACTGAGTTACTCGATTGGGTAAACATCGGTAACTGTAGCTCTTGGAATTGTTATTTTTGTAACATACTTTCAAATTCAATCTACTCGTTCGATAACAATCAACTCGTAGAACTCGTTATGTTCAAAAACTCCACTCACTCGTAGACATTGGCTGCAGTAATTTCAATAGAATCCATCCGTTCGTTCAAGAATGAGTCACTCGTAGAACTCGTTCAATCAAACACTAATCTCACTCGTACGAATTTTAAATGGTACAGCAAGACATCCAGAAAAAATAAAACACTGTTGCAATATAGAAAAGATATCTAAACATATTCAACCAAAAATAATCGCTGAATTTTTCGTAAAACTCGCATAAATATAAATTGATCTCGATTGTAAATACCGTCAACGTAACAGCAAGACACCGTCAATGTAACAGAAAGAAATCGTCAATATAACATCAAACGTCAACATAACATCAAACATCGTCAACGTAACAGCAAGATATCGTTAACATAACAGCAAACATCGTCAACGTAACAGCAAGACGTCGTTGAGAAAGAAAATTCCCAAGCTAGTATAGTGTATAACAGGTAACAATAAATATATAGACTGGCGTGTGTGAGTATATAAGTTATAATAAGTTTATCTTCAGTGTGAAACAATCAACTCTTCTGACAGTAGTAAACTACCACGCTCTAATTATATCGAGAATTTACACTACCTTGTCGTATTATGATACCATTACACCAGTCCATTGTCTTATCTCTCTATGCTGTGAGCCGTGGCGGCCCAGTAAGCTGCTCTCTATTTGACGGTCCAGGGTTCAATTCCGACAAAAGTCGCGATGAACTTTCGGCTCTTTCATCCCAATTTCCCACTGTTAGTGATGCAGTTCGGAGGGACTTACATGGAAAAAGCATCTAGTCGCGAGGATGGGACAATAATCCGATGTCCCTTGTGCTACATCATGTTCCTTTTACATGGTAAAAAATTAACCAAATCTAACGGGATATTGTTAATAAATTATAATTGCTCAAGGAACAGAGCCTTGCATCAGCATAAATAATGAACACTATAGATTGCTAGTACCATGTGGGGAATTGCTATGATGGATAAGAAGAGATCAATAAACAAAAAATTATATTAAACATGCGTTGCACTATAAAGTAAGAAGTGTTACGGATGTCGCGAAAGCCAGTCAGGACTTTCTTCCTCGTCTGGAGCATCCAATACCACCCCTCGAATTAGCCAACGGTGGTAGCTCATTGAACTTGACGCTTGCTAGCTCACCTGTAGTTTCGGGTATGGGTCGTGATTTTTCGACTTGGTTTCTTTTGTCAGTGATGCAGGTTGGAGAGGCTGACATGGATAAAGCGTCTCGTCGTCCTGCAGGATTAAAATATTCATTTCAAGCTTGTTTTAATTTTACAAATAACTGATACAGATGAAATGTGTCTGGAAGTCCCACTCAGTCCGTCAGGACTTAGTACTCCGATACCATGATAGTTCCAATTAATCAGAAATTAGAGTAGGCGGTCAGACAAAACACTGCCAGGAATTACACGACACCATTCTTATATAAATCTGCTAATTTTCTTGTCGGTCTCTTCTGATGCGAGAACAATCATCTATTAGTATTCTATATGTGATTACATTTCATGGCCCGTTTAATCTCTTTAGGATATCACGTGAGTCTAAAAATGTCTATACTTTACTAACTTCGACCTTTGAACAATGGCTCAACTACCAAAGGGACCATGGTTGAACCTTTAGAAAACTTGTTTTAACTTGTTCTTTTTAAAAAACTTATTTAAACTTGTTCAAAATAAAACAAGTGTTCTTTATTAAGAATTTGTTCTCAACTAAAAACTTGTTCTGAATAAAAAAACCTGTTCTGAATTAAAAACTTGTTTTTAATTAAAAACTTGTTCTAAATCAAAAACTTGTACTCAATTTAAAGCTTCCAAATTAAAAACTTGTACTCTATTAAAACTTGTTCTGAATAAAAAACCTGTTCTGAATCAAAAACTTGATCTGAATCAAAAACTTGTTCTGAATTAAAAACTTGTTTTTAATTTAAAACTTGTTCTGAATAAAAAAAAATGTTCTTAATTAAAAACTTCTCAAGTAAAAACTTGTTTTCATTTAAAACTTGTTTTGAATCAAAAACCTGGTCTGAATCAAAAACTTGTTCTTAATTATAATCTTGTTCTTATTTTAAAAAACTTGTTCTTAATTGATGGTTTGTTTTTAATTTAAACTTGTTCTTAATTAAAAACTTGTTCTTTTTAGTCTTCTTTTCACCCACTCTTTTGTGCAGGTCGGGGATCAAGTAGAGGCCACAGAATTGTCAAGGGGGGTAATTCTTTAATATTAGGCCTAGTCGGAACAGTTTGTCCGTAGGAGATTGCAATACAACTGACAGTGAATAAACATTAACATTATTTAAATCAGAAACTATCTGACTCAAGCCGGGTAAGCCTTAAGTCTGGTGTTGTGATTGCTATTTACGTGATATTTTCAATGTATGGTTAAAATGGTTTCTTTTAAATTCTCAAAAATCACCTTCATCCATCAAACTAATTGCCACTGCCAGTCAGAAGAGTATAGATTTACAAGATACCACTTTGTACAATGAAGATTATGTGGCAAATACAGGAAAAAAAACCTAATTTTTTCCTCAAAGAAACCCAACCGGTTCCCCTGTGAGTGATGCAAGTCGGAGGTGCTGACATGGAAAAGGCGTATAGTTGTTTGGCTGGGACAATAACCAGAAGCTGTGTACCATATACATGTACATGTAGAATAGATAAATAAACAAGAAACAGGCCCTGTGTGCTACAAATTGTGCACGTTAAATATCACTCGGCAGTTTGATTTTGCAAAAGGAGTAGGCTTATTCCGTTTTCCTGTCACACATTCCTCTAATTGCACACATAGAGTTGTCCATCTTTATAAGCCCATTATCCACAAAAAAGTTAGGCCTACAGATTCCACCATAATCATAACCATTTTCATAACTGAAAAGGTGTTGGTACCTCTAAAATGTTTTTACGCCTCATAAAAAATTCTACAGAAGTATAAGTTAACAAGTAGCCCAATTAAGCCAATAATGATCGTGACATAAGGACCGAGTCTACGTAATGTACAGATAACACTTTTAACAATAACATGTACAAAGGCACGTGCACATAATCACTTGACATAACAACAATTACAGAAAATATTGCAAGATGACGAGTCAGGATTTATCATATATACACATGTTGAAGATCAATAATAATATTGCTATATCTAACCCCCTTTTATTTTTTGCTATTGCCATTTTACATAGTGACAGATTTGCAATACATCAATGTTTAGAGTGATAGTGAAAATAGTGCTCAATACATCATTAATTGTGTAGAGCGATATAGAAATACCACTATTAAATAATGCTTGATATATATAGAAATTCCACTGTTAAAATATTGCTTGATATATCAATTGTAGAGCGATATTGAAATATCACTATTAAAATAGTACTTGATATATAAATTGTAGAGGGATATAGAAATACCACTATTAAAATAGTGCTTGATATATAAATTGTAGAGGGATATAGAAATACCACTATTAAAATAGTGCTTGATATATAAATTGTAGAGAGATAGAGAAATACCACTATTAGAATACTCAATACACTATTGAGCTCAATACATTATTAATTGTAGAGTTATATAGAAATACCACTTTTAAAAAAGTGCGGGATATATCAATTGTAGAGTAATATAGAAATACCACTTTTAAAATAGTGATGGGTATATTATTAATTGTAGAGTAATATAGAAATACCACTTTTAATATAACGCTCAATATATCATTATTATGTAGAGCGATATAGAAATATTACTGTAACAATAGCACTCAATACATTAATTGTAGAGTAATATAGAAATACTGCTGTTAAACTAGTGCTCAATACATTAATTGTAGAGTAATATAGAAATACCACTAAATTAGTGCTTGATATATCAATTGTAGAGTTATATAGAAATACCACTGTTAAATTAGTGCTTGATATATCAATTGTAGAGGGATATAGAAATACAACTATTAAAATATTGCTTGATATATCAATTGTAGAGCGATATAGAAATACCACTATTAAAATAGTGCTTGATATATAAATTGTAGAGGGATAGAGAAATACCACTATTAGAATAGTGCTCAATGCATTATTAATTGTAGAGTTATATAGAAATACCACTTTTAAAAAAGTGCGGGATATATCAATTGTAGAGTAATATAGAAATACCACTTTTAAAATAGTGATGGGTATATTATTAATTGTAGAGTAATATAGAAATACCACTTTTAATATAATGCTCAATAAATCATTATTATGTAGAGCGATATAGAAATATTACTGTAACAATAGCACTCAATAAATTATTTGTAGAGTAATATAGAAATACTGCTGTTAAACTAGTGCTTAATACATTAATTGTAGAGTAATATAGAAATACCACTAAATTAGTGCTTGGTATATCAATTGTAGAGTTATATAGAAATACCACTGTTAAATTAGTGCTTGATACATCAATTGTAGAGGGATATAGAAATACCACTATTCAAATATTGCTTGATATATCGATTGTAGAGCGATATAGAAATACCACTGTTAAAATAGTACTAAACACATCAATTGTAGAACGATATAGAAATACCACTATTAAAATAGTGCTTGATATATCAATTGTAGAGCGATATAGAAATACTACTATTAAAAAAGTGCTTGATATATTTATTGTAGAGCGATATAGAAATACTACTATTAAAAAAGTGCTTGATATATTTATTGTAGAGCGATATAAGTAAAATTATTGTGTTGTTTTGATAATAAAGTATATAGTGACATTTTTTGTTATTCACTTTTAATGGTATTGTTAAAAGAGTGTTTTGAGTAAAGTGATGGACTTGAAATTCCGACAGTTTGACAGTGAATAACACTAAAATGTGAGTGAAACGTCCCAATGTTAATTGGATTATAAATGCTTTCTAAATTTGTCTACCATGAAACAAAACAAGACTTTGTTAAGAAGACCATTAACCGAATTTGCTACAATACAGGCCTAATGGAAAGCTCAAGGGATATAGTCGCCTTATCTTAGGCTTTAAAATCAAATGGAATTTTTTTTTTTGCGCATCACGATAAAATAATTCTCCGGCAGTAGCACGCGGATTTTGCCATCAACAGATTTGATTGGCCGATGAATATTTTCTCGACCAATAGAATCCATTGAAACGCAATGTTAATTTTTGTATCTTGTCTTCTTTACTTACCAGAGCTTGTAACACATGCGGCCTCGGTTTATTGTCCCATCCGAACGGCTGAAAATTTAAAAGCGACTCGACCTATACCCAAATGAAGCTCGAACGCTTGGGCTCTATCACTTAACAACGAATTTTACTGCAAATATATTTCTTTCTCAAATTAATTGTTAAACTATTAGATGCTTTGTTTGCAAAATATATATTTACTTAATCAATTTGACTTATCTTAATTGTTTCATTTATCTTAATTAAATAATTGATAAAAATGAGAAAAAAGTCTTGTGTGGGCGTTACTTTACGGAATTTCATTGTATCACTGTAATGAAATGAAATGGAGTTTTAGGTCCTACGCTTTTACACTTGAATGGATTAATGTAATAAAAATGGATTTTTGCCTCCAACGCATTAAAACATTTTTGGATTAATGCAATGGAAGCTATGCGCCCGATGCTTCTACAGAATATTAGATTAATGAATTACAATGGAGTTTTGCGTCCAATGCTTCTTTCCTTTAAAGGATTAATGAAATGAAATGGAGTTTTGCGTCCAACAGTTCTACACTTTTTGGATTAATGAAATGAAATGAAATAGAGTTTTGCGTCCAATGCTTCAACACTTTATTGGATTGATGAAATGAAATGAAATAGAGTATTGCGTCCAATACTTCACACTTTATTGGATTAATGAAATGAAATAGAGTTTTGCGTCCAATACTTCTACACTTTATAGAATTAATGAAATGAAATGGAGTTTTGCGTCCAACACTTCTACACTTTATTGGATTAATTAAATGAAAAAGATTTTTTTCGTCCACATATTTTCATATACATTATATGAATTAATGAAATAAAATGGATTTTTGCCTGCAACACATCAACACATTATTGGATTAATGAAATAAAATGGATATTTTGTTTCCAATGATACTACACATTAATGAAATAAAATAAATAGGAGTTTTGCGCCGAATGCTTCTTTAGGGGATAAATGAAATAAAATAGAGTTTTACGTTCAACGCTTCTTCACTTTAGTGTATTAATGAAATAAAATGGAGCTTTGCGTCTTACACTTCTACATTTGTACACTTTACAATGAAATGAAATGGAGTTTTGCGTCCAACGCTTCGACTTTATTACTGACATGAAATTGAGTTCAATGTTTCTGGTGCTGATTGTGTGAAGACCGGCAAGTGTGTACAATGGTGGAAATTGTTCAAGGAATAGGTAAAGCGTCTTAACACATTTTTTAATTTTGTCGAGTCGTTTGAGGTATTTTTTGAAGATGAATTTGCGATACGATTTCGACTGGTAATATTTGTCAACCACAAGGATAATTTACAACACTTTCAAAATTAACCCAAGGACGCTTTATATAATATCGCTATATATTTAATCTGCGGATGGTCTATTTCTGATGTTTAACAGCGTTCGGGGGTTAATAAAATTGTTTAAGAGATGTAAGGCCTATTTTAATACTTCTTGACGCATTATATAAAACCTAATACATAGTCTCTTTAAATGGCATTTAGCAATTGTGAATACGATATATCGACAAAGCTTTATGGAACAACAATCATTGGTTAAAGTTTATGCGACGTTTCGGCGTGTTTCCCCCACCGTCCTCAGGCACAGAATTCTTTAACCAGTGATTCTTGTTCGATAAAGCTGTGCCTATATATAAGACATAGTCTGTTTCATAGTGCATGATAAATTTCTACTCATTGTACACGGTATGAAATTGGTCGTCCTTATAACCCAAACAAGAATAGAAAATAAAATGTGAAGTTATATTAATTTTAAAATGAAATGAAATGAATGGAGTTTTACGTCCTACTCTTCTGCTATATTAATTTTAATAATTTTATTAAACATCATGTCGCACTCAGCGAGGGTGTATATCTTTCTTCTGTATTGAAATGAAACGAATTGGGTTTTACGACTAGACGCTCTTTCCATTTCAGTTCCCGCAAACCTGTATCACTAACATGGGGGAAAATCGGGTTGACAAATCCAACAGTTCACCTCGACTTGCTTAGGTGCACCGAAGCCTTCTTTCGAGACAAACCGCGGGCATGTCGGTAACTAGCTCTCAGCGGGGAGGAAACATGTGTAGTTTTTTATGGTTTATACAAATAAATAAATGCTCATTATGATTTAGAATCGTGGCTTTATTATTTCATAATCTTCTTGAAATCTATATGTTTCATTATATTTTATGTACGAATATGATCTCAATTGTTTTAATGTGTCTATTCAAATGGTTTACGGCCTACTGGCAGTCATTGTCCTATTAGAGCCAGCGTAACCTGCTTGAGTACACGGTCGTTTAAATGGTGAGGTTTACGTCCTATGTAATAGTAGTCTCTGAAGCTCGGACGACGACAGGGATAGTCTGGCCTTTCCATGAGGTTTCTGTAACGACGCTTTTGAATTCTATCAAGGGAGATAACAATTACTACACATATTTGATCTACAAGTCTTGAACTGCTTGTTTACAACTTAGTTTATATACTTTTAATGCGTTTTTGGGGACACTGATATCGAATTTGCAACGTCTAAAAGTTTTGTCAGTTTATATTTGATATTTTTATCTGCGGATGTTATACGTATCGATTTTACGAGCAAAGAATTAAACTTCGAAGACATTGTCATTATACCATTATTATTTATTATTACTATTACTAAAACGGATGTGGAATTAGCCTACAACCAGGTTCATTATCAATTGTAGACTTGGTGAATTATAAAGATTTTATCCAATCGGTTTAAGTCATATTTCGTCGAAGCTGTACGTGGACAAAGAAGGACTGGGTGATTATAAGGGCTAATGTGATCGAGGCTATTTCAGGGGATAACTCAAAATGAGTTGTCATTTTAACTTTTTAACTAAAATGTGTATAGTTGACTGAATTGATGACTAATTTCTACGGTTTACAATTTCTGAGACCAAGGTATAGTTGAGCTAGCAAATGGCTTTTCCCTTAAATAGTTGGAGCCAGATCGTATCACTTTTCAGACAAAATGTTCATGTCGTTACATATTATATATTTCCACGTGTGGTTATTTTTGATGACGTCATATCTAACGAATGAATCACCAATATTATATACTTCTTTGTGATACGCACTTTATGACATCATCAAATAAAAAACAACGTTAGATATCGTCTGCCAATATAACAATAAACATAATCGATATGTATGCATAAATAGCCAGATTAGAGCTATTTTGATCGTTAGACCTCTATTTTAAAAATATTATAATCCATTAACCCTAATGTGTTTTGTACAATTTATAATAGATCGGACATATTTTAGCATTAATTACGATTTCATCGAAATGCTCGTGACAGATCAAAGGAGAGATAGTTTTCAAAAAAAAAAAATACGATTAATGTTGTATGTATCGAACGTTCACGTTAATGCAATGAAATAAATGGAGTATTACGTCTTACTTTTCTGCATGTAATTTGAAACGCCATGTAGTGTGCAATGAAATAAACTTTTCCAGTTATTATTATACATGAAGAAGTTCATACAGTTATAATTGATAAAGTAGGATTCTGTAGTCGTTTACCAATTTCGAAGACTTTCATAGATTATGTCCAATCAGAGCTCTCGACAGACAGAATTAAAAAAAAATATGGCTTATTGCTTACTAACTTTCTGTCGAGTTGTCTGATTGGCTGTATTATCTACTGTACAATCCAATCAATCGCCAGGGGCCCATAATACAAGCAAGTTGACTACCGCAGCCTAAAATTCAAGACGAAGTTCGTATTAGTTTGAGATTGTGAAGATGAGGCCTTATAAACAATTTTTACTTGATGACACTTTACATCGCAACGGGGAAAATCATTCATTTTTCATCTCTCTTATGACGTCAATAAAGACCTATACATAACCCAGTATAAAAGTTAAATATTGCCAAAATTCCGATGAATGCAACGAGCTATGCACGAAGAGAAGATAAGTTATTCACTAGCTTACAATCAAACTACTGCATTCCGTAAGGCGAAGTGTTGTTTATAGTATGACATTGTGAAGACGCAGTAAGTATAGTCTCATCTTGTGAAGACGCAGGTCGTAATAGCTTGACAATGTTAAGACGAAGTTCGTAATACCTTGACATATTGAAGATGAAGGTCGCAATAGCTTGACATTGTGAAGACGCAGGTCGTAATAACTTGAGCATGTTAAGACGAAGTTCGTAATGCCTTGACATTGTGAAGATGAAGGTCGCAATAGCTTGACATTGTAAATAGCTTGACATTGTGAAGATGAAGTTCGTAATAGCTTGGCATTGTGAGATTGAAGTTCGAAATAGCTTGAAATTGTGAAGATGAATGTCGTAATAGCTTGACATTGTGAAGATGAATGTTGTAATAGCCTGACATTGTGAAGATGAAGTTAGTAATATCTTGACATTATGAAGATGAAGTTCGTAATATCTTGACATTGTGAAGATGAAGTTCGTAATACCTTGACATTGTTAAGATGAAGTTCGTAATAGCTTGACATTGTGAGATTGAAGTTCGAAATAGCTTGACATTGTGAAGATGAATGTCGTAATAGCTTGACATTGTGAAGATGAATGTTGTAATAGCTTGACATTGTGAATATAAAGTTAGTAATATCTTGACATTATGAAGATGAAGTTCGTAATATCTTGAAATTGTGAAGATGAAGTTCGTAATAGCTTGACATTGTTAAGATGAAGTTCGTAATAGCTTGACTTTGTGAGATTGAAGTTCGAAATAGCTTGACATTGTGAAGCTGAATGTCGTAATAGCTTGACATTGTGAAGATGAAGTTCGTAATAGCTTGACATTGTGAAGATGAAGTTCGTTATAGCTTGACATTGTGAAGATGAAGTTTCTAATAGCTTGACATTGTGAATATGAAGTTCGTCATAGCTTGACATTGTGAAGATGAAGTTCCGAATAGCTTGACATTGTGCAGATGAAGTTCGTCGTAGATGACTCTGAGGCCTTGGCCTGATATATTCTGATTCTCAAGACCCCTCCTTCGATAGCCCTCCAAACTCAGTTCAGAGGGGATGACATGGTAGGTTATATGCATCTAGTCGTTCGGATAACTTTTTTTACGGTTTTGTTCGTTAAAAAAAAAAACTAAGCAAAAACACCATCACTGCCCCTCCCCTAAAAAGCCATCAAAAACTTACAGGGTTTAATACGGTTTTCTTTTTAACTGAAATTCTCTACCGTAATAAAAGTAAAAATCTCGTTTGAAGACTAATTTTTAAATAAATAATACATTAAAATATATCGCCATATAAATCTGTCATCTGGTGACGTCATCACCAACTTTGGTTTCTATGGGAGATGATATAGACACAAGTGATAAAACACAAAAACACAAGTGACAAAAGACATATTTAAAAATGAATAAAATTTTTCCTACTTTTTTTTCTTCAAATGAATTAGGTTTATTGCTTTGGAAGCTGCAATGACTCGTTTGTTATTTGCAAACTGACCTTAATGACTGGACTCCATTCCGTCATTTCAGATTTAGGAGAAACCGTTCACATGGCAGCCAGTTTCGAGCAATGGCGCTCCGTGCGCATGTAAAAAGTCATACTCCATATTACTATAAAATTGGAAAATTTGCCAATTGGACTTCATTCATCGTGAGCCATATTGTATTTAGAAGGAGGCTCATAACGGGATAACGGACCAACTTGGTGTCATTTCAGTTAAATCACCAGCTTGGTGTCTTAACGCATTCTTTTCCAATTCAACTTATACATTATATCATTGAAATAGGAAATAAGCCAGTAATTGATTCTTTCAAAAAATTAACCTTCATTGACAAAGGCCAGCTTTAAACCCATGTTCTCGCTGTTGTTCGGGTGTTAATGACGTTACATGGCAATATGTTATATGCTGTCTGTCTGTTCTGATCTGTCTGTCTGTCTGTATGTCTGTCACAAGGATAAACCCTATAGAAAATAAGACTGGTCTTACTAGATTTAGGCCTACTATGAGATATTGCCCCTGTTCTTGAATTCTTTGTGTTTGTAAATATCCAAGGAGGAACCTTATTGAAAGTCAGGTCAATCGAAATAGTTACTATGAGTTATTGTTCTCGAGTTCCTTGTAGGCACGAGCTGGTTTCTTGTTGGATTCTAATTAAACTTGATGGGAATGTTTGTAATCACCTAAGAATGAACCCTATTGAAAATCAGAAATTCTGGCTACCGAGAACTGTTGTCACTCTCCTGCACGAATTGGTAACCATAGCAAATGCGGGCGTATTACGATGGCCATATCTATATTTACGAGCCGTATAATTGTTTATCTATAATTGTGGGGTTCTATAGCACAGCGGTTAGAGCGTTGGTTCTTAACGTCATGACGTCATTTGTTTGGATACGTTGAAAATGTCAGACGTGAGTTCTAATCTCGATCGGTGTGTGATAGTCCGATGACCTTGAATAAGTTATCTTCACTCATAATCCCAGTCCACCCAGCTGTAAATGGGTACGGATAATACGGGAAAGATTCATGTCAAGAGGTTTGACCAAGGTTGAGCTGGTAGAAAGGATCCCTGTCACAGAGGACTTGTGAACTTAAGTTGTTATCCTTGTAAAATATACTTCTATTTCCTTTTATTTACTAACAGGGTGCTGTACTATATTGTCGTACGTAAAAGACGTTTCCTCAATTATTTTTCAAAGAACTGCATTTCTGACAACAAATCCCTTGTAGGCCATTAAACAAAAGCTAAACTGATCAGGCCCGTAGACAGACTTGATATATCTGTGGGAAATGGAGAACTTAAATGTAAATTAATTAGTCTACATGTGTGAACAGTTTGTCGCTGTAGTCGAAGATAACAAACCAAGGGAGAGAATTAATGTTTTATTTCTATGTTTCAGACTACAAAAAGCTTACTTTTAGAATTTTCGAGTGCACCAAAAAAGACAATACAATGGTAAGTCTCATTATTTTCTAGTTTCCAATTCTATTGCTCAGAAACATGTTGACCTCCATCGTCTCTTCAACACTTCAGAAGCATTTTACAGAACATATTTTTACCGTTTTTTTTTTTAAATTAACTGGTAGGTACTTCTCTTATTATGGAATAGGGTATTGCGTATTATATCAATCTGACCAATCAACACGCTTCTACACACTGCTTATTTTGTTAATATAAACACACACTAGACCAAACGCTTGAAATTTATCGCTTCACGTGAATTCTTTTAAATAGATTAAAACGCAATCCCATCTTTTATTTTTATATCAGCGGTGGCTCAGTGAGTTAGATGCGTGTTCACTTACCTGATGGTCCCGGGTACAATTCCGACATATCTCGAGATTTTACAACCCGACTCTCCTTGTCAGGGATGCAGATTGGAAGGGCATGTTAACCAATATCTTTGGTGGAGTCTTTTGATTCGAATTTTCGTGTGCCCAACCCCTCCCTTCCCCCCTTTCTCAAAACCTCCCCAGAAATCAATGGAATTTTACAACCTTAAACAGGAAAGTTACGGCAATTAACTCTTAACCTTTAATCCCAAGTCCTAGCTTTACAATGACCTTCAGTTTTAATTAGTTTTTAGTTATGGTTCATTATTTGAGTCTCGTCTTGGAAGTCATCGTGTCTTTTTGATTGGGTGACCGTCTAGAAATTTCGATTTAATAACTAGAAAAGATGTTATATTCCACTGAAACAGACATTTAAAAAAATCAACAATCGGCGCTTTTTTTGTTGTTGTTTGTATATGTAAACTCGACAATCGCATAATCACTACGACGTACGCAGCTCTAGCACTCTAGCGCCATGATGACGGCCTTAAATAGCGAAAATTTTAGTAGAATTGCAGGAACCACAGATGTCTGATTGAATCTTGAAATGGTGTAAATTGATGCAATCACCGATCCGGATACACATACAACATCTAGAAAACCTTTTTACAATCCATTTAAATAATTGGTCAGAAAAAGAATAAAATCGTACAGTAGCAAATAATGACATCTTGTTTAAAGATGGTCTTAGTTTTACAAGAAACCGAATAAGATAACCTATATAGCCACATTGCATTTGTTACTATATATATTATTATGTAACATAAAGCAGAACTTCAGATGTTATGTTTCATGATATCCTGTTACTTAATGACGTAAACCTCCGTTGAATTAAATTTCACCGTTAGACGGAAGCACCTATCGGGACAAGTAACGGTTAATGGCTATTTTTACGATTTGAACCTTTTAAAACCTGACTTATTCTAACTTCTTTTTTTTGAAAATGTGAAGAGCCATATTTCTGTGATTGACATGGAATCCTTAAATCGATTTGAAGCTGTAACACAAAACGAAATATTATTTTTAACCATTTAATTGTCAAAATTTCCGTTTTACATGGGAGAATTCTTTACTTAAAGCTTTATTGAAGTAAAATTAACCACAATTGATCTTACCACCTAAATCGACTTTACTACTTTTTCGGAATCTTACAACTAAGTAAGTCTCTCGCGATTCAATCAAAACTTGCAACGAAAGTTCCAAATGTCATCACATCAAGGGCAGCACTTTTTAAAAATGTACATCATTATGTATTCTGATGTCCTATCGTATCATGCACATATTCTTTTTGCGGTCATGCACTCAAAAAGAATTGGAAATTGAAATATTGTAAATTTCTTTTGCAGTCATGTACTTGATCGCCGGAACATAGGTCTGTCCATTTAATACACATGTGCTTTTGTATATTTAAACAAATTGTATATTGAAATATTGTATATTTCTTTTGTGGTGATGTACTTTTTTCGCTGGAACATAGATCAGTCCATCTAATACACATGTACTTTTGTATATTTAAACAAATTGTATATTGAAATATTGTATATTTCGTTTGCGGCCATGTACTTGATCACAGGAACCATCTTTCATTTCAACTGCAATAGCAACTTTCCTTATTTAACGAATTTAATGATTTGATTAGGTTGTGCTCCAACGAATACAGCCAACATCGCCCTTCATTGCACCTATACATCCAAATAATTAACAACCAATTTTGTCTGACGTGTTGGCTTTATTAGATAGCGTGTAGGGCAATCAAAAAGTTACATTTCGTTTCCTACAGAATTTATCTTTCATATCTACGTTACGTTACTCCCTCTTAGGATAACCCTAAAATCACAATTTTTAAATATGGCCTAAAATTAGATTCCTTCTATAATTCAATAAATCTATAAAACTAAGTGATAATCTATCAAACTAAGTTATTCTGAATATGCTTGAAAGCGTTATCAATAATTAATTTTTAAAATACACAAGATATATGGATATACAATAGTATATGTACTATACCATATCCATATATCTTGTGTTTTGAAACATAGTATGTAATAAACCTAGAAGTAGTATATCCATATATATTGTGTTTTGAAACATAGTATGTAATAAACCTAGAAGTAGTATATCCATATATCTTGTGTTTTGAAACGTAGTATGTAATAATTTAGAAGTAGTATATCTCTTGTGTTTTGAAACATAGTATATAATAAACCTAGAAGTAGTATATCCATATATATTGTGTTTTGAAACGTAGTATGTAATAAACCTAGAAGTAGTATATCCGTACATCTTGTGTTTTTAATGCTTATGATCCTGCTACTATTATGTCTTATAAGGAATAATTAATTTGTTTAACGACTGGTATGGAGATTCTGTTGTTTAGTCATGGCACCTAATAAATCCAACTGATGAATATATACTTTTACTGACCAAGTTTGAGACTTTGAATGTTATTTCCATGCTATGAATAGGTTAAACAATATGTAACTTGACGCCGCGTTTCATAATAAAATAACCATGAAATGTCTACATAAACCCAGTGATAAATCATACATTTCGCGTTAGGTTACGCAATGAAAACGTTACGGGGGTGTAAGAGTATGGTGTATCAGTTTCTAATTCTCACATCTCCGCCGAAATATCAATATTCAGAAGAAATTGATGGATAGAAATTGACACAGAGAAGCGTAAAGAAACACAAGCTAAACTTATATTGCCGAGAAAGTTGTTAGACAGTGGCGCAGTCAACAACCGTTATTAGAAACACATATATTGAAATTTTTAAAACTTAATGTGTATTCAAGAAATTTGGTTTTAAGAATTTATCTATAAAAAATTATTTCAGTTATTGGAACTCTTGTGTTCAGAGTGTGACCAAGGTGATAAAAAACGCTATGTTAACTCGAATTTATAATGGCATTAGAATATTGTGCTCTTTGGATTTTGAAATTCATAAAAACTTTTGAGTAATTATTTAATACGTGTAAACCTTAAAATAAAGTTTCGTAAGGTTATGATTTGTGGCTATGAAAAACAGGACACCCCGAAAAAGCAAATTGAACTTTTGAAAGTGTCCTACTGTTATAATGGCGTTAGAAACGTATATTTGGCTATGATTTTGTGGCTAGGAAAATAGGAAATTCAAATAGCAAATAATAGCAAATAGAAGTTTTGAAAGTGTTCTGCTGTGCTTGTGAGAAAATTCTGACAGTGAAACGGCGTTCTTTTTATTCGTGGATTTTTTTTTCTTTTTGGAAATTATTAAACGAAACGGTGATCTTTGCGCCATGGAAATTTCCAAATATACTTAGGTGAACCAAAATCTTCTGTGATCACGGTTCTACATGATTTCGAACAATGATAATTTGGTTCCAATAATTAGGTAACGATATCGATATACCAAATTTCCGTCTGTTTCCAAACGATTTTCTGCCATATTCTGATAAATTTTATAATCTTTAAGAACGGTTTGTTTCTCTAGATTTTGATAAAGATGTCTATTGCATGTTATCTACCATTATATGATCAATGTAGAAATGAAATGAATGGAGTTTTACGTCCTACTTTTTATGATCAATGTAGAAGTAGCATTCTCTTATATCGTTCAAACAAAAACTGTTAAATATCTAGTGTGAAATGATAATAAAATTCCATAAGAAGCACAGGCCGAGGTCATTAAGTTGAAACCATATTATGTTTGTTGTTAAAGATAGTTAAGTTAGTAAGTATTCTTAAAAAAATGATTGTATATTGTTAGATTTTTTTTAATAATATCTGAAATTAATATCGGAATTGGTTATGTCAAATTTAAAACGATTTTGAAGCATTGAAGTTGTTCAAATTAACATAAAGCCAATGCGTGGAACAATTTCCGAGATATAACTTTTATTATCCCATTGAACACGAATTTACGGAATATTGCGTGAACTTCGCCATCCTCTGCTGTATTTTTGTGGACATTGGGTTCGCGATAATTCGGTGAAGATCGATGCCTGGTTGACTTCATCGCCGAATTTCAATTTTTCCACATCATTAGAATCAATTTGATTTCTTCGTGTGTATTATAGATTATAAATTATATATCCTACTTTAATCCTATCGCTTCTTAGATCCTCTTTAGCTGCTTTAAGACTTTGGAACAGTAGTTGTGTGTACTTGTATAGTGTCCTCGTAAAAATTCAACGAACTTTTTAATGGACAGCTAATGACATTAAAAGACCGTTACGGACACAACTGGTGGCCATCAGGAATTATTGTAAAAGTGTGTAATGTGACACTAGACTCCACTTTGGAATTAAACAGACAATAAAAAAACTGTAATCATGTCAGCAGTTCGGTATCGGGTCAATAAATGTCGGTATTTGGATCTCCTTAAGACAATTTCAAAAGGTAAGAGTTATTTTTAATAGGTCTTAAGTTCTCCTTTTTAATCTGTAAAGTTCTCCATTTTAGCTATGCAAATTAGTTATAGTGTTAACAGCACACTGTAGAAATTTGGGCCTTTAAAGTTATGTGTGTTCAGAATTAACTGTGATTGCAAGTTAAAATGACGACTCGTGTTTTCTTGTCTAGAATAGACATGATATAAAAGAACTAGAAATACAATTCCTAGGTTGTATGGTTTATGCGATTTTCGTACATTCCCAGTACTTCTGATTCAAAAGTGAAATCAACCCCGAAAATGGCAAGCCTGTCCCTGTAATAGTTCAAACAACGTGCCGTGATAATTATGAAGTAAACGTAAGTTAAATCAAACCCCCAAACACCTTATGAAGGTGGTCAAATTTTTGATCCCTCTAAGTTTCTTTCATTGCTATTATAACACATAACACATAATTACGAAAGCACAGCACAAACATTACAGTTTCTAAAATATAAAATCTGCATCTGTGAAGAAACATATAAATTTCTTCACAGATGCATATATATAATATATTAAGTCGCAACGACACTATCAACAGCGTTCAAATACTGCCTGAAGAGTCAGGAGGCCGAAAGCATTTAGAGTGAACTTTGTTACTCTTTACTTGTGTTTTTTCGTTATTTAATTTCTAATATTCTAGTGTACTGAGAAACTTTTTCTTTTCTATTATATATATATAATTTGAATAATTTATGAAGTAACCGGTTATAATCTACCGTGGACTCGAATATTTCTCAAATTCTCTTAAGGTTTCTCTGCAATCTTATTAATAAAGCCGGACTGATTAGAACAGGTTAAATTATATTTGTCAACATTATATTATAAAAAGATATATTATAATATACAAAGTTAGACTACAAAGCGCCAAATTAACCCCCGAAGTCACAAACCTCTGATACACAACATGGATATGTATGTGTCGCGATAGAATTTAGCCGTTAGCGTGCTCACCTTATTTGTATAGATGCACTGTTTTAGATGAATTTAGTTACCGACCCAAATACAAATATTACAGTTTTCTGAGAAGATTCTCGACAAAAAAACGAAGTGAACATCATAAACATCATATGTCTTGGAAGAAAATAAGGCGCGAAAATATCGTCTGCTTTTTCTATTTTTATCTGCTTGAGATTCCCGCCGTTTATATTGAAAGTTATTCGACTGATGAAACTTGAACAAATTCTAGTAACCTTAGCTTTTGTGGATTGTTTACGCTCGAATACGTTTCAAATGAGGAAAACGCGTGAGGAGACGTGGAATAATCAGTCAGTCAAAATTTCCAATCTTGCATGCTTGTCTTTCAGAAGAAATTCACAGAATCATAAAATTTCACGCTGTGCCAAAGAAAAAAAAAGAATCAGTAGCTCAAATTATGACAGTGTGATTATCTGCCTAACTGTAACCGTTGATTCGTCTAATGACTCTATTTCATCAACTGTTTCATTGAAACGTTTTTATCATGTATGCGATAACGTTATTTAAGGTGGAATAGATTTACAAACCTGCAGATCGAGTTTGCTTTTACGCTGATTCGTCTAATGACTCCATTTCATCAACTGCTTCATTGAAACATTTTAATCCTAAATGCGATAACGTTATTTAAGGTGGAATAGATTTACAAACCTGCAGATCGAGATTGCTTTTACGCTGATTCGTCTAATGACTCCATTTCATCAACTGTTTCATTGAAACATTTTTATCCTAAATGCGATAACGTTATTTTAGGTGGGATACCTTTGAAAACTTCTAGATTAAGTCTGTTTTATCGTAGTCATTGCCTGTCTTTGAAATTGGAAATTTTCTACCTAACTAATCAGTAATAGTATTCCCAGCTCACCGCCGAATTTTTAAACTTCCAAACCAATGCGTGTCCAGAATAATCCGCGTTTGAAAGTTAGGTCTTAGCATGAACATAAAATTTTAGTTCTCAAGAATGGTCAATATGAGTATATATTCATCAGTAAACTTACCGCGTGTCATAAAGTAACAGAATCTCCTAAAATCTGGAAAACTCGAAAAACTAAGTAATTATTGAAAAACGCATAATCAATTATTTAGCGTTTTTCATGATTAATTGCATATTTATGATAAATACTAAGTTTTATGGATTTATCGGATTGTGTTGTGTTATTCATGGCTGCAGTTATATCTACAGATGTATATATTAACTAAGATTAAACTTTTTATAAATCATGTTCATTCGAAGACGCAGTATTCCTCTTTTCTTGAGACTACGATATATAGAAAAGACGTAGCAAATTCACGATTTATGCGGTTTCGTACATTTGTAGTTCTTATTATTAACAGTACATATTGAACCCCCAAATCAACGTTAATAAACCAACAAATTCTTCACAGCATTTGAATAAAGAGTTGGAACCAAATATTGACATAATGGTAGTATGATGATGCTTTACCTTTTTTTCATGCCCCACAAGAATGGCAGAATTAATGAAAACTCAACGAGAAAGAAAATTAGCTGTCAACGATGTGTTTTATCAGATAAAGATGAAAATTGATAATTTTCTATTTATATTCCTGATTAAAAAAAAAAATTAACGTTCCATTAGACGCCATCTTGGGTAATGTTCTGTTGTATAGATCAATTTGGGATCCGAAAAAAGATCAACAAATAAGAAACGAAATGTAATCGATAGCGTTTAAAGCTGGCAAGACTTCGAATGATTTGGATTTACACTCTGACATCATGAAAATAAAGAGCATGTTTGTAAATGACCCGAAATTTCGATGATACATAACATTAGGATTGGGATCATCAACCCTATTAGAGATTGAACCCTGGACCATAGTGTGTAAGGCCAAACTCGGAGCTCACTGAGCCACCACGACTTCATGCGTCCGATTGCAATTCCGAAAATTGATATAGACTATGATTCTTTAAGCACACAAGGTTGGGACCTGTGTGTAGGCCAAGATCTGTTGTGAATCTTGTGAATATAATATCTCTCCTTGACAGCACTTACAACGGTAATTGGGGTGGCCAAGTTATCGCCAAGAAAAGATTTCTTCAAACGAGACAGAACTTGTGCAATTAGTAAATGTACCGGGTATTTGCGTATTTTCCAACAAACTGATTAGCAACATCGATTATTACGCCTGTCTTTAGGTCGAATTACCAACTAAATCTTTATCAATACGCTACACCAATTAAAACCCGCTTTGAATATTATTGAGAAACAGTTGAATTGACATTTTGTCGATTTCGCCCAAAGGTAAATGCTTTCTTTCCATATCTCACTCTGATGCCGTTAATACTGATTTTAAATAGATAATTCCATCGATATTTCTAAAAAGCACGAAAACACCCGAAGATATACGGAAACAGTCGAACAGCATGATGTGCCGCGGTACCCGTAAGGCTTGTTTTATTGCGAGCTTCTAGACGAAGTAATGAATTCGCCTCATTCAGCGCTCACTATTGCTGTTACTTTAAATAGGCGTCTAAAATTAATTGCTTTCCCACAATACCACACGCCAGGAAGTTGCCGACAACGTTCTGTCAATTAGTTTCACCCCCTCCAGAAACTAAAGACGATAAGTGAATGTCGTGCATTGAAATTGGAATTTCTAAACGATTTCACCTAGAAGGAAGTGAAACCATTATTAAGAGGTTGGCGCTAGCCTGTAGGTCCTCACGCTTGTTCAAAGGTATCGAGAGTTGTCACCAATGTAATCCCGTAGATCAACCGTTTGAATATTCTTATCACGAAAAAGATTTACTGTATACTTTCTGCAGCGAACGTCATTGTTGTTTTTGTTGAAAAATCAACAATCTCGTTATCCAGAAGATAGGATAGCTAATTGAAAACAACAATTCAGAATTATTTTGCCCCATGTATTTTCCATCCTAATACTTTCACGCTATTACACACCGCGTGTTATACCTTGACTGAAATAGCCACCTGTGCTTTTGTCGTGGAATGTAGTGGTTTGATTGGATTGAACGCCTCGGACACCCTACCAGTGCCCCTGAAACACTGTTAATATTCTGGCTTGTTTTTATAGCCAAACTGTCAAATGTACGGATTGGCTGAAGTCGCTAACATACAAGCCACGAAATCGCTATTCATGTATTTACAAACTTCCGTGTTACAAGAAAGGTTGCTACTGCAGTCACGAATTTCGTAATAGTTTGACATTGTGAGAGAAGAATGTGCTATCAAAATGAATACAATGAGCTGATCGTTTCTTAATGCACTCAGCATTTCCGTCAATTTTTCGATATACGAGACTTAGTTTGACATATATCTTCGTATTTAGTTCCGATTGGATGTTGGACAAGAAAAAAATGACCGACGGCAAGCTTGTGATAGCCATTGAGAAGGTATAATGAGTGATAGAGTGTGATTAATATTTTCACCAATTATTCGCTCGATGAATACTGGGATTTCCAGTTAAATTAATCTTGTAGCGTTATTATATTCACTACTCCCTCGCGGCCACCATAACGGAAGTGGATAGTATCGGAATCAGACGACAAATAATTCAAGCATTGTTAGGGTCGATTCGCTGGATGGATCTTTACCTTTGCAACTTAGGAGTATTTTTAAAGTTTTGTATAGTAGTCGGTTAGATTTCGGGGAATGGAAGGTTGGATTCTCCTAAATGTACCGGCCAAGGATGGATGGTTCTGGTGACGTCAGTTACTTGGAAACGTCAAACATAATTCATGGTGATTGTAGGTTCTAATCTCATTCGACATGTGACCTTGAATGAAGTCATTTTCACTCATTTTTTCAGTAGACCCAGTTGTAAATGTGAAAGTCCAATCCAGGAAAATCAATACCAAATGATTTGACTATGGTTCAGCTAGTAGAAAGGATCAACCAAAATTGTTATCCTTGCAAATTCTTCGTTCTTCTTCTTTGCTTACCTATTTTTATTGGAAGCTTTCTGTCCTGATGAGGATTGAGCATCCAAAATATTTCTGTGGATTGAGATGATCAAATAATCAATTATGAAAAAGAAGAATGCAACGACCAATTTTAGAGCAAAATAACAAAACACGTTCGCCTATAATGATTTGTATATGAAAATCAATACGCCTTGGAAGAATATACACAAATTGTTTGACCTGGGTCAGAAAATACGAATTATTCTTCCGACTAAAAACATAAACCCATAGATTGAAGCCATAAACTTTCAAATTGGGTGGAGGAATTTAAACGATTTCAGTTTTTATCCTTATTTGAAAATTCGGAAAGCTCTGTCAGATTCGAATTATATAAGATAGACTGTTATTTGGAAATGAAATAAATCGGAGTCTCTACGTCTTTCTGTTCTAAATTTCTTTATTAAAGGAACGCTACCTCTTGGAATGACCAAAGGAAGTTGATATTTAAACTTGGTAAACAAGTGTAAATATATATATACATCAGTAAACTTACCAGATACCATAACTATACATACAAGGCCTGATGCTCCAAAACGTAACTGACGTAAATGAAATCCAGATTTTAAGAAATACAGTTATTCGATTGGATAACAAAAGTCAATTTAAATTCAGTTTTCGTGATTGACCAATCAGATGACTGGAAATCTAAAAGAAAAAGCTTAAATCCTGCACATTATGCAATTTGAAAGAATATTATTCCCACATCCTCACCTTTTGGAACCGTCATGAGATTTGTTAAATCAACAATCAATCAATCACGCAATCAAATCCGAAAATTATTTTCACCTTCTTCTTTACGTCATTTCAATAGGCTAACTGTGTCTCAATTTAGATTTAAGACTTGAAGTTGAAGACTTAAAGGTTCTATTCCCAAGAATATCAGATTTTAAATCGATTTAGAACTTTAAGATTCGGACTATTTTGCTTATATTGTAACGATCGAATGAAGTTTTAGAATATATTAAAGTTACTCCTTTAAGTTGAAAAATTTTCACAAATAGTATTCAGAATATTATAAAGGTGATGACACCTTTAAAATGAATAATGTTAGAAATGGTATTAAAGATATTCATAAGGCGACTTGTTACCCACAATTACCTCCTCTAAGCTTCATACGTCACGTAACGGAGATAATTGCTTACTTTATAACAATAGAGTAGTTTGGATTGAGTTTTACGTCAATATAAACATTAATTTGAGGTGATTCCCAGTTGGGTTATCCTCATCCAGTGTAATCCCTCCATGGCATATTAGAAACACAGGTAGAGATAAATAAAAACAATCATTATGGATGGATATTAAATATATATATATTCTAGAAGTATCCATCAATGATAATTGCCTTTATTTATCCACCCAGTGTAATTAAATTTCCGGAAAGGAGGGAGATTCTCCCAAATGTACAGGTCCAGGAAGATAGAAATATTTCATTGAGCAAATGCATAAACGATCCACAAATGTCATAAACTGAAATTGTATCAACAATCAGGCCTCACATGAAATAAGATAAATGACAACTCTCCCCGGCGAGAGGTTAGTTTGTAACATAATACGTCATGTAAATCGACTTAAGTTTGCTGTGAACAAGATTATCATTCTTTAGTCTTGTTCACCTGATGACGACATTGTGATTGTTGAAACGTTGTGTATTATTGTATTAAATTGAGGAGTAGTATACCGTAAAAACTGTGTCGTGGTCTGAAGAAAGGCCTCTAAAACATTCGTCAGTTTGATGACATCGCTAACTCTCTCTGGCCTCTCCAACGCTGGTAATTTGTGACGCGTACAAAATGTGTATTCAGTGCAATTTGCTTCTCGGAATACAGCTTTACTTATCTCGATCCATACTAAATGTACAGCAGTTACAGTAATTGGTAAACCTTCCATAACAGAGTGAAAATTTCGCTCCATTAAGTAAGGTTCATGAAGTCAGTCTCGCCCAAACAGTTCAGCTTTTGGATCGAGTCTGCCATGGACTAAATGGTTACTCCAGTCTGTCCATGGTGTTTATTGAAACTATCAATAGTTGCCGAATGGTCCTGAATGTGTAATTACCACCTCCTACGTACGTGGAATGATGCCATATTGTAGTATTACCAATCATAACACGGTTTGTAATTGGTACTATTATACAACCCCAGCAACAAACACAGAATTATCCGAATTGATCCAGTCCAACCACCAACTTATATACTAGTAGCCTAACTATCAACGACTATTTCTACTTTGTAACATCGGCATCCGCTGGAAGTAAACACTCACATCATATCTCAACAACTACCTAGTCTACTAATTGGTCTGCGACAACAGCTTCCACTGTAAGCGAGCGTCAATGAATTCAACAAAAAATTGGTCTGCGACAACAGCTTTCACTAAAAGCGAGTGTCAACTTATCCAAGGACTACCTAGTCTGCGACAACAGCTTCCACTGTGAGCGAGCGGCAACTTATCCAAGGACTACCTAGTCTGCGACATCAGCTTCCACTAGAAGCAAGTGGTAACTTATCCAACGACACTAGTCTGTGACAACAGCTTGCACTAGAAGCAAGTGGTAACTTATATACGATTACCTAGTCTGCGACAACAGCTTGCACTAGAAGCAAGAGGCAACTTATCCAACGACACTAGTCTGTGACAACAGCTTGCCCAAGAAGCAAGTGGCAACTTATCTAACAACTAACTAGTCTGCGACAACAGCTAGCATTTGAAGCGAGTGGCAACTTATCTAACAACTAACTAGTCTGCGACAACAGCTTCCACTGTAAGCGGGCGTCAATGTATCTTACTACTAATTGGTCTGCGACAACAGTGTCTACTAGAAGCGAGCGACAAACTAGTCTGCGACAACAGCTAGCATTTGAAGTGAGTGGCAACTTATCTAACAACTACCTAGTCTGCGACATCAACTTCTACTGAAAGCGAGTGGTCACTAACGTTAATTTGCATCTAGCAACAATGACCTAGTCTGCGACAAGGACGCGAACGTCAATATGATGATCCATTTATTTACATCTACCTTCTGTATCAAGGGATGATTATTCAACCGACTCGTATACATTTCAAAATCGAAAACTATAACAGTAATTTTTAGCCTAAGGGCGGTTTTAGAAGGTTTTAAGGATCTTCGTAGTCTAATATAGGACTAATATTTGGGGCAATTAAAAATTATGCTATTCCAATTAGCCTGGATGTAATTTGGAAAGAGGATTAGTTTAATAGATTCCTTTAGTACAGGTTAAGTCCAATTAAAAATATATTCTTTTATTGACCAGGTTTTGTGTCCATTTTAACAGGTTGTGTTCCTTTAAGGAGGTTGTTTTATTTTAATGAGTTATTATGATACACACAACATAATGATTATGACAACTCGTCTAAACTAATGATCAAAACACGTCGACTAACAACACAACACGGGTTATAAATAACATGTTACAATCAAACATCGACAAACCGATAAATACACATAACAATGGTAATGGAATGACAAAACTGTATTTTGATTGGCTGCCCAAACAAGTATTTTGAATTTTGAATTAGCTGAATTTGTATTGATTTAAAGGGACATGTATATTCCAACTCATCGTTTTGAGTATTCCTAGAATATATTTTCCGTTACGTGATTGGTATGTCAAATGGATTCAACGGATGGAACTACAGTAGGTTTGTATACAATACAGCACAACAATTAAGCACTATTCCAAGAATTATTCTTCTGTTACGTGATTGGTTTGCCAAATGGCTTCGATCGTTTTAACCAATGAAATGACAGTACACTTTTTCCAACTGTCACATCTCCTAAACAAAAATGGTATACAATCCAGTCCTTGGAATAGAAAACCATTCCAAGAATAATTTTTCTGTGAAATCATTAGTAGTTAATTATTTTGTTAAACCAATGAAATAACAGCATCTCTAATCCATAATGCCTTCCAAGATAGGTCGATAATAATTGTATATATTAATATTCATAGAGACTTTGTTTTCGCCACTCGCTATAGTTTGATAATTGTGATTAGGACCAAGTCCGTGACATCAGTTCTGGACTAGTGGGAGTTATTTGTCTTGGCTAGTATTCTTCGAGAGTTATTCCTGAGTTTACAAGAGTGCGGTGTGTTCATCAAGCTTTTGCTACTTTCGATTTTCAAGTTTGATGCGAAATTGTTTTTGAAAGACTATCGTTGGACATATGAAAATTGTAAACCCGATAACTCAAGAATAATTTGATTTTATTAGCAAATGATTTAATCCTGCTACAGGCTACTGTCACGGTGCTAAAAGTCGATAAATTAGTGTTTAACAATAGAAGATGTTATTTAGTAAAAAGCTAATTTTTCAAGAACGCTGATATTATTCCCCAGGTGAAAAGTTTATTAATGTTTTTTGGTTATTAGGGTTTTTTTCGTTGTTCGTATCGTTGATACGTGATTTATTTTTTTCAGTATTCTTCTGATTTAGGGAAAAAACTGATTCCGTTCGTGATTTCTACCTTAAAGCATTAACGTGTTTTTGTTATCTGCATTATGCGTAAAAAGTGCTAAAACTAATAGCTGATGGGTTATTTCTTGGGAGGAGCTATCAAAAATAACTATTTTCGACAATTTACATACATCTCTTCAGCCTGTGCGACAATAATCAATTGTTTTTTTTGTTTACCACAAATCCTTAGTTTGTTTAAATGTCCTAAACACCAGCTTACAAATATTTTGCAACTGTAAATTTCAGTTTATGAATAGTTTCATATGTAACCTTTCAACAATTTACGTTATCTATCAACAGAGTGTGTATATAATCACGTGTAACTTACGATTCCTCCTACCTGCGTAATACCAACATTAGAAGTGCATTGACTGAAGAGGACTCCGTTTGCAGAAAGAACAACTCGTCATTAATATAAACACATTTCAAATTTACAGTAAATTGGAATCGGATTTTTTTAAAACTTCGAGGTGGGGAAATTGCAGGAAAATTGTTGGTGGATTGTTGATTAACATTAGCCGTAGACTTTATATTGATTTTTTCGCAGATTTACTTTGAAATATTCATTGTCTTATTTGATATCTAAGATAACGGTTCCACTTGTGCTTTTTTGTTCACATTCTTATGTGGCTATATTGGTGTTATAAACGACCGCACTACTTTTGGTTATTGGTGTGATAAACGGCCGCACCACTTGTGGCTTTGATGGTAAAAACGACCATACCGCGTTTGGTTATTGGTGATTAAACGACCATACCGCGTTTGGTTATTGTTGTTACAAACGAGCGTACAACGTGTGGCTGTTGGTGATAAAAGCGATCGAACCACGGGTAGCTATTGGTGTTGAAAACGGCTGTACCTCGTATGAGTTTTGTGCTGCTGCTTGTTGTTCGTCATAAACATTTTGATTAGGAACAAATTCACAACCTGTACCACATGAAGGTTTATTGAGTGATGATGACTTTGTTGCTTGTGGGTTTTGTGTTTTTTTTTATTAAACAATGTGTAGATGATGTTTTGAAAACTTTGTCGTAAACATTTTAGTTGAGAACGACTTTACAAACCTGTGGGTTTTTTTATAGCTTGGGAACGACCGTACCACGTATGGGTTTTGTGTTGATGACGACTTTGCTATTTCTTCTCTTCTTCTTTTGTTTCCTCGTGTGTTCTTGTATTGAAAACATTTTTGGCAACTTGGTGTGATAAGTGAAGTATGACGCAAATTCATACAAATGAAGCCAAAGATTTGATTATTGTCTTTTAACATTGAATATTCCTGGTTGATCAAGACCTAACATTAAATTCGATAGAACGAAATAGAACTTGAGAGCATATCCTAATTTGTAACATTGAAGCTATGACATTGTTATCAGTTCAAATCGTAATAGCCTTTGTCTACCTTCCTCTTAAAGCGTATCTATGCCACTGTTAAAACCGCTTTCACCATATTTCTAGACACTGCTGAAAAGAGAATTAGCCTGATCCACAAATCCTGAATTCGTTCTAACACAGTAAAAGCGGATTATTTGTGCTTATTGGGTTTAATTTGCGTCTCAGAGTTATCCGATTAATTGACATTCTTACGGTTAATTGTAGTAAAATCTTAATAGCTAGGTCGTGTTGACAAAAAAATCGTGAGGTATGCGCCGTAACACGCAAGTCAATAATCCATTGCTTTAAATGATTTAAAGCGGATTAAATAATTAATTCAGATAAATATGTATACTGGATTAGAGTTAACAGGGTTATGAGTCGTATCAATAGAAATATTTAACGTGATTAACAGTTTTCGGCGTTTTTAGCGTTACCAGATTGGTTTCTATTGACAGTTAAAGGGTTAATGGACATGTAGATCGTTAAACAATGATATAGAGGATATAGGGTTAACTATTGGATGTAACAGTGGACTAATTTTACTATCTGCAAGTGTGTGTTATCCAGCATCTCAGTGCTTTCATATCGACTTTATTAGACTTCGTATTGTGTTTGGATATTACTTTTTTAATAATGTTTGAAACATCTTCCGGAATGTTTGTCATAACGCCTTCTCTTTGACGTTTCGTGCTTTTTAATTGCTTTGCAGGGAAATAGGAATTGAACAATTTTCGGATACTTCCGATTCTTTTTTAATTTAATGCCACAATTTAAAATGGATATTTTATCGTTCGACAAGGAACTAAACTGACTCTTGGTGATATTGCGATTTTGCTGGAAGTGTCACGAAGCAAAGCGCCGTACTCAGTTCTAGTTTTCACTTTCTTATTAGAGTGAAAGCCCAATATTTGTCATTCGGAGAATTTCCGAAACTGGTTTTTATTATTGCTCGAAGGCATTGTCTGTGATTAGAACCGTATCTCAAACTCTTGAAGTAAATGTGACTTCCGTGATATTGTTGACATTACGTTATTGAGACTTCATAACATTAGTCAAGTGTTTAAGTGTATTTGAATTCATATCGCTCTTCGATGATTTGATGATTTGCAAAACTGATATATTGCAGAGCGAAGCGCAAATCAGATGTTCTTGTAAAGTGATGTAGAAGAACCTACATTACGTTTTTCAAACTTCCCATCATTAGGGGAATCTCATATTTTCTGTTAAAGTCTACTGAAACTGACCAGACTAAAACCTAATTGATTCGCACGAACAGGCCTAGACCAATGCTACACACAACAAACTTCTTAACTGAGCGTTTGTTTTAGAGACTTTCAGTGTTAAAAACGTTTACGAAGATTTTGGACACAGAAAACAACGTTTCTGTAATATACACTGTGCAAAAATAGAGACATTATTATTAGAGTGAGATTTATCCTTTATGTTAACTTTTTTTTTATAATACGAGACAAATACCTAAATATGGCATTGAATTCTACGAGGATGTTCGCTGCAGGAAATGCTACAAAACTAATGTGCGAATTATTCCACCCTATCGTTCGAGGTAAGCAACATTTTTGTCAAATATAGATTTCAGATGTCCGTACAAGAGTAGTATTCATATCACTAGACGGAGATAACTTTCAGTTTCCCGAACAGAGAAAGCTTTCAGTTCCCCAAACGAAGATAGCTTTCAGTTCCCCGTAGGAAGATAGCTTTCAATACCCCGTAAGAAAAAAGCTTTCAGTTCCTCGTAGGAGGGTAGCTTTCAGTTCCCCGTACGAAGATAGCTTAAAGTTCCCCGTAGGAAGATATCTTTCAGTTCCCCTTAGGAAGATACCCTTCAGTTCCCCGAAAGAGTGATCTTCGTACGAGGCTAGTTTTCATATGTCCGTACCACGATAGTTTTCAGTCCCCGTACCATGGAAGTATTCAGGTCATCCAACGTACGAGGCTAGTTTTCAGATCACCTACCGCACGAATATAGTTTTTAGATCACCCACGGTACAAGCCTTATTTGTAGATATCCGTATAAGGGCAGTTGGCATATCCCCGCACGAGGTTAGTTTTCAGATCACCGTACAATGATGATTTTCAGATCCCTGTACGAGGGAAGTTTTTAGTTCTTCGTATGAGGTTGGTTTTCAGATCACCGTGCAATGATAGTTTTCAGTTCCCTGTACGAGGGAAGTTTTTAGTTCTTGGTATGAGGTTGGTTTTCAGATCACCGTGCAATGATAGTTTTCAGATTTCTGTACGAGGGAAGTTTTTAGTTCTTCGTATGAGGTTAGTTTTCAGATCACCGTGCAATGATAGTTTTCATATTCCTGTACGAGGGAAGTTTTTAGTTCTTCGTATGAGGTTAGTTTTCAGATCACCGTACAATGATAGTTGTCAGATTCCTGTACGAGGGAAGTTTTTAGTTCTTCGTATGAGGTTAGTTTTCAGATCACCGTACAATGATAGTTGTCAGATTCCTGTACGAGGGAAGTTTTAAGTCTTCGTATGAGGTTAGTTTTCAGATCACCGTGCAATGATAGTTTTCAGATTCCTGTACGAGGGAAGTTTTAGTTCTTCGTATGAGGTTAGTTTTCAGATCACCGTACAATGATAGTTGTCAGATTCCTGTACAAGGGAAGTCTTTAGATTTGCGTCCAGTTTATTTACGAATTTTGTTTGTGTTGAGAGAATGATATTGATTTTGATATTTTCGACAAAATATTTCAAATGGTATTTCGTCAAATTGTAACAGTGAAAAAACATTTGCTACAGAAATTAAGTAAGATGAAGTTTGGCTTGATATTATGTGATTTACAAAACAAATGACGCAATGCTGAAGGAATTGGATGAAAGTCAAAGGCGGTGCTGTGCGTGTCGGAAGTAATTAATCGAGCAATGGAGATCTTAAACAGGTCTAATAGGTAGATAATGTAATTATTAAATTGATTGGTACAAATGAAGGTTTAAAGGAGCGAAAGTACAGGCTGCGATACGATGTACGATACGATGTATGATATGATGTACGATACGATGTATGAAATGATGTACGATACGATGTTGTGTATGGTACATTTATTGAGTATTCAGCAAAGATCCACCCTTCATTCACTTGTAATATTTGAATTGTCGATAATGGAAACAAATTAGTGCGAATTTAGCCAGGAACTATTTTATACGGAAGGAAGTACACGATTAGGGCGATACTTTAGTACATGGTTAAAGAAAAATAAATTTAAGAAAAAAAGATTTTTGGTCTTTATATAAGAGTCGTTTATAGCTTCCACGTTTACCTTTTTTTGTGCGTTCGATTCTTTTGGTTTGTATAAATCTGGAAGAAACACTCCGAAAACCATCTTTTTTTTGTACGTATGTTTTATCTCACAATAAAAGACAACTGAAGACATAATAATAATTTTTAAATCCATTTCTGTAAATATAGTTCTACTCTGTTTTATGACAGTTGTGACAATCATTTGTCAAACCTAAGTTGTATATAACAGCGTCTTAATGTATATCATTAAATAATAACACTGACAGACACTGTAGTAAATACAGATCTTCTTGTAAGATAGAAGCCAAAAGTTAGAGGCGAGGTCCAAAGGGTAGGAGCATTTTGAGACCCCAGGGGACAAGGGGGGGCGGTAGGTTGGGTATCGGGTCTTTATGAGACAGATTTCAGATGGCATGTGCTGAATCGTAAGCATTTAGAGGGCTTAACTTTTGCTTAATAAATATCTTTACCAATGGCCCACCCACCTAAATGCGCCACTAATAAAACAAATCATATTCTTAAGAAAATTATGTAAAAAGTCGAAGGCTTATTAATACGCCTGTAGTCATCGCAAAAAGACATGCGACTCCTTAGGATGCTCTCTAACCACTAGGAGAGTTCAAATAGCTTTTGTTGGTTTCAAACAGGTGCAGGAGAGTGGGCCGAAAACTAAATTTAAGTTTTTGAAGTAAACTTGAAAAAAAAAACACAATTCTTAAGTTGATTAGGAAACTGGAGAGAATGTAACATGTTTGCGAGTGAGCCTTTCCCCATTGTCCATTTCCTCAAAGCACTCTCTGACGTCATACATCTCTTTACCATCTGACATCTCCCATTGTTCATAAACCATACACGTTTTTTACGTGAGATCATCCTATACGTCATAAAATCATTTAACATTTCAGCTTCTCGCTTTGGACATTTCTCCAAAATCCTTCTTACGTCATCAAATTCGAAACCGTCTGAGCTTATGTCTCTTACATCATATAATAATTTAACATTTCAGCTTCTCACATTGAACTTTTCTTCAAAACCCTTTCTTACGTCATCAAACTCGAAACCGTCTGAGCTTATGTCTCTTACGTCGTATAATAATTTAACATTTCAGCTTCTCACATTAAAATTTTCTTCAAAACCCTTTCTTACGTCATCCAACTCGAAACCATCTGAGCTTATGTCTCTTACGTCGTATAATCATTAAACGTTTCAGCCTTACTTATTCTCTCCAAAACCTTCACTAACGTCAAATCATCTGAACTTCTCCCCTCGAACTGTTCTCGAAGGCACTCTCACGTCATACATCCTGTTTGCTTTCAGGACTTTTCTATGGGTTTTGTTCCATTTTTATGTATCTTTGACATTTCATTATGAACAAAATCTAATTTCAAGAAGAATGTCGATAGACTTACGATGATTGGGATATGTTTATTCAACCGACGATTAAAAAAAAAATAAGTGGGTCGCATTCATTCTCTTGCGAATTAATTACGTTCCATATTGTTTTCGTACGAAACTAACTGTGTGTTTTCGATCTGATATTTAATTTTAAAGATATTTTCCTTGTAAATTTAAAACAACACTATAATTCTTCAACGGCACATTAGAAGCACAGGTATTAAACCTAAATAAAAACAGTTATTATGGATGGATGCTTCTAGAATATTTACTATTTTGTTTCGCAACGTTGGTATTTTTAATCGTATTATTTGACGTTTTCAAATTTTCAGTAAGATATCTGTAGTTCGTGCAATTCCGCTAAAAATAATCTTTACTTTACCGCATGGTCTAAGATATGTTAACATTGCACTAATGATGACCTAGTTAACGTAGGACTTATCTAATTAGGCTTAATTAATGAGTAATTCTGTCATGATTTATTTCTTAGTAATAATATATTAAGAATTGATCGCTATCAGCTTATAACATTGTTTCAATACAGTAGCATGTGGCAGTTTACTAATATTGTTGTTACTATGTGCGTTGTTATTATGGAGATTCAACCTTTGAATAATGCTATATTGTACTGGGCCATATTTTATTTATGAAATGAAAGATAGATTAGCATCCAGAATTTACTCGCGTTTGACACCAAGACCCTTACCTTCCTCACTCTCGTGAATCAAATTTGACTCTATTAAGCTAATTTTAACCATTTATAGCTCCATCACACCTTAATGTACGCCTGTGTACCACTTTCTTCAACCTCAGAGACTTACATGAAGGTACAAAGTACGCTTTGTATAAGTCACATACGTTAACAGCGTGACGTCACACGCTGGCATGCGTTGGGCCTCTTGCATAGTTTTGAGCACTTATTTTTACCATTTATGGCTCTGTCACACCTTAACGTAGATATACCACTTCAACCTCAGAAATTTACACGTAAGTTCAAGTCACACTATGTATAAGTTGTAAACGTTAACAGCATGACGTAACGCGCTGTCATGCGTTGGGCCTCTTGAATAATTTTGAGCACGCAACAAGTTATTTTTTTAAAATTATATATCTTATTTTCTATACTTTAAACATACGTTAAATGCACGTTGAGCATACTGCTGTCATAGGTTGTAGTAACGTTACGCATTAGTCGATTTACGTAATCAAGAAGTTGAAATTCTAGCTTAATTTTAAATTATTTCTAACTCATATTTGACGTATCTGCAACGAATCTATATCCTCAAAAATCGAGCTATGGGGGAAAAGGGTAACAATAAAATGAACTAAGATTTGTTTATCAATCACTTATGTTTATCAAATTTGATTCTTTAGTAAGAAACATGAGATTCTGATGTTTTCGTAGGTATATTTCGACACAATTTTTTCAACTGATCTGATAAAATATAAAAATTATACGAGAAAGTCGTCCCTTGATGTTTAAATCACGGATATTACACTCCTTACAGTTGTAACCAACTATAGAAAGATGACAGGCAATGACACACCATGGGCAGGCCATTGTGTTGGAATCTCGACGCCATGTTCTGGGCTACGTCAAAATGTTTGGATAGAAGCCAGAACGAGGTTATTCGCATGAGTAATACTTTTGTGGGAGCTGGCCAGGGGTAAATTCGAAAGTTAATTGAGATGGAAAGAAAAGATAACCCCAACTGACTGTTGTCGGTTAATTATGATAAATTGGTCTACGGCCATTTTTTCTTCTTATATCTAATTAATTATATCTAATTAGTGCTGATTCTTCATCTTATTTTAGTATTTAGACAATAATTCATCGTATAACGTTTATACAGAGAAAAGAAACAACACAGGTCTAAATTCTGTGCCGTATTTTGCAGTGGCCTTTCAAAAGTTTCAGTTAAAAGAAATGAATTATCTTGAAATTGGATAATGATAATTTAGTTAAAGGTATGCTACCTCTTAGCATAGAATAGACATACAATTTAGTCTCAAACTTGGCCAATAAGAATATACATTCATCAGTTATAGTTACTAGGTGTCATGACTTAAGAATATAATTCCTGTATATCTATTAAGTAAATCATTAAAAAACGCTCCTAAGCGTATTTCATAATGACTTGGTTTTATGAAATTGTTGGATTATAAAGGGATTCTGTCGTATAGTGTTGATATAATTGATAGAAAAATCCTTTTAGAGAAGAGTAAGAATTATAATTGTTTTCATCATTCTGAGGCAGTTTACGTTTAAAATCTTAAAAAATTGAATGGAGTTTTACATCACACTATTTTGTGGTCTACCAACCAGATGTAGTACATGTATTCATTTGCATAGTTTCACCCCGATTCATTTTCACCATACGTTCTCATACTTAATGTTGGATCAAAGTCTCGGTATAGAAGACTCGGATTGCCTTGTATAAATCGAGTTGATTTCGTATTTTAAGAAAGTGCTACATCATTAGTCTAGTATGTGAAACTTAAGACATTACGAGAACATCTTATATCATGCCATGATCTGGCTTCTCAACACCTTTCCCTTTTAAAAATAAAACAACGCTATCAGTTGAGATCCTTTCATAAAAAATCTTACGATAAGAATCGGACTAATACTACTCTTTTAAAAAAATAATCATTGGTGAACGGGTCACTTATTTTTTTTACAGTATTATCTATTTTGAAACATATTAACCCAAATATCTTATCAATGTGAGGTTAGATTACCGTCAATTAAGAGTTTATGCCACCTGTGACTGAATCAAATGAAATTTTACATGAAAACTATTACATGTGGATGCGCTCTTACAGGGATATTGCAGCAGTCGCAGTGCTTTTGAGAGTTAGATGCTTGAAGGTCCAGGGTTTACTGCCGACAAAGGCCAAGGTGTACCTTCTGATTTTCTTGTGATGCGGAAAGACATGGAAAAAGCGTCTCGCCAATGGTTCAATAAACCGAGGCCCAATGTGCTTCAGACTGTGCACATTAAGGATCCCTTCACAAAAAGAGAAGGCTAATGCTATGGCCCTGGTAAAATGTTCCTCATTGCAATGCATATGGCACTATCTGTTATTATTGGCCCATTAGGTGCGCAGTAGGACGTAAAACTCCACATATTTTATTTCATATATAATGAATACCCTTAGAATGGACATAAAGTTCAAAGGTTCAAACTTGGTCAATAAGAGTGTATGTCCTCCAGTTGCACTTACCAGGTGCTATGATTAAAGTAATTATTGAAAAACGCTCCCAAGCTTCTAATTTTCCATGAAATCTACTCGTTTCTTAAAAGGAGCTCTAAATAAATCAACGACAACCTTATTGCCGAAACATTGAAAATTGTATTCTTTGGTCTATCAATTTTAAGCCTTCCCCTAGAATTAAATTTTAAGAAATCATGACTGTACTTGCGATCAAACGAGAAGCAAATCAATCGAAAATAACAAAAGCTCGTCTGGTATGTCTTTAAATTTGATTAGAATGATCTGATGTTCTGGTAATTCCCGCTGGTCGATACTTTAATCCATACCAGATTTAGTTAGTACTGAATTTTGATCATTTTTTCCGCTCCTCATATTACGTTTAGTTGGCAGAGCACCTAAACTTAGTTTATTGCCAAATTCATCGTGCTCAACGTTTCAACAGTTTACATTTATTTTTCGATACAGCATATTTGAATAACGTTAACATTAGTATCGAGCTTGTTTCATTCATTCATTCTATCGATCATTCATTCCATTGCTATTAACATCTGTACGTAGTTTAATTCATTCATTCATTGGATAGGGTTCAATGGAAGGAAGCCATTTCTTCTACCCTCTTACAGTAATCGATGCCGCCCCAGGTATACAGGCTGGCTACGGACCTGCTGTTATTCATTCCAACGATCATTCATTCTATTTTCGAACAATTTACATCGTCATAAACTCATTCATTCTGAATTTCGTTCTGATCTTGATCGATTCATTCATTCTGTTTATCATTCATTCGTCTACTAGTGTTAAATCTGGATAAGAAGACAATAGATAAATGTGATTGGAATAATTGTCAATCTCGCTCATCACTGTTTGGTCCTAATTACCCATGTTTTATGCATGAGACATGAGTAGAGCATGTTTGCTGGATTATTGTTGTACTTCAGTAACAATTACGGGTCAATCGAGTCTATTTACACCCTTTTATTACTAGCATCTGTTCGTTCTAATGTATGGTAATTGCTACTACACACAAGTCACAATCAGAAAACATATCGCCTGATATAAAATATTACAAAATACGAATAAAATAATACAAAATATGAGTAAATAAAAAAAAATCTAAAAAAAAAAAAAAAAACATATGAAAACACAGCAAATAACTCACAATAACAAACAATGACAAAGCCACTAAACAACAAACAAATATATATATATAACAGATAATGACAGAATAACAAACGGGACCGATATAACAGATTAACACACACTATCAGAAAAACAACGATGTAACAGAAATATAACAGAAAGAAACAACAGAAAAATAGAAAAAATAATCGAAAGAAGTAGAGAAAGACATGAACAATAATAACAATATCAACATATCAAAATAACAAACACAGAGAAATAACATAACAGACCAAAATACAAATCATAACGAATGTAATAGAGTGAAAACAGAAATTAACAACATGTAACTAGAACAATAATCGAATATAACAAGGTAATAACCGAATGTAACAGGATAATAACCGATAATAACCGAATGTAACAATAACGCAAATAGACAAATATCACAACCAAAAGGCATAAGAAGTGAAAAACAAAAATATTACTCAACGTAACAGAAAAATAACTTATCGCACGTTGCATAAAAAAACAATCAAAACAAACAAGAGAAACAAGTATAAAGCACCAAAACGGTTGTCGTAGCGTGATATATTGTGAACTCAAACAATGATAATTCATTACTATATTAGTTATTCACAATTTTAATTATCTTATATAGGCACGTATTTAATCCACGTTCACTGCACGAGATTGCTGTGTAATTATTATTGACTTCACTTCCGGTAAACAATGGCGAAATTATTCTCAGTTATTTTTGGTGTTGTATTCTATTACTGTGATGACAATTTCAAAAGCTTGAATGTCCTCATACATTCGTTATTTCTTTTACCGACTAATTGCTTTTCGCACCTTTGTAAATAATGATGACAATGCGTACCACACTATCACGATTAGATTTTCAATAATGTTATCTTGCAGATTTCCTTTGCTTTGTATTTAAGCTTTTCAACCCTTTCCTCTTATAAATCTTTCCCGTAAACCTACTTTCCCCTATAAATTTTTACTGTAAACCTACTTTCCCCTATAAATCTTTACTGTAAACCCACTTTCCCCTATAAATCTTTACTCTTACCTCTTCCCCTATAAAACTTTACTATTATCCCTCCTTCCCTATAAATCTTTACTATCCCCCTTTTCCCTATAAATCTTTACTATCCCCCTTTTCCTATAAATCTTTACTATCCCCCTTTCCCCTATAAATCTTTACTTTTTCCTGTAAATTCTAACTATACCCCCTCCCTCTATAAATCTTTACTATTACCTCTTCCCCTTATCTTTACTACTAGTATCCCCCCTTCCTCCTACAAATATTTACCTTTCCCCCCCTTTGCCATATACATCCTGACTATTACCCCTTCCCCTATAAAACCTTACTATTTCCCCTTTCCCCTATAAATCTTTACTTTTTTCGTCATTTTCTCAAATTTTCCATGGAAAGATTTATGAGAGCTAAGGAGATCTACCCAATTTTTGACTCCTCTCGTTTCTGAGACTAAAGGCAGGATTGACCCCAAATAATGATGATCATGCCACACGTTGAACGGCCCGTGAGAATGTAGAGAGTATAAACCCACTAAATGGTTCAATCGGCTAAAAAACCTAAACCGTTTAAGCTGCACGATACCTATTGGGTGATTTATTGAAATGGCTTTTCGAGTGATTAACCTCTTTAGCTTGTCTTATTCACTTAACTCTTCACTGTTTCCTCATTAAAGGTAGAAAATGTCTATGAGTTTTATGAGTATTTAACTTGCAGGATGTTATTGAACAGTGGCCATCTTTATTTGATATATTACTTTCGTTTTGTGATTGAGTACATCTGTTTCCAAAATTCGACCACGGATATTATATTTGAAAGGTAGCCATTAATTTGAAACACATAATTATATTTCATTACAAATGAATCTCATCTTCACCATATAAGTCGGAAAATTTTAACCAATCAAAACGATCTGTTTCATACCATACCCTTACTAATTAATATATAAGTTGAATGTGTGCCCATTATGAATTCCAAAACGTAAGTAAAGGATATCTTTGGATTTTGCCATCTTAGAAATTCGGAATCGATGAAATTGGTTCCACGGATAATATCAATAGAAATGTCGAAAAGAAATTTGGCAGTTGCGTCTGACCAAGAACATTAAATTTATTTGCCACCCACCCTATTTCCGTTCAAGCATTTTGAAAATCCATCATGAATGTTATTTGTCGTGGTCCCTTATACGGTGTAAACCTGCAAAAGTGAATCATTGCTGAAATATGTAACTGTATGAGGCATCTAAAAGAGACTATAAATATGATTATTTTTGAAGATGGCGACTTTGACTTACAGACTTATTTCGTTTTGTGATTGAGGAAATCTTTATCTGATATTTCATAGTGATAACATCCAGAACCTTGCAATATTTATTATAAGACGACACATATGTTAAGAGTAAATAATTTTTGAGATAATCTTCTAATTAACCCAACTCGAACCACAACTCCGCTCATTTATTGAAAAGGCATGTTTACTATGTTTCAGTCGCTTTTCTGTCCAAAAAACCCTCACTGCACACTGCATGTGTTTTAGATTTCTTAACTCAATATAGAAGAGACAGTAACCGTAAAAAGCCAATATATTTTCTTGACATTGGTGATGTAATGGAGCGTTATTAATCACCACAAGCACTCTCTTCAATAGGTTCCTTATTGTACACTTCATGACCGTGTTCATCTCATGCTCGTTCAGTGTGAAGTAAAACTCCATTTCAGTTTGTTTTGATATCAAGAGAAAATTGACTACTGTATCGATTTGTCTTCATGGTCGCGAACTTTGATTGTAATTGGTGGTAAACTGTTACTTCCGGTTAGCCAGCGAGTGGTATTTCCGGTAAAAATAAGCCGTGTTTAGATAGAGTTCAAATCATCATGTAGTGCCGTATACAATTAAGTTATTTACTTGTGATAAGAGACTTTCCCTTCTAGATTTTATTTTCGTTTCCAGTGAGTTCATATAGGACAATAAAACAAAGCCCCATGTGATACATACAGTGCGCTTTAAGTATCCCTTGACAGTTGAAAATCGCAAAAAGCGTAGGCTAATGCCACTGTCATGGCTAAATTTCCTTCATTGCACGCTGCATTGCAATATCAGTCTCCATAAAACTTTATTTCATTTCATTTTTGAGGGTCTATGATGAAAAGCGTGCTTCAAAGTGAAAAAAATTTGGACAGTGTGTTCGAAACGCTTGTCGATAACCTCATCACCCGATTGTTTTATCTGGTATTCTAAATCTCGAGTTTTAGTTCTCCTGTTTGACTTATAGATCCAACTGCTTGGACAGTTTAAGCAGCTTCCAAAGGTAGAGTGTTTTGGAAAGAGGATTTTTACATCCTACTAATACTGCTCAGACAGCTTTTTTAAAAATCAATTTCACTGTTTTCATCGCAGAACGTGGACTGGTTTCAAACTTGAAGTTGTACGTTCCAATAACGTTGTTCAGACGGTACATGCTAATTTAATTTCTGCCAACCCATTGACGAATTACATCTGATTTGGTTTTATATCAAGTGGTTTTCAAATCTTATTTTACGTCACTTCAGTAGGATTCTGTATACACATCACAATTTATTAATCGTGTTTACATACAAGTCACACATTGGGATTTGAACTATCCTTTAGATGCAAACCATTCTCTATTTTTGTGATTGGCCCACAGTTTGAAAAGAAAAATCCCTCCTTCTGATATTGCGAGAAAGAATTCCTTTGACATCGATTGTTTAAAATCTGATATTGCGAGAAAGAATTCCTTGAAATCGATCTTTTGAAATTCTGATATTGCGAGAAAGAATTCCTTGAAATCGATCTTTTGAAATTCTGATATTGCGAGAAAGAATTCCTTGAAATCGATCTTTTGAAATTCTGATATTGCGAGAAAGAATTCCATTGACATAGATTGTTTCATATTGTTATATTACTAGAAAGAATTCCTTTGACATAGGTTTTCAGTTCTGATATTGCGAGTAAGAATTCCATTGAATTCGATTGTTTCAGATTGTTATATTACTAGAAAGAATTCCTTTGACATAGGTTGTTCAATTCTGATATTGCGAGAAAGAATTCCTTTGACATAGGTTGTTTCAAATTCTGATATGCGAGAAAGAATTCCTTGAAATCGGTTGTTTCAAATTCTGAAATTGCGAGAAAGAATTCCTTTCACATCGGTTGTTTAAAATTCTGATATTGCGAGACAGAATTCCTTTGACATCGATTGTTTAAAATCTGATATTGCGAGACAGAATTCCTTGACATCACTTGTTTTAAACTCAGATATTGCGAGACAGAATTCCTCCACATTCATCCTTTCAAATTCTAAAATTTTGGAATTTTTCTCATCAAATTCTAAATTTTGGAGTAAGGGTCCCTTACAAAATCAAGTCGCCATCTGGGAACGGAAGAACGATTCCGTCTCAATAATGCTGACAGCATTCAGACCTGACTTGACGAATTCATCGCGAATTAAAGAGATAAATTGAAGGTGATTTAATTCTAGAAAATCAACAAATCATTGAAGTGCCCTCCTGAGACAAGGTAATTCTAAAACTCGTCTGTTGTTCAGAGGGAAGAGGGAAAAGATGAGAGGGGCAAAAAGGATTGGTGATTTAGATCAGGGGATGGGGGCATATGCGTGGGGTTCAAGTGAGGATTAGGGGGTAGGTTGTACAGAGAGGAGAGATATGATTAAGGAATAGCTTGTACAGAGAGGAGAGAGAATTAAGGGGTAGGTTGTACAGAGAAGAGAGAGAATTAAGAGGTAGGTCGTACAGAGAGGAGAGAGAATTAAGGGGTAGGTTGTACAGAGAGGAGAGAGGATTAAGGGGTAGGTTGTACAGAGAAGAGAGAGGTTAAGTGGTAGGTCGTACAGAGAGGAGAGAGAATTAAGGAGAAGGTTGTACAGACAGGAGGGAGGATTAAGGGGTAGGTTGTACAGAGGGGAGAGAGGATTAAAGGATTGGTGATACAGAGAGGAGAGAGGATTATGGGGTAGGTTTTACAGAGGGAGAGAGGACTAAGGGGTAGGTTGTACAGAAAGGGGGGGGATTAAGGGGTAGGTTGCACAGAGAGGAGAGAGGATTATGGGGTAGGTTTTATAGAGAAGAGTGAGGATTAAGTGGTAGGTCGTACAGAGAGGAGAGAGAATTAAGGGGTAGGTTGTACAGAGGGGAGAGAGGATTAAAGGGTTGAGGAGAGAGGATTAAGGGGTAGGTTGTACAGAGAGGGGAGAGGATTAAGGGATAGGTTGTAAAGAGACGAGAGAGGATTAGGGGGGTAGGTTTTACAGAGAGGAGAGAGGATTAAGGGGTAGGCTGTACAGAGACGAGAGAGGAGTAGGGGGTAAGTTTTACAGAGAGGAGAGAGGACTAAAGGGTTTGTTACATAAATAGGCGAGAAGTTATTGTAGTGATAGTTAACGTAAAAAGTAAAGATAAAACGTGAAGCAAAACTTGAAACAATCTGATAATATTTACCGTATTTTATGGATAGTTTTATCTAGATATCGTGTTGAATGATGAATTATTAATACCAAAGTTACTAAAAAGATGTCAAATTGGACTGACTGGTACAAATTCTTTGATATATTAGACTACCGACTTTTACTGTATGATGAGACTTACAATACGATGGGGGAGCACACCACAGGGAAGAGTGAAAGTGAGGGAGGGGGGGGATTTAAATGCAATGAAATAAGAGTTTTACGCCCTACTCTTCTGCACCTTGTAGGCTAATGAAGACGGGCAACGCCCTGCAGTGTTCAATGAGGGAAATTTTACCAGGACAGCGGCATTAGCCCACTCTTTCTGCGATTTCCAACTGTCAAGGGATCTTTAACGTACACAGCCTGCAGCACACAGGGCCGGTGTTTACTTTAAATGGTACGTTAGATTTTATCGAGTATAAGGGGTGAATGTGCATTTAGTGGCATATTTTGCAAGAACAGATTTATAAAACCGTGGTGCCTTGTTCGGGATAATCGAAAGTCCTACAGTAGAAATAGTAGAACTAGAATTGGATTGTTGCAGCATCGCGTTAGTATCCATAGTCAAATGTCTTTACTTCTGTTATTATGTACTGTATTAGTCATCCTTGAACGAAAATCGGACCGGGCACTGTACCTCGTCTATAACCACCTTAAAAAACCCATGGACGAGGTCTTTTCTCAAATTCAAACTTGCAAAGATATCAATTTCATCGCTGCATTATTATCAATTCGCTCATAGAGTTCTATAGCTACGAGAAAGAACCTGGTTAAATGTCAAACGACATGCAATTTAATCTGTATAGAGTATGGTCACAATAGCTCGGTGTTTGATAAACAAAGCAATTAATCCAGTATTCCAGATAAAACCCTTTCCATTATAATCATTGTTATTGTGATAATTGATCTATAGACTTTATCTTCCAGTCCATCGTTTTATCTTCGGCTAGTGCCAATCAGCTTCACAGTTCTGTCTATCTTTTTGTACTTCCTCGTCGGAAATCAGCTACGTTTGCTACCGTCTCGCAATTCTAGAACCATTTCATTAACGGTATTAAGTGATACTTTCAACTAAATACAAGTGTATTCGCCAAATAGTTCTCAGAAATCGTTAATAGTAAAAGCTTTTGGAATTGGCTTGAGTTCATCCCATGCTACCGACACTTATTCAGAAATGATACGAGTTTTACGTCCCACTATTCTGCAACTAATGGGCTAATGTAGACAATCAACAATATGTAGTGTGCACTGGGGGAAATTTTTGCCAGAAGAGCTCCATTAAAATTAGCCTAATCTTTTTGCAATTTTCATGTCGATGTCGAGGGAATTTTTAACGTGCACAGGCTGTAACAATTGGGACCTCATGTTATTGTCCGAAATACCGTTTTTACCACACCAGCCACACGTGTTTCTGATACACATTCTTCATCATTGGTTTTGAAAACAGAAATGAGCAAAGAAAACGATTAGGATACTTTAATATGCTATATTCCTCTTCGACGAGTCACCAAACTAACATCAGACATATGGAGATATCGGAAAGTTACAAACTATCTCGACCTGTGCATAGAAAAGATCAGGGACCCGTACTAAAGCGACGCTTAATAAAATCTAAAACTAATTGAAAAGAACTAAATCTAGTTAATCCAAATTTTTCGTTTCGTTTTTTTCTGTTTGCCACTTCGTCATCCACAACCCAAGAAAAGAGGCTGGTCCGGTGTTCATCCTCACACTTTTGTAATAATGTACATAAAATAATAGCCTGCACCAACACCCAAGGAATTCCAAAGACATCTTCTCGACTTGAGTATGATCAAATAACGTTATACGAACCAATCTCTTGAAGGTACATTTGTTGGTTACAAAAAGGACATAAAACCCCCTACAAGAGAGGTGGGGTGTTTCCAGTGAAAATAGCCGGAATTAGTCTGGAAACTGACAGAATGTCTACAGTTTAGAGTAAGAATTATAGATCGGTCTGGAATAAGGTAAAAAAAATAAATTGGACTTACAGAAATAATCAAGGCGAAATCGTGTGAAAATAAGATACAAATTAACAACACACGTAGTGTATCGAAATTAAAAATTATTCTACTCATCTAACAATATAACATGAATAATAAATTGTTGTTATTTTATGAATAATAAATGGTTGTTATTTTGTGAATAATACCTGGTTTTTATTTATGAATAATACCTGGTTGTTATTTTATTAATAATACCTGGTTGTTATTTTATGAATAATACCTGGTTGTTATTTTATGAATAATACCTGGTTGTTATTTTATGAATAATAAATGGTTGTTATTTTGTGAATAATAGCTGGCTGTTATTTTACGAATAATACCTGGTTGTTATTTTATGAATAATAAATGGTTGTTATTTTATGAATAATACCTGGTTGTTATTTTATGAATAATAAATGGTTGTTATTTTATGAATAATACCTGGTTGTTATTTTATGAATAATAAATGGTTGTTATTTTATGAATAATACCTGGTTGTTATTTTTTGAATAATACATGATTGTTATTTTGTGAATAATAGCTGGCTGTTATTTTACGAATAATGCCTGGTTGTTATTTTATGAATAATAAATGGTTGTTATTTTATGAATAATAGCTGGTTGTTATTTTATGAATAATAAATGGTTGTTATTTTATGAATAATAGCTGGTTGTTATTTTATGAATAATAAATGGTTGTTATTTTATGAATAATACATGATTGTTTATTTATGAATAATACCTGGTTGTTATTTTATGAATAATAAATAGTTGTTATTTTATGAATAATAAATAGTTGTTATTTTATGAATAATAAATGGTTGTTATTTTATGAATAATACCTGGTTGTTATTTTATGAATAATACCTGGTTGTTATTTTATGAATAATAAATGGTTGTTATTTTATGAATAATACCTGGTTGTTATTTTATGAATAATACCTGATTGTTATTTTATGAATAATACCTGGCTGTTATTTTACGAATAATACCTGGTTGTTATTTTATGAATAATACCTGGTTGTTATTTTGTGAATAATAGCTGGCTGTTATTTTATGAATAATAAATGGTTGTTATTTTATGAATAATACATGATTGTTTATTTATGAATAATACCTGGTTGTTATTTTATGAATAATAAATGTTTGTTATTTTATGAATAATAAATAGTTGTTATTTTATGAATAATAAATAGTTGTTATTTGAGGGTATATGTAAACTATTGATAAATAATACAATAACCAGTAAATAAATATAGATTTACAAACTAGATATAATACTTTGTTATTGTAGTTTTGATGATCTACGTTTAATGTAGGAAGGTAACTAGCATCATTCTTGTTCCGAAATTGATACGAGTGGCACAGTCTTAAATAAGAAACATCTTGGTATTTGCTAATGTAAAAATTTAGGTTCATGTTGTTCACTTCTTAACCCTGTAACGACCACTTGCTGTTAAATTATTATTCTACATATTTTAGTTCACCAGAATCACAGTTAACCCAAATTTTATTAATTATCTGAATCTAGTGTAAAAGGCGTCCATTACAACCTCACGTAGTCTACACTTCTACAGCCTGCGACATTCTGGTCTTAGCAACCACAGAGCTGTACTTAAATAAAGAACAATCGACAGGTCATGAAGATTCCACTGTAGACGTTAGGCGCCATTTTTCTTTAGTCCTGTCATGAAGATTCCATTGTCGACGTAAGACGCCATTTTTCTTTATTCCTTTCATGAAGATTCCATTGTCGACGTAAGACGCCATATTTCTTTATTCCTGTCATGAAGATTCCATTGTTGACGTAAGGCGCCATTTTTCTGTAGTCATGTCATGAAGATTCCATTATTGACGTTAGACGCCATTTTTCTTCAGTCCTGTCATGAAGATTCCATTGTTGACGTAAGGCGCCATTTTTCTGTAGTCATGTCATGAAGATTCCATTGTCGACGTTAGACGCCATTTTTCTTCAGTCCTGTCATGAAGATTCCATTGTCGACGTTACTTATTTAATTATATAATATAATGATCTAGATAGCGTCAATATTTCTATTCTCACTGATGCACACAATGTTTTCTAGTGTTGATATGGCAATATGGCGAAATAAAGACAGCATAATAGTAAACAAAATACAAAATGGCGACATTTGAAAACATGTTTCGTATGATACTGCTAGAAACCAGTTACTTTGGCAGAATTTAATTATAATCATCATAAATAATACTTCCCAGGTAAATTTTAAATCGAAATAAAAACTTAATATGAGGCAAGATCTAAAAATAACCCACAGAAATGTTGTCTGTGCAATGTGAACCCCCGGACGGCCCAACAGGAACTGTCTGTTTAAGTTCAATAGCAGGCAGGCCATTGAGTGTAATATTCATTTAGTTATTATCTCGAACCACAGGGTTAAATAGTAGTACTCTAGTTTTTTTAGTGGAATTTTACATTTTAAAGTGGTTAGCTTCAAGAGGATACAGGAATCGTGAACTAAGCTGTTTAACTATTTAACATAAGCCTACGGATATATTTACTCTTGTTCACCAACAGCAACACCAACAATCCTTTGCTTCAGTTTTATGCTCGTAATATAATAATATGTTTGATAAAATCTGCTCATACAGCTACTTAAATAACAACGGACTTGTGCATTTTTTGTCACGATGGGTGTTTCCGTGATTCGATTCTCTTCGTATTAAAAGCTGGGTTAGATATCTGTAACTGTTGTGTACTTTGATAAACGACTTGTTTCAGTATTTTGTTCGATATTTATTGACGATAATTCTGTAAAGTCAACACGTACATCATTATCATCTAATGTTTGTGTGTGTTTTTCTTCTCTGTTGGAAAAAAATACTTTGTGCTTAATGCTTTGTGTTTGTTATGTTGGTGGTTGAAGACGCTCGATTCTCTTCCATATCTAATTATTCTTGTGTTAGACTCTGTGGGAAGGACGTCTGGTTGTGTTTTGGTCTTATTCAGTATTTGTATTAATTAGAGACGCGGAAAGAATATTGGCGTCTCAATATCTACTTTTCCACCAAACTGATAATGATCAGATTCTGATCGAAAAATATAATATATATAACTGCTCCTTTTTGCAGCATAGCACGGATCACAATAATCCTTAATTTACTCTGGTTCAAGGTTATTTCTGATCGGAACACATTGATCATATAAGTCAGGTTTCGATGTTTCAAGTAATTTCTGATCGGAACACTTTGATCATATTAGTCAAGTTGTGATGTGGTTCAAGTAGTATTGGATAAAGACTGGTTGTTGACAGATCCTATAATCCGGATCAGTCTGTGGGTCACACTAACGGATCGTATTATATGAAGCATTGTACATTGTAGACGGATCATTGAATCAAGATCTTGCTGTGGTTCATGGTTGTGTAACGTGGATCGAAAAAAATGTGACCACTAAGTGATATTTGGAAATTAGTTTGACCGACGCACCAAAGTGGACAAAAAATTTAGGTCATGTCAAAGATCATTTTTGTGAACTCTTGGATCTGATCTCTCTTTGAACGCATGCACTAGTCTTTATCCCAGTGTGGTCCACCATGAAGATGTTAGGATAGAGTGGTCGCCTGTGCAGAGCACAACACATTCTAATCGGATATTATTTAAAGTCATTCTTGAATTTTCTATTGGATAAATCGGATCTACCAATGTCAGATAAAGAGAATAGGACGTTTGATTGGAACATATCTTGGTTGGGTAGGTAGACCATTCAAGTTATACTTCCGTTGAGCAAAACAAGTTAGATCAGAATCGTAGCTATGGGGGAAAGAGTCCCCCATGTCCGATAAAAAGGATTACTTGCCCAAAGTCTGACAATTTCATTACTTCATTTAAGTCCATTGCCCCATTAACCCTCCGGATATTTAACTTGCCCCTTCGAACTATCAAGTTTTACTAAGGGTCCAAGTATAGTGCAATACCGAACATCCAAAGTTTAGTTTGAAGTAGTTTATTCGTTTAGTGTTATTTAATGTGAAGACAAACCTGAATAGGTTAATCGCCTCATTATTTAAATACACTCCACCTACACGTAACTAGTTCCATAGGTGTACTATTACTAAAGCAAAAACAATTTCCAAACACAATTAAATATCAATGTTTTTTGATACTGTCTTGTGCCTCTGAGGTCTGATACGTGTAGTAGACAGGGCACCCGAGACCCTACAGAATGACTAATCGAACACGTCATCTTCCGTCATCAGCTTTTTATTTGTGACTAAACGCTATAGGATGCCCGCAAGTTTTCCTGGTTCGTCGGTTCATTGACAAATAATAAGTTTCTTCATTGCACACTGCATGTAGATAGGCGTAAACTCACATTATGTTTAGTGATGTTTAGCACACTGAATGGCATTGGTCACTACAATGGCATATTCTTCAGTGGGAAAACATCACTTAATTACAGATTGACTAGTGTTATTCCGCCATAAACCACTCATTTGGTTCAATATTCACCCCAGTGGGCAAAACGTTTCGTCATCGACTCATCATAGCCCAACGATTAAAGGTCAAAGAAATTGATAGAGGACTTTCAGAAAGGTCCCTCGCGTAGTATTAGTTAGATAGAGGTCAGGAGATTCCGAAGACTTTCTTTCCAATAAAAATTCGAATGAAATAATTATCTTGTCGTCCACACCAGAAGAGATAAGATAACGGTCATCAGGGAATTATAAAAGATGATGCAGTCATATCTTTGTCAGATCAACATATCGCTTGAGATAATTAAAGTATCTCATCCGAGGATTCCAACCTTTCTCTTACTATGACCCCTTTTAAGGGTCAATTTCATTACTTCCCTTCCTCCCCATATAAATTCTAACTATTATCTTTTCCTCCGATAAATCCTTACTATTACCCCTTCCCCTATAAATCTTACTATAAATTCTTACTATTACCCCTTCCCCTATAAATCCTTACTTTTACCTCTTCCTCTATAAATCTTTACTATTACCTCTTCCTCTATAAATCTTTACTATTACCTCCCTTCCTCTTATAAATCTTTACTATTACCTCTTCCTCTATAAATCTTTACTATTACCTCTTCCTCTATAAATCCTTACTATTATACCCTTCTCCCTATAAATATTTACTATTATCCCTTTCCCTATAAATATTTACTATTATCCCTTTCCCTATAAATCCTTACTATTATACCCCTTTTGTCGAGGACTCTGATTGGTTGTATTCGCTAGCTTATAACCAATTAAATTGCAGGATTCAGTGAATACTGGTTATTGAAGTCTAGGTGTATTGCATGCCTCCACTGCCATTTTGATGCTGTTAAATTGACGTATCGTTTTACACCTCAAGCCTTTATACATAGATTCCGAGACCGGTTTCCTTTAAAGTCCCAGTATTAGGGTAGAGTAATAGTGCAGAAATGGGAATGAAACTGAGAAAATAGTGTCAGTGATAATATGATACGCTATCGTGAGTAGAGCAATCCCAGAGGACCATCACATTTGTATCCTACCCTTACAACGTGGCACTGCAACTCACAGTTCATTGACTGGACAATAAAGGTATAAGGTTGTTGGAATATTTGCTTTCCAGTTTTATCGACATTACGAAGTATCTGACATGGATGCTTACAGGCACACAGAAGCTATCTATCTTCTGTGATCAGACGCACATTCATCCCCCCCCCCTTCCCTCGAACGCTCCCTCTGTCCATTTTTCATTTTTCTGTCCTCCCACATAATGAGGATATGTTATTTCCATATTTAGCTATCTATGAATGATTTTGTCCTCTGTCCACTTCAATCGCATCAAAACTTGTGAATGGAATGTCAATTACGCGGTAATGGCGGGAACAAAAGATGGCAGACGACACTTGATTATGGCAGATCAGAAGTCAGACGATATTGTGATAGACATTATTACTGTATGTTCTATACTTCATCATGCAATTCATAACAACGGATCTCAAGTGATAATAGAATGGAGTTTTGCGTCATGCTATTATTAGCCTGTTTTCCCTGTGAAATAAAATTGAGTTTTACTTCTTCCCTTTTTTCACTAACTCTTTGCTGATGAAACGGATTTTAGCGTCCGACATTATGAGGTGAAATTGGTGAAATAAAACGCCTTTTTTGTTGAAATGAACGGAGTTTCACGTCCTACCACTGAATTTTGCTGATGAAATTAAATAGAGTTTTACTTCCTTCGTTTGCCATTAATATTTGCTGATGAAATTAATGGAATTTAAAGTCCAATGTTTATGGATTGTCAAAGTAAACTTTTAGACCTGTTTAACCCTTTAATATCATTATCCTATTACTGTTCACTTAGTTTTCCAGCTGAGAGAAGGTTAACACTTTTTGCCTGAAAATGTCATAAAATTAGGTCTAGGTCGATCTTGTTTGGTAGTCATCTACAGTAAGAATTATTTCGGTTGATTACTTACAGTCGTGGAGTGAATGAATTAGTAGACCAAGTAGGATAAAATAAGCTTAATTAAGGGAATTAACTCTGTCAGGATATCGGCTGAAGTAAGTGGCTCATGAAATGTGCATTATCGGATTATAGGTGAAGCCCACCGAGAGCCTACTGCTGAATTAGTCAGAGAACGTGCTCCAACAACATCAAATTGTATTGCATTCACCAATGTGTTACCACCACCAATAACTCGCTGCACACTGCATCCCTGTTTCAATTCACTAAGCGAAGAAAAAAAGCAAGAATTGAAGGGATTGTAAAAAGGTTTTCTAAAATACTATGTATATCGGAGACGCTGAAAGCATCAATTTGCACCACTCCCATTCGCAGTCGTGTGTTTGCTTTTCCAGTAATTCAAAGTTGCTTTTCGCAAAAGGTCGAATACATTCTGAATATTGCCAAGTGCTCTTAAAAGTGCACTCACTAGTGCAGTAGAATCAACGACACCACCATGAAGATCTGGGCCTATTTAAAAACAGCTCTTGAAAACGTCTATAAAATATAAGTTCACTATTTATTTTCATTAGCTGCAATAAAAAAAATGATTTTTTTGTAAACGTACGACATGATTAAACTTGGCATTTATTATCTCTGTAGAGACTTACCTCGCTTAACAAACTCAAACGGTTTAATTTGCTTTCAATGTCGATCATTTTTGTTAAACTTTTAAAGTCTATTAAAGTCTATTGCGAAACTTGATTTTTTATTTTTCTTATAAAATCGCTTAAGCTGGAGAAAAGTGTACGTGTGTGGATTAAAACCCTAATATTTATTACTGTTAAGGACCTTGATTGCATGCATAACCAATGGATCTAAATGTAGTTGTTACATGCGTATGGTTGATCTGCCTTCGTTCTGTTGTCCTGTTCTGTTCTGTTTTGTTCGACCTTTCTTTTCTGTTCAGCTGTTCTGTTTTGCATATTGTGCCTGTTCTTGCTATATGTAGTCATTATATGAAATCTGCAATGCGTATGGTTGGTCTTTCCTCATTCTGTTTAACTGTTCTGTTCAACTGTTCTGTTCAACTGGTATCTTCTGTTCAACTCGTATCTTCTGTTCAACTCGTATGTTCAACTTTTCTATTTTTGTTCGACCTCTTTGTTCTCTTCTGTTTTGTTGGTCTATTCTGCTCGCCTATTCTGTTCTATTCTGCTCTGTTCTGTTTACATCTTGATTTTGTTTCTTGTTCCACTATTCTATTCTGTTCATCTGTTCTGATATTTCCCATGCTGTATTTGTTCTGTTCGTCTTCGTTTTGTTCTACTAGATATGGTTAAAATGTCTGCAGTTTAATTGTCAGTCCAAGTTTTTGCAGAATTTAAACGTTTGGAGGCGAAAAACAACTGTGAATACGGAGTTGGTTCTAGGCAATATGAAACGAGTGCCGGTGCAAATTGATGCTATCGATGTTCCCAATATACATAAACATCTAAGAAAACCTCTATACAATCTCTTGAATGATGGGAGTATAAATTTGTCTCTTTAATATTAAAAGTAAGTTGTTCAAATAAAATAAAAAAAAAAAATAAAAAGTTTCAACCTCTTTAGTCGTGAATACTATAATCTTCATTTTCAATATTTCTAAAAATAATGTTTGTAGAATAAATCGATAGTTGACAACTATACCGAACAAATAGCTTGTATTCAAACTACCAGATAACCATTTCATATTATAGGTGATCTCTTCGATTCCAACCGGAAATAAAACTCAATTCTCGAACAAAGAATGACGATTTATTCCAAACAGAATAAAGAACAAACAAATTTCCAGTCGCAGTTGAAAAGAATAATTTTTCTTTTGGAAATTGGATTATTTTTTTTATATATTTATAAAAAATGTGAATAATTTCCCTTGTAATTTTTTAATGCAAATATTGCAAGCTGGCTTCTGTTTGAGAAAATATTTATTATTTCTTCACAAGTCAGTCGCCCACAAAAAGATTTATCGAGGTTCTTATAAGAAAAAAAAAATCTCTAAATTCTCTTTTTAAAGTGGATTCCTCCATCTACATATATATATTTCGAGACTGGTTGATAGGGTTTAGCCTCGATTATGCAATGCGTAACCAAATAGAGAATGTTTTATCTCAATAGCCCAATTGAGTTAAATTAAATGTGATCATCCAAATTCACTGACTTTTAAAAAGTTACTGGAGGTTACATTAAGACACCAGACCTTCTTGTGTGTCGTCTTACAACCAGTAGAGAAAATATTTCTATAGTAAACAATTATATCTAAATATCTAGTATTAAGTATGGATTATGTAAAGCACAATTTGTATTTGAAGTTGAAATATTTTCACATATTTCATTGTATGTACTTATTTCTCATTCTTCTTCATAAACCGATATATGAACATTTAAATTGCAATGCAGTACAATGAATGTTGTTTTACGTCCTATTCTTCTGCGCTTTTGAATTGCATACTGTCCTCGTGTGTAATTGTCACATACTGTAATTGGTAAGAGACACCAAGCCGTAATTGACAAATGAATGCAACAGAGCTTTTGATAAAATCAGTGCGTTAAGAAAGTATTTGTTCAGTTCATTTCAATTCCAACTCTGAAATTGACATTAATCTGTATGAAAAGGGGGTTTGTATTTTCAAATCAACAGATTCTCTTCTTCACTGACTTATAGTCGATAACTGGTCTTGTCAGATAAATGGATATAGTTTGAAAGGGATACATTGGTCTAAATATTCACTTTGCTAGCTGATAAAGCTCAATTGTAACTACCTGTATATTTGTTTAAATTTTCACATGGCTAGCTGATAAAGCTCAATTTAAACTACCTGTATATGCACCTAAATATTCACATGGCAAGCTGATAAAGCTCAATTTAAACTACCTGTATATGCACCTAAATATTCACATGGCAAGCTGATAAAGCTCAATTTAAACTACCTGTATATGCACCTAAATATTCACATGGCTAGCTGATAGAGCTCAATTGTGACTTCATGTATATTTGTCTAAATATTCACTTTGCTAGCTTATAGAGCTCTATTGTAACTACCTGTATAAATATTTGTCTAAATATTCATTTTGCTAGCTGATAAAGCTCAATTGCAATTAACTGTACATTTAATTTACTTTGCCATCTGAGCTTAATATCATGTACGCATGGCACTTTTCAGAATAAGTCTGCGGACTTAAGTGAGCGTTAAAACTATTATAAGAACGTCATTATAGTGTTGTTACAAGTATACTGGCTATTACAGTCAAGGTAAAGGACGCTCTCCTCTTACCCTTTTCGCCTGCTAAAGCGAATTTTTCGTAATTACATACTTCTCCCACACTGTGACTTATTAGATCAATTCTATTCCTTTTTCAGAAGTTGGTGTGTTATACTGTAATACTACCCAGGATGAATTCTCCTGCTGGCCTGCTACCCCAGAAGGTACTTACGCTACTATCCCCTGCCCTAAGGACCTGGAAGTCGTCGACCCAACTAGTGAGTATCTTTTTTTTTCATGCATTAGTCGTTATCTTTGGTGTGGCGGTGGTGTCTTCGTTCGTTCAATTATTCCCTTTCCCTGTCTCCCCCTTTCCCTTTCCATTCCATTCTCAGTTTGCGTTCCCACTGACGTTGGCTGGTATAAATAGAGAAAAATAAAATAAATATGTGCGTGTATGATCACGTAAATAACTAAATGTATTCTGTTATTGCTTGTAAATGTAATTTACACGTTCGGTTACGTCCTATGATTGGGTAATGAGAGATTTAAAAGTAATAAATTTGAAATTGATGTTCATAAACACGATCAAGTTAAATGTCATAAACACATATATTTGTCATAAGGTTGTATAGAAGCCGCAGTGGTTCTGTGAGTTATGTGCTTGCTGGATAAGATCTAGCGTTCGATCCCGGGATCCCATTGTCAATGATGCAGGTCGGAGGGCCTTACATGGAATCGGTGTCTGAGGCCATTTTTGAGACAGACTGTACCTCTTATAGATATATCTCGACAATTGAAAGAATGTGTTAAAGTCGCAATATCTGTTACACTGCATGGGGTCGGGTTCTAACATCCGATCGGATGCAGAAGATTATGGCCAAAAGTTTCATTCCATTCTATTTGTATGTGGTATTTTCAGACTCCATACTTTCACATTCTCTTTAAGAAAAAAAACTAATAACTTAAAGTATCATATTTTCGCATCTAAAAAGTATAACATTCTGACACTTGTTTTATGGCGTAATAAAGATACGTTTTTGATTAAAATTTTTTTATTACTTTCGATATTTATTTTGACGTCCGCATTCAGAAAAAAAATGTGATGTATGCAGGTTCAAATAAATGTGATGGGTAAAAACTATTCAATCGTTCTCGTGAACATAAGACGAAGGATAACGCCACGCGGTGTGCAATTTTTCTAAACCATCTCTCCTGATGTGGGTTTTATGTCCAAAACAAGTATCTGTAGAATGGGAAAAATTCATAGCAAATCTCCTACATGGAAGAATCACAGCACTGAAGCTTTACTGTCTAATGTTACTCTAAAATCATCTTCACTCATAATTCCAGTCCATTCAGCTGTCAATGGGTACGGATAATCCGGGAAAGATCAATGCCAAGAGGTTTGGCCAAGGACCAGCAGGTAGAAAGGATCCTTGTAAAATATAATTGTTTCTTTCTTTCTTCTTTAATGTGTACTTAAACATAACCTTTTAAGTCGGTGACAGACATTTCAAACAAATCGCGTTCAGAACTTCTGTTTGTAATTTTCTTTTGATAGATTTCAAAGCTATACTCTAGCAAATTCAGATATCCCCTACCCGCCTTGAAAAATTATCTCTCCAGGCTTTCCATACTTCAAAGTTGCTTTCCTTTTAAACACCATTGCCTTATTTGACTTGACCACGTAAAAGCAAAATTAAAAGGCTCAAGATAGTCGATAGCCAGGGACTGACCGGTATGGAGGCCAAGGATTCATCGACGGATAAGGAAATAGATCCAATTAATAGAGTTATACGTCCTTATGAGCTAATGAGGACGGCAACACTATGCAGTGTCGAATGAGGGAAACATATTTTTTGTGATCTTCAATTGTCGAGGGATCTTTAACGTACACAAAAACACAATGCGGCGGTTTATTGACCCATCCCAACGATCAGCCTTTTTTGTTTAAGGTCAGTCCCTACGACCCACCTCACTAGTAAACCGTTGTGACAAATCTAGACCATTTCTGATAGATTGTACTTTGCTTAGCGATCAAGCATCTAAATGAGCCACCTGTAGAAGAATCTATATATACATATATAAGAGAGGAAATTAATGTGGCTGTAGCTGACCTCTTCTGACCCCAGTAATAATAATCGTGACATGATGCATTTCAGTTCTTATAGCATACTTAATGGTCCTATATTCTCATCTGACTTAAAGAGATTGGATCAAACAAGACGGTCATAGATTCGGATCAAATATTTTGATATCTTTTGTCATCAATTATAATCCAACAAGTTTCTAGCATAACCCCGCTCTTATGACGTTATTTTCAACCAATCAAATCGTGACTTATATTGTGAGATAGTGCCTCGACATAGTGGGTGCTTGTTATATTTTTAACATAGAACCTTTTATACCAGCTGTATTCTTTGTCTGGCCTACAGCAAACTACAGCTTACATACTTCTCCAATTGGCATTAAAAAGCGTTATTTGGTATTTCATTTCCGAGGAGACTTGTTAAGTAAAATAACTCATTTCCTGACTAACATATTAAAGGTGGTTGGCACACTTAGTCGCTTAAAAGGTGCAATCATCTATTTATCTCCATGTTGAAGGACATTGTGGTCTAAATATTTGAATATTTGAATGACCTCAAATATAAAGATTTTCGATTCGAAATATCAAATTGAGAACAGGGATTAAATTTTTTTTACCTAAACATTTAGTAATTCGAATTGTATTCAATTTTTTTAAACCACTCATATATATTATATTTTTTAAAAAAATTGTTGGCTGTATCGTTGTCCCTCCTTTCACACTGTTTGGCTTTGTTCGTCTCTTAAACCAAGATGTAAAGCTCCACCTTGTCCTGTCGTCATTGTTATTGATAATTTTTTATTTTATTTTAGAAAATGCAACGAGATTTTGTGGCGAAGATGGTGTTTGGGCTAAAAGATCGAACTACAATGACTGTTTAACACCACACGAGAAAGATCATTCCGCGGTAAGATGTAGTTCCACATTTCTGTTCCTTCCTCTTGCTAGCATTCATAACGTTGACTTTTCACAGTTACCTCCCCATTACAATTCCAAAACTAGCTGTGCTCATGAAGTTTGTATTCGGAACACGAGTGAAATTAGCAATGAACACAATTTGAAAAGTATAGCTGAAAATAATTTGATAAGATGCATATTTAGACGTTCAAATCCCTTTCAATAGTGGGTTCAACAGTTTCTGTGCAACTGTCATAAACAATGGCATAATATAACCTTATCTTGGCTGCCAATACCATAGTCTTAATGAGGTATTACGGTCCCTTCCAACTCATTACAGACCAATTAGTACTCCTACTGCAATAGGGCGTTTCATAATCGCTGTAATCTACCCTGTAGTTATAAGGCATGGCACTTAATATCCGCTTCTTACAAATCCCACATGATTCGCCTTATTTGTTTCACTTACACAATCGTTTTGTGACAACTATATATGAATCGATTGTATCATTTGCTACTTCCCCCAGTTTCTTCCAGCGTCTCCGTCTGTCTCTCTCAGCCTCTCCCTTTCTTCCAGCGTCTCCCTTTCTTCCGGCCTCTCCCTTTCTTCCGGCCTGTCCGCCTGCATCTTCCAGCCTGTCCGCCTGCATCTTCCGGCCTCTCCCTTTCTTCCAGCCTCTCCGTCGGTCTCTTCCAGCCTCTCCCTTTCTTGCAGCCTCTCCGTCGGTCTCTTCCATCCTCTCCCTTGCTTCCAGCCTCTACGTCTGTCTCCCCCGTCCTCTCCCTTTCTTCCAGCGTCTCGGTCTGTCCTTCCCAGCCTCTCCCTTTCTTCCAGCGTCTCGGTCTGTCTCTCCCAGTCTCCCCCTTTCTTCAAGCCTCTCCTTTTCTTCCAGCAACTCCGTCTGTCTCTCCCAACCTCTCCCTTTATTCCAGCCCTTCCGTCTGTCTCTTCCAGCCTCATCCTTTCTTCCAGCCTCTCCGTCTGTCTCCCAGCCTCTCCGTCTGTCTCTCAGTCTCCCTCTTTCCTCCAGCCTCTCCATTTGTCTCTCTCTGTGAGATATTACATTGGCCAAAAAATCGACGTAACCCAGCAGTTGACGCCAAAATTCTAACTTAATAACCAACTGACCTTCATCCGGTCCTCAAACCAAAATAGCGAATTGCATTGGCAAAATAAATAAACGTATAGTGATAATAGAAAGCACTGAATGTATTTTGATGCTTCAAATCACAAACGAATCGAAAACAGCCTATTCATCAACGCAAAGCATAAAAATATTTAAGTTTAATTCTTGTAATATAATTCTATTTAAGCCTTTTGACATGTTCTACTGTTAATCCTATCATCACAGTTCACGGATCGAACAATGGGTTTTTATTAGATAATGCGTCCTAGTTAGATATTTCTGTTTCTGTGTAATATACACATAATTAATCCAATTATTACAGCATAGTGTCAAATCGTAGCTAATCCGCATGAAATATTGTAGGTTATTTCGAGCCATTGACTCTATAAAGGGTGTGATTCAACAAATCAATAATTAAGACTACGAGTTAAATTCTTGTTGCTAGATTTCGTCTCAGGCTACCGCAAAGCGTTACGGATAATAAAAAAATCCTCACCAGTTCGTTCAGTTAAAAGAAATCACGACTTTAGAAATCAGAATTAAAATTGTTTATTGCATGCTTATGTTCGCTGGCATGGAATCCAATCAAATCTTTGCATTTATACAAGAAAAGTACATTGTGATGTCAAGGTATTATACAAAATTCGTAGGCAAGTAGGAACAACTATGTTTTAAAAGGTCCACAGTTAAGAATCCTTTCTACCAGCTGGTCCTTGGCTGAAACATATTGGCATCGATCTTTTTCAGATTATCCGTACGGTCCAATTTACTGTTAAATGGAATAGAATTATGAGTCAAGATGACTTATTCAATGTCATGGGACACCATGACGTAAACAAACTGAGGCTCTAACCGAGTGTGCTACATCAAACCATAAAACCTGGAAATTGTGAAGATGCCATTTCCTGCTATATCAAATTCTAAAGAACGCTTTTTAATCACCGTTGTTTATATTTTGCAGGATTTGTCCCCTGAAAGTCCCGGAGTTTTGATAATCTATAACATTGGGTTTATTATCACGACTATAGCCCTGGTGGTGGCTCTTGTTATCTTCTTGTACTTCAGGTATGTTAGTTATAATCACGATACAGTCCTCCCAGTATGTTAGATACCCAACTTTCCCGTAACACTTTTCAGAATTAAAATACGATCTCAGGTTCTCCCGCAAATCAACACAATCCTACAGTCTAAGAAAAATAGTTGTTGATTCTGAAAATTGATATTACTCGCTGATATTTTGAGCTCTTTTCGCTGATATTTTGAGCTCTTTTCACTGATATTGTGAGCTCTTTTCGCTGATATTTTGAGCTCTTTTCACTGATATTTTGAGCTCTTTTCACTGATATTTTGAGCTCTTTTCGCTGATATTTTTAGTTCTTTTCACTGATAGCTTGAGCTCTTTTAGTCGATATTTTAATCTCTTTTTTTCATAAGTAATCTAAATAATTCAGCCCAGTTTAAAGTTCAACAATTCTTTGCAAATTTTTTTTTAAAGTCTTTGATTGGTTGAATATTAATGTTCTAGAACTCTTGATTTTGGGGAAGGGAGACTTTGATTTTAACACTCACATCAATTATGTGATCAGGTGGAATAGGCCAGTATGCACCATATAAATTCTAATTTTCGAAAATGTCCTTGAGAGAAACAGTCTATTATCACCTCCGTCTTAGGTAGCTGGCGCCTCCATTGCCTAATTTCACCCTTGTCCAATCTGATATTCCAGAACTGTTTTTCTACATACTGGTTATAACGTTCAACAAAGCAGGTACCAGGAATGGCAATTCTCGAGTTCACAAACTAACACTGCATCCTGATATATCAAAATAATAACAAAGGAACGCATGACTCAATACTAATATGCTTTACATGGTTTATCCAGAAAAAAAAACACTGTTCTTTACTGTACGTACATATAAACACGATGTTCTTAAATCGGACATAATGTTCTTTATTCGAGAACACACACGTTCATAATTTCGGAAACATACTACATACACATAACAAAATGTTCTTTACTCTACGTACATATAAACACGATGTTCTTTAATCGGACACAATGTTCTTTACTCGAGAACATACGGAATACACTTGACACAATGTTTTTTTTACTCTAGGTACATATGAACATGATGTCCTTAACTCGAGAACACAATGTTCTTTACTCGGGAACATACTTCATACACATGACACAAGTTATATTTAAATTGGGACACAATGTTCTTTACTCGAGCAACTTAAATCGGGACAAATGTTCGTTACTCAAAAACACACAATGTACGTATGGACGTAATTGTCTAAACTTGAAAACATACTGCACACACATGACACAATGTTTTTACTCTACGTACATATGAAAATGATGTTCTTAACACAATAACACACTGTTCTTTATTCGGGAACAAGTTAAATCGGGATTAAATGTTTTTACTCGGAATGATGATAATGTTCTTTACACTCGCGAACACATTGTTCTTTACTCGGGAACACAATCATATTCACTCGCGGTGACACTCTGGGTGTTCATTACTTGCAATGTTTTTTAAAATGTTCGTTTTTTTGTAAAACAAGCGTTTGAGCATGTTTTGTTTTGGTGAAGGTAGTCAAAATAAAAAAAAAATGCTAATCTTAAGCCAGAATTGATGAGTCGAAAGGACAATTGCACCCCAAACTATACTTTTGGTTTGGCTATTTGCATGATGCATGCCCTATTTGTTACAAACAGTCCCGAATGTATTGGGTAGTTTGCTAAACATTTCAAGGAAACAATATCGTATCTGCTTTATTATACAGTTACCCGTAATCATTTTCACGATAAAAAGCTGACGCCTCGTTCGTCTGTGATTAAAGAAGATGTATCATCATTGAACTTGAGGATCGCCTAAGACCAAAGATCCTTATATAAGCATTTTATCCTGATAATTAAAGTTGGCCATAACAACTAGATTTAATTTTTTAAGTGAAAATTCTACAGAGACTTCTTTCCGAATCCTTCCCACGTCTACTCCCAGTCTATCTCGTACAGAACACCCCTTCATTCGATTTTATTTGATTTATTTATAGGAGTTTACGATGTCTTCGAAACGTCATCCATTGTCATCTGATAGTAACCTTCATATTACGTCACATCCTGTGGGTTATAATGCATAACGCTCTGGTGGATCTCGCGCACGTGGACACTGAGGTTTGTCGATAGGTATTTAATATGTATAAAAAAAACTGAAGGCTTTGGTAATCTATGCAAAAATTCTTTGTTTTTTAATCAATTTTATTTTTATTATTATGGTCTAATCGCTTGTCTATATGAATTCATGTGTTTGATAACACCTTATGTTTTCATCTACCACCCAATGAAATTCCTTCCCTCTCCAGCGATGGGATTTTGAGACTCAAACAAAAGGTCTGTCCCGAGGAGCATTAGACTAATTCGCCCCGTACCTCTGAAAACTCATGATGAATTTACACTAAGTCATATCTTGAGAAAATGTCTCTCATTGCACACTCACACTGCATGGCGTTTCATGCCTTCATTATCCCAATCAGACAATTTAGACAATTGCGACGTAAAATTCCGTTTCTTTTGTTTCCAGTGGTTATGTAAGCTAATTGTAACGGTGTATAACTATCTCCATGGTACCAATTTTTTCTGGATGTTTGTTGAGGGTCTCTATCTATTCACCATAATCGTATGGGCGTATTCGGCTGACAAAATAAGAATCGGATATTACGTCATCATCGGTTGGGGTAAGTTTTCTGATGATTTTATTCTTGTCAATACTTAATCTTTAACAACCCGAGTAATAAGTGTTAAGGGTCTTAATAAATATGACATGTGAATGAATATATTGTATCAACATGAATCTGGAGTACTGGACTACACCCCTCCTCTAAACCCCTCCATATTTCATATTATGCATGAACATACCCCCACGCCCTTCCCGTCCCCCCTCTTCGATTATTGCCCGATTTCTTCAATAACCTACTGATAATGTAATAATCTGGGATATTGGATAACTTCCTTCCCCTCCAATTATTATACATAACTGGGCCGTAACGCCCTTCCCGTCCCCCCTCCTACACCCCGCCCTCTTCGATTATTGACCGATTTCTTCAATAACCTACTGATAATGTAATAATGCATGTGTGGTTTCCATGTATCTGGATAAATCAATTTATTTCAGTAAGTACTCATATTACATCTATTCTGACACGAGAATCCATCGAACCAAGTTCAGTTCTCTGTAGCAATGGTCAACCATTAATGCTTGGTTGTGGCTCCTTCCTACATCAGAAAACTGACATTATCCCAAACGTAGTGTATATTACTTAATATATTCTGAACACTGAGAATTACCATCACAACCAAGTTCAGTTCTCTGTAGCAATGGTCAACCATTTAATGCTTGGTTGTGGCTCCTCCCTACATCAGAAAACCGACATTATCCCAAACGAAGTGTATATTACTTAATATATTCTGAACACTGAGAATTGCCATCAGAACCAAGTTCAGTTCTCTGTAGCAATGGTCAACCATTTTATTACATGGGTGTGTCTCAGTCTGCATCAGAAATTTGCCATTATCTCAAACTTAACATCTTAAAAGGTGGTTCTGGTGTGGGAATAAAAAAAGAAATATAAAAAAAGGAGGGGGGGGGGGGTTGCATTTGTACCCATATTATACCCCCACTTTATTTTAAGAATTTTGAGTTTTACATCATTATTCTCAAGATGTATCATAATGCATCAAAAAAACTCAAGGTTCCATATTTTCTGATGGGAGAACAATGGTTGCTTGCCCATATGACATTTCAACTCTGAAATTAAGCTAAACATAACAAAACGTTCCGTTTTATTTTTTCCATTTATAGACAATTCAGCTTGTTTGATTGGCATAATTAACGTATAATTTATAATATATAAGATTTTGCCTACTGTCTCTTTAAAATCGTTATCTCTTTGGTTTGATTTTTTCAATAAACATTTTATCTATTCTCCTTTCACCCGGAAACAATGAACTTGCGGGGTTATCAAGATCATCTCTTTAAGCTTTACTTCGTCTTAGGATGATCAACAAATTTAATTTTTAACTTAGGCAAAATGAGTCTTTATTAATCATTTGGACTTACCTGGTTTCAAAACAATACAACAGAATCCCTCGCTAATCTATAAAAGGTTGAATCCGTTAAACTTTATTATGGCATCTTATCTGGTAAACCCAACGGCTGGATATGTTCCTCTCATTGACCCAGTTAAGGACTTTAAATTTTATGCTACTCTTAGAGTTAGTATTCCTTTAAAGGGATAATAGGTCTGAAAATGAACATAAAATTTGAAAATGTTAAACTCGGCCAATAAGAGCTCTATTCATCAGTAAATATACCTACTACCATAAATAACATAAAAAAATAAATAAATATCCCAAAAACTTAGTAAGTATCCATAAAAATGCATTTGATAATTGAAAAACCCTTAAATAATTGATTAAGCGTTTTTCAAAAATGACTTAGTTATGTCAGTTTTCCAGATTTTAAGGGATTCTGTTTCATTATGACATTCTGTAAGGTCACTGATGAATATATACTCATATTGACCATTCTTGAGAACTAAAATTTTATGTTCATGCTAAGGCGCAGTATCCCTTTAACACGGACTAGATATTCTTCTATAGATTTATAATGACCTTTATCAACGAAGTTAGAACAGCAGAATAGGCTTTAATGAACACCTCATTTGCATGGAACATTTACCCTACACCGGTTAGATGCTCGTTGATAATGAACCAATTTTAAAAGTATAATCAAGAATGAATTTCTAAGAGAAAATTAGTCCAATTTGCAACTTGCGAATAGGAACCACAAGAAGAAAAAAAAAAGGTTTCTGCCCCCTGTAGTTGAGATGAATTGAAAGACATGGAGGTGCTTAATAAAGCGTTCATTTCAATATATATTAAAGGGATTGTAAAAATGTTTTTTTTTTAACTGTCGATATGTATTGTGGAGCTACCATGCTTTGCGATTAGTGACGGCATCTAGTTTTAGTAGAATCGCAGGAACCACAGAGGTCTGATTGAAAATTGGAATAATGTAAATTGATACTACCAGTGTCCCCGATGCATAAAGAAAAAATTAAAACCTATTCATAATACCTTAAAATTTTCGAGTTTTTAGTTAGGTTTCTCAGATTTTTTTTCTTTTTACATCGAGATTAACTTTCCTATATCGGAATAAAAGATTTATTTTTCGCCAGGTTATCCGATCAAACGTAGTCAATCGACGACTCAAGGTTGAGACCCAAAAGGCGACAATAAAACTTCGATGGAACGTCTGTGAGGGTTCTCATTCAAAACAATTTTGATAAAGTTGATTTGGTGCATTCCGACACATATGGCAAAAACGCATATAATACAAAAATAGGGGTGCAATTATGCAGGGATGCAAAGTTCCCCCTCTCCCTGGCACCCTCTCCCTGCTACCACTGGCGCCACAGGAGTTATCTTGAAGTAACCAAAATGCATGTTGTCTACTAACCTATTCCCCTCTATACCATTAATATACTGTTTTTTCTTTCAGCTGTTGGATGCCGGTGACTGATACCCATTATGATTATATTCTTCATGCTCCAATCTTCTTTGTTCTAGTGGTAAGTCTTCTTCAAAATATCAGTTCGTTATAACGAACTTTGTTTCCACAATGTCAAGCTATAATGAATTTCATCTTCACAATGTCAAGCTTTTACAAGACTCACCTTCACGATGTCTGCCTATAACAAACTTTGTCTTCACAATGTCAAGCTATAACAAACTTTGTCTTCACAATGTCAAGCTATAACAAACTTTGTCTTCACAATGTCAAGCTATTATGAACTTGATCTGCACAAAGTCAGACTTTTACAAACTTCGTCTTCACAATGTCAAGCTATTATGAACTTCATCTGCACAGTGTCAAGCTATTACAAACTGTCTTCACAATGGCAAGCTACTACAGACTTCATCTTCACAATGTCAAGCTTTTACAAGACTCACCTTCACGATGTCTGCCTATAACAAACTTTGTCTTCACAATGTCAAGCTATAACAAACTTTGTCTTCACAATGTCAAGCTATTATGAACTTGATCTGCACAAAGTCAGACTTTTACAAACTTCGTCTTCACAATGTCAAGCTATTATGAACTTCATCTGCACAGTGTCAAGCTATTACAAACTTTGTCTTCACAATGGCAAGCTACTACAGACTTCGTCTTCACACTGTCAAGCTATAACAAACTTTGTCTTCAAAATGTCAAGCTATTACAAACTTTGTCTTCACAATGTCAAGCTATAACAAACTTCATCTTCACAATGTCAAGCTATTACAAACTGTGTCTTCACAATGTTAAGCTATTACAAACTTTTGTCTTCACAATGTCAAGCTATTACAAACTTTGTCTTCACAATGTCAAGCTATTACAAACTTTGTCTTCACAATGTCAAGCTATTACAAACTTTCGTCTTCACAATGTCAAGCTATAACAAAGTTCGTCTTCAAAGCTATAACAAATTTCGTCTTTACAATGTCAAGCTATAACGAACATTATCTTCACAATGTCAAGCTATAACGAACATTATCTTCACAATGTCAAGCTATAAAACATTTCGTCTTCAGAATTTCAATCTATTATACACTTTGCCTTCACAATGACAAGCTATTATAAACTTTGTTTTCACAAACTCATGCTATAACGAACTTCGTTGAGTCTGATATAACTGGTGTGCGAGCACACTACAGGCAACACCTATGTTAATTTATAGCGAAAATATGGACCGCGAAAGCAAGGGTAGAGTGTAGATAATCCTACCATTGTTGTTTTAGGAACATCTACAGGCAGTAATCTGATTCTTTAATCAAATTGAATTTGAAGTAGGTGAATAGCCTATCTGATCACGAGTATATTTTGCTGGTCATTAAGTTTTACTTTTAGAAAACCCACGAAGCTACTGTCGTTTTTATTTCTGAACTGTATTGAAAGTCTTACCCATTGGTTTTATTTTCAGAGTAATATATTTTTCTTATCGGCCATAATCTGGGTTTTGATCACCAAGTTGAAAGCATCCCACAATCTGGAGACCAGACAATACAGGTAAGAATATTACTCTGGCATTTCAGTACTCCTCTTCAATAGGCGCTAATTTACCGGTCGTATATAATAATCAGTGATGTCACAAAACTGAATTTCAAAGAAAGATTCTAAGACTTTGAACAAACAATTTAAAAAAAAAAAACGAAACATAATGCCCCTTTTATGCTCTAAAGTTCACAAACAAATCACTCCTCCAGTCGAAAAACTCTTCAAAGATATCGCACGACATCATTGAATTATTAGCACATATATCAAGATAAAATGTTAAACGTTTTAAAAATTTAGAAAGTTAAAAATAGCAATTGCTGCAATATATCAAATTATGTCCCTTTGTCTTTGTTTTTATCGCGTGGTGCAATTTATCGCAATTCCTTTTGATAATTGCATTTGTTTCATTTGAAATATATGTTTATTTCTCCTTTTTTAAAGAAATCATTGTTCATGTTTGAAACTTTTTTCCGTCATAACTCGGAAAACGTTCTTTTTAAAAAATTGTTGCAAGATCAAGTAAATCGATATTTAATTTTCATTGAACCAAAGATTTGCAAGAACCACAGACATCTGATTGATAATTGACACAAACAGATAAAAAGTCTCGAAAATCGCTTTACAATCTCTTGAAAACCCGAGGCACATGAGCTGAGTTAGCGATCTCACCGAAAAGGAGCGAGCAATCGAAAAGTAAAGTACTCCACTGCGAAAACTCTTGGCTCAACTCTAATCGATAAGACCCCTTTTGGTGTTTCTGACACGTATTACAGATAAAGAAATGCTTATTCAAGCCGTTTTAATTCTCGAGTGGCATGAAAAAAAGAGCTATCTCACAAGGGCCTACTAGAGTATTCCTCGGTGCGAAAAGTCTCGGTATCAATCTGAACATCTGGTTAGATATTTGTACTAACAATATATATATGTTGTTCTTCCAGGAAGGCAGTTAAAGCGACAATCATTCTGTTCCCCTTACTAGGAGTGACCTATGTTTTATTTCTTATCCCACCCAGTAATGACCCGGTGGTACAGTTGGTCTTTAAATACGCCAACGCACTCTTACAGTCGTTTCAGGTAAGACCCAATATGGAAAACCTCTAAAATAAACAATGACATTTTTATGGGTTGATGGGATTAAAATATTGACAAAGTAACTATGTTAGAAGACTGCCAAACAAAAACTAGCTAACTGGCTCTGCAGGGAAAATATCGTGCCCACCCACCCAATTCGAAAGGTACCAGAAGCTTGACTATTTACTTTCTTGTAAACAGTTCACAAATTGATCATTGACTAATTTTCTTTACAGGGGCTGTTTGTGGCTGTATTTTACTGTTTCTTAAACGGAGAAGTAAGTACCCGTATATCACTGTTATCAATTGATCTGTATACTTGATGGCATTGGGTTTGAGTACCACGTACAGGGTGGTTTTGGAAGAAATGGTTACAGCTCCTTTTGAATTGAAACTTTCGGATTTTTCAACCTTGTTTCCTTTTGTCAGTGATGCAGGTCAGAGGGGCTGACAGGAAAAAAATGTCAAGTCATTCAGATATACAATAAACTGACTGCTTAAGGTTGTGCATGTTAGAGATTGTTCATTATTGGAAATCACACATAGAGTAGGCTAATGTCGCTGTCCTGGACAAATTTTCGCCATTGCACACTCCCCCGTCTGCATTAGCCCATGTCGTGCAGAAGAGTAGGATGTGAAACTCATTTCATGTCATTTCGAATCTTCCAAATTCTTATTAAGGAATCTGAATTTAGCTGGTGTATTTGGGGAATAAGTTAACCACTCTCAGTCTGATCTCTTTCTAATTTGTTAAATATCTTTTTGCGTTACAGGTAAGAGCTGTTTTAAGAAAAAAATTCTCAAATTTTCAAGAAAGCCGTAGTATTATCACCCGATATACAAAAACATCGTATGTTGGTTCGCCATACCGCTCTAGTTTCCATAACAACTCGACGACTACCGGCGTCAATGGAAAATCAACCAGTGCTCGTGGTGGGAAACGATTTAGTGAGGACTCGCAACAAGATGAAGCGGAAAATATGCTGTGATGGTTTCGACTCGTGACTAGTTCTTAAATCTAACCGTGTTAAAATAGACAAGCAAAGACTCTTATAAATTGTTATGTCAGACACGTAAAATTTTAAAGAAAAAGTGCCATTTGAAAACCGTTGTTATGTTTGTGATAAGATACCACGTGACTTATTATAGGGGTGTTCGATTCTTAGTGTAGGAACAGATTCTGATAGAGTTCTAATCGAGTGAGGACATATTAGCATATAGGTTAGACTTCTTTAGAACATTTAGTTATGTAAATTGTGCTTAACCAGAAATTTAGCCTGTAAGAATTGGTGTTTAAAGATACAAGAAGATCATAACATTCCGTATTTATAAATGAGACTAATTTATGTATGTATTTTGATATTTTGAACTCATTTAAAAAATAAAAATGAGTCTATAGTATCCGGTTAGCATCTAAAAACTAGTTAAGTGCATCAAAAAATATTATCTGTATTGAGTGCTGTTTCTGTATCTGTATTTATTCAAGCCAGTCTCTGTATTTGTTTTACCAGTCTCTGTATTTGTTATACCAGTTTTTGTTATTTTTTTATGCTGGTCTCTATATTTAAATCAGTCTCCAGTCTCTGTATTATTTATTTAAATCAGTCTCCAGTCTCGTTATTTAATCCCTTTATCTGTATTTATACATTCTTTGTATATATTTTAACAAGACTCAAGTCTCTGTTTAAATCAATCTCTGTATTTATTCAAGCCAGGAACTGTATTAATTGGAACCAGTCTCTGTATTTATTTAAACCAGTCTCCAGTCTCCGTATTTGTTAAAGCCAGTCTCTGTATTAATTTAGGCCAGTCTCTGTCTTCATTTAAATCAGTCTCTAGTCTCTGTATTTGTTTAAGCCAGTCTCTGTATTGATTTAAATCAGTCTCTGTCTTCATTTAAATCAGTCTCTAGTCTCTGTATTTGTTTAAGTCAGTCTCTGTATTGATTTAAATCAGTCTCTAGTCTCTGTATTTGTTTAAGCCAGTCTCTGTATTGATTTAAATCAGTCTCTAGTCTCTGTATTTGTTTAAGCCAGTCTCCGTATTCATTTGAACCTTTTGTATTTATATATGCCATTATTTGTATATATTTTAACAAGACTTAAGTCTTTGTTTAAACCCGTCTCTGTATTTATTCAAACCAGGAACTGTATTAATTGGAACCAGTCTCTGTATTTATTTAAACCGGTGTCTGTATTATTTATTGAAATCAGTCTCCAGTCTCGTTATTAAAACCCTTCGTCTGTATTTATATATGCCATTATTTGTATATATTTTGATAAGACTCAAGGCTCTGTTTAAATCAATCTCTGTATTTATTCAAGCCAGGAACTGTATTTATTGGAACCAGTCTCCGTATTTATTTAAACCAGTCTCCAGTCGCTGTATTGTTTAACTAGTCTCTGTATTTGAATAAATATTCTCTGTGTATTTTTTATGCTTGTCTCTGTATTTATTTAAACCAGTCTCCATTCTCTGTATTTGTTTAAGCCAGACTCTGTATTATTATTTAAGCCAGTCTCTGTATTTATTTAAACCCTTTCTCTGTATTTATATATGCCATTCTTTGTTCGATTTTAACAAGACTCAAGTCTCTGTTTCAACCCGTCTCTGTATTTATTGGAACCAGTCTCTGTATTTATTGGAACCAGTCTCTGTATTTATTTAAACCAGTCTCTGTATTTATTTAGACAAGTCTCTGTATTTGTTTAAGCCATTCTCTGTATTGATTTAAATCAGTCTCGTCTCTGTATTTGTTTAAGCCAGTCTCTGTATTCATTTAAACCTTTTGTATTTATATATGCCATTATTAGTATATATTTTAACAAGACTTAATTCTCTGATTAAACCCGTCTCTGTATTTATTAATGCCAGGAACTGTATTTATTTAAACAAGACTTCAGTCTCTGTAGTTGTTTATACCAGTCCTGTATTTATTCAAACTAGTCTCTGTATTTAATAAAGCCAGTCTTTCTATTTGTTAATCAAGTCTTTGTATTAATTCAAACCAGTCTCAGTATTTATTAAACAAAGTCTCTGTATTTCAAACTAGGCTTTGTATTTAAGGCAGTATCTTGTCGCTGTATTTGTTTCAGCCAGTCTCTGTAGTTTTTCAATCACGTCTTTATTTTATTAAGTCATCTCTGTATTTATTGCCAGTCCCTGTATTTATCCAAGCCAGCCTTTGCATTTGTTAAAGTCATACTCTGTATTCAATTGAGTCAGTCTTTGTATTTATTAGGCCAGTCTTTGCATTTATTAAAGTCAGCTTTTGTATTCTTTTCTGCCCGTCTCTTGTGTATTAATTCCGTGTGTAATTAAGGTAGCATATATGTGTCTATTAAAGAAAGCAGTTATGTTTATGAATCTCTGTTTTTTATTTGAAGAAAATCTATGTGTCTAGAAATCCGCTTTTTGTGGGAAGTCCGGGAAAGGGAAAGCTGGAAGAGGCGGGGCCGGAGGAGACCCGGGTAAAATGGGAGAGAAAGGCGAAAAGGGAGAGGCTGGACGAGAAAAGAGTGTGCCGGAAAAGACAGGTCGGAAGAGACTGGGAGAAACGGGGGAATAAGGAGAGACCGGGAGAAGCAGGGGAATAGGGAGAGACTGGAAGAGACGGGTGGGGGAGCTGCCTGAAGAGAATGTGGGAAAAGGAAGAGGCCGGAGGGGACGCGGGGAAAATGGAAAGGCCGAAAAGGACTGGAATGGAAAGAATGGACAATGGGCCGGAAAAGAAAGAAACCCAAAGATACAGAGGGAAGAGAAGAGAGCAAAAGGAACGACCGGAACAGACGAAGGACAATGATGAGACCGGAAGAGACGGGGACTGTGTGCAGCTATAAGAGAGAGGAGGAAAAGGAAGAGGACATAGGTGGAGAATCTCTTAGAGACTGGGTGAGAGGGGGGAGGGAAGCTGCAATATGCCGGATAAGATAGGGGAGGGGATAAGCTTTAACAGGCTGAATCTGGGGATAGGGAAAGGGGTGGCTGTAAGAGGGTGGATGAGACGGGGGAAGGGAGGGAGCTTTAAGATGCTGGATGAGACGGAAGAAGTGAGGGAGCTGTAAGATGCTGGATGAGACAATGTGGAAAGGCTGGAGGAGACGTGGAAATGGAGAGACTAAAAGAGACGGTAAGGGAGGAGGTCTCTCCAAGTTTTCTCTTTTAAAACTCCAACAAGAGCATTATGAAACTACGTATTATTCTTACATGGGAATATGAACGAAGTTCTTAATCACATTTAAAGGTTTTAAATGACTTTACATGTGATTTTAGGTTTTTTTGAAACATTACAGCGTTTGTAAAGATTCGACTTTTTAAGTCGAGGCAGTGATTCAAAATGGTTGTAAACTACGTTCGTGTGTCGTTTCATATGCTAACAAAGGCATACTAAAGAGCATTAATAAATATATTCTTCACATTTGATCTTTGGTCTGAATAAAAAGTAATTTTTTTTATGTTTTTCCATAAAAAATATTTATCACCATCGAGAAAACCCAAGGCATTCACGTTTTTGTAACCTGTAAGACTTACGATCGCTCATAAAAACTCGTGTTCTGAAAGTTACAATTCACAAAACAAGATATAAAATACGTACACAACTCTTTAAAGAAGTATCGTACGGATTGTCACTTAAAATCTTCAGTGTGGTTTTATCACATTATGTTTCATATAACAAATTGCGATTTGTCTGTTACACATGAATAAAAATCGAACGCGTCTTGATTTGTTTAGGGTGTATGAGTCCGATGATATCCAACCTTTGATAAAGCAGATTTCATAATAAATCGAAGATTTTGTTTCTTGATTTAGCATGCTACCGTTGCTGAAGGTCCAGGCTACAATCCCATTAAAAGGGGGCAACCGGCTGCCCATTGTCGGTGATGCAGGTCGGAGGGACTGACATGGAGAAAGCCTCGAGTTGTTCGGATGGGACAATAAACCGAAAGCCCATGTGGTACAGGCTTTGTGCGTTATCTATCACCTTTCCTGACAAAATGTCCCTCATAGCACATTGCATGGCGTTGTCCGTCTGCATTAGCCCATTAGGTGCAGCATAGTAGGGCGTAAAACTCCATTCATATCGACTGGAAACAACTAAATGCTACTGGCCAACCTTTCCACATGTACTGTATGATGTATTTCGTAAAACTTTATTTCATCACGTGGCCAATGGTATTAAGTAGGTCGGTAACGTCGAAATAGTTGATCGAATTTCGCTAATACTCTAGTGTGTAGAGTGAATTTAAAAAAAGAAATCGACACCAATTGTGTGAAAAACGAGTCAATAGTATATAAACAGACATATATTAGATATTTAACCAATATAATCGACCCATGCCTCAATCAATTCTTTATTTAACGTCCAATATGAATATTTAGTATCAATCGATGATCATATTGACGTCACGATGCATCATCCTAACAGCTGAAGACGAACGCACTTGATACATTTTGAAAAAGTATGTACTGTAATAAAGTCTAGGGTACAGTAACCGAACGCAAATGTGGTTCTCGTGACATTATGTTGAGTGATCGTCGATGGAGTTGACGTTATAAAGCCGACGATGTCCACAGAATGAGGTCTGTTTCATACCTGCGGACCAGACCACCAGCTGCAATACTCATTATGGGAAGTGGTTGTTTTGAGTTGTTTTGCTAAATGTCTTGGTTCCAGTCATAATCGACATAGAAAAAACAACAGGAAGCGACAATGTTCGGGACTATAGACACGGAATGCAAATAGATATAGTGTCAATGGTTGTAGATGAATCGAACGAGGAAAATCCACAAACCGGAAGTAATAATTGACTAGATACCATGCTTACCAAAACCTATAAAATACTTCGTCTTTGTATTGTGAATGAATCAAAGGATTATTAATCGAACAAACACACACAAAAAACTGACAAAACCGGAAATGATGAAATACCGGACCATTACCATAAACCCATCGAAAGAACAATAAATATCAAGGTTAGATGAATCGAACACACCATTCCGAATGAATTATAAATTGTTAGATGGCGTGCTTTTTAATTTCATGGAAAGAGGGACTCGTCGCTAATGTCGTAGAATGGTACCAGCCTCTAAGAACAGTTTTACATTACACTGGCAGTCTTGGTTGGTACGACAAATAGTTCTTCATTCTAAAGCCTTATTTTTTATCTTTGGGATGGTCCTTGGGACTTGTTTAGGAGTCATATTTGTTAGTCTAGAACATCTTCCTGTGGGCGACACAGCTGAACAATACAGTCCGTGGACTGGTATGGACGCTGCAGTCAAAAATATGGATATTGAAACCGGAAATGAGAACACGGAAGTTTACCAAAGATACCATACATCTGTATTTGGATACCCTTACAGTTCCGGTAAGTAATTCCTCTTTGCCATTCCATTTGTTGAATAGATATCAACTACCAAGGCTTTATAGATCACATTCCATAATAATTCTAAGATATTCACAGTTATAGAATTTTTGTCATTCAACAAAAAGGATGTCGACAGCTGGTATATAGTACAATGTTAACAACTGGGTCAGATTCCACTAGAATGAACTTTGTTCTTGATAGCAAACGAAAACATGAAAGGGGGGGAGGGTGCTATTTCAGGAATCCAACGTCGAAGAAGCTGTAACAAGTACAGCGTGGCAGCCGTGTTATTGTTCTAGGGACCATGATTTTGCGCCGAGATAACGTTTTACTCAGGTCATATTCGTATTTTATTCCTTTATGTATTTGGTTCCATCATATGCATAAGGTGTTTTTATTTTTACCTTCTATAAATTATTTTACGATCCTTGTTCGTTTGCATTTCAGACAACAAAACGGTAGCCGATAGGTTGGAGTCGACGATACGTATAGTATGTTGGGTATGGTGTTCTGGAAGAGATGTCCACAATCAAACTGTTGCCATTCGTAAAACATGGGGACGAAAGTGTGATAAATTGATCATTTTTACTGATGATAAATTTGTTGGTATCGACACTATCGGCTTAGGGCGAGCAGATGTGACTTACAGTCAATCCCGTTACATTATGGCGTACCGGTACATTTATAAATACTATAAGGACAACGGGGATTGGTTCTTTGGAACCTTTGATGAAACCTACGTTTGTATTGAGAATTTAAGACTATTTCTTTCACAAAAGAACTCGGCAGAACCGTTTTATTACGGACACAAACTGTATTTAAAAGAAAAAAATCTCGAATTTGTTGACGCTCGAGTAGGTTGCGTCCTCAGCAAGGATGCATTAATGAAACTTGGCACTTCCGGTACGAAATTAAAAGAATGCAATGAAATGGAACCTGCGGGTGAGAAACAGCTCGGAGCATGTTTGAACAAATTAGGAATAATGATAGGGAACTCTACGGATGTCCGCGGTCGGACGTTGTTCCTGAGTTTCCCGCCCGCTTTACAGATGCAAGGTTTACAATCAGATTGGTTTATGGAGCAAGACTTAGAAGGAAAACGGCAGGTTTGTTATCTAAAGTCGATTCAGAAATCTAATTGATTTCCCACTTCATGTTCGCCTTCAATCAAAACAAGATATAGTAATGATCACTTAGGTCAATATAAGCCTATTTTATTTGCTTAAAAAGGATAATGCAACTGTAGAAATTAGAAGGTCCATTTTCATTTTGAAAGGTTACAGCTGATAAAGCAAATATTTAGCCCATTATGATTTGAAACATAAATTCAAAATTTTACTTTCAGGGAGTAGAATCTATCAGCCGTTACGCTATTACATTTAGTGGAATGACAGCCTTTTTTATGTACGGAATAGAGTGTTATTTGTTTCACATGAGGCCGTTTGGCATCTTTCCACGTGAACCGGAAATACAGACAATAGTAGCTTCTGACCACAGTAATCAAACCTTAAAACACCAGGAAAGACTACCACCATAGAGAATGGCCATCAACAGAATGACAAAAGACATTCAAACTGAGGTCGGAGATTACGAAACTGTTAAGATTCACAACGTAAGGAACTATCTTTGATAGAGACTTATCACAAGTGTGAACAATATTATAGAGTGTACACAACCATCACGAAATGTTGTGTCATAAATACTATCACAAACATGTCATAATGGCTATCACAAAATATAAAGAGTATCACAATAAATGAGAGTACCCCAATATTCCCTGTTCGCTATTTACCAAGTGAAAAATAATCTATTTCCTATTTATCCGCAATCTATTACCTATTTACCTTTCCCCATGCACCCGCAATATATTCTAAATTAGTCCAAATATTGTACTGAATAGGAAAGAGACAGGTTGGGAGGACACCAGACGCCGCGGTTCACAGAAAAGAAAGTTATACAATTGCGTCCTTGATGCTGGAATGTCAGTTTCTCTTATCTTATCATACACCAAGACAAACATAGATTCTATTCAAAGATAAGATTTAGTTGACCGTCTACTATAACCATTGTTGGTAGACTACCAGACGAAATCACAATGGCGACAGTTTTCGTCTTTCTCTTGGCGATTGTTTGTGGAGTATTTAGTGAACACACTAAACTAGAATGGACTGATTGTGGTGAGTAAAAGAGCTATATGTATCACTTATGAAAACATGAATCACGCGTATGGTATATTTGTAATATGACCAACGTACCACCTGAGGTTTTCAGAACGTACTAAATATTAAGATATAAGAATGGCATTCACACTTTAATTTTATTTTTCAGGCACAGATCCAGCATATTTCACCATAAATAAAGTGGATGTATCACCCATGCCTATAGAGATACCCGGTGACATCGCTCTGACGGTTGGTGCTGTCTCTAATAAAACAGTCACCCAAGGTGACATCAAGATATCTGTCAAAAGACATACCTTCATTGGTGATATCACTATACCATGTTTATTTCATGTTGGTTCTTGGTAAGATCCGTTTTGTTCCATTTTGATTCTTGGCAATGCTGGTTGTTATGATCCGTTATGTTTCCTGTTGGTTCTTGGTAAGATCCGTTATATGTTATGTTGGCTCTCGGTAAGATGTGTTTTGTTTCAAATCTGTACTTGTTTCGTGTTGACTCTCGGCAAAATTTGTTGGTTTCATGTTGATTCTTTGCAAGATCCCTTTTGTTTCACATTGGTTCATGGAAAGATCAGCTTTATCAAGCTTCAGGTTTAATTTTGCTGACCAAATTCTAAAAATATAATTCCTAGGAGGCAAAAGAATCTTATATACATCTGACGTTACTCTATTGTTTCGCTTGTTGATATTTGGACTGTATTTCAGTGAGTATAAAGACACGTGTACATTGTTAGATAGAATGGAAAAAGAGAACTGGGCAGGTATAATGGGTGGAATTGGAACTCAGGTCCGCGGATTGTTGTCATCTATTGGTATTACATCATTCTGTAATATTCCAGCTCGATCTTTAGATATCCAGAGTTACAAACTCAAACTTCCACCTATACCATCCATCCTTTCGTTTTTTGCTGAGGTTAGTATACAAACGGGGTCATGGACTGGTGTTCTAGAAGGAAACGTAACCAGCACCGTATCCCGAATATGGGTTTTTGACATTGTCGTTGTAAGCGATGTACCGGACTAAACCATGTACCGGGTTATACCATGTACCGGAATATACCATATGCCGGAGAATACCATGTACCAGGGTATATATTATGTCAGGGTATACAGTGTACCAGGGTACATTTTGTACCGGGGTATATATTATTTCAGGGTATACAATGTACCAGGATATACAATGTACCAGTTGTATACAATGTACCAGGATATACAATATACCAGGGTATACAATGTACCAGGGTATACAATGTACCAGGGTATAAAATGTACCAGGGTATACAATGTACCAGGGTACACAATGTACCAGGGTACACAATGTACCAGGGTATACATATATATTATGTACCAGGGTATACATTAAAAATTACCAGGGTATACAATGTACCAGGGTATACAATGTACCAGTTGTATACAATGTACCAGGGTACACAATGTACCAGGGTATACATGTATACGGGTATCAGGTATACTATATACCAGGGTATACAATGTACCAGGGTATACAATGTACCAGGGTATACATGTATCAGGGTATACAATGTACCAGGATATACATGTATATTATGCCAGGCTACACTATTTACCAGGGTATACAATGTACTAGGGTATACAATGTACCAGGGTATACAATGTACTACGGTAAACAATGTACCAGAGTATACATGTATACAATTTGCAAGGGTATACTATGTACCAAGGTACACAATGTACCAGGGTATACTATGTACCAGTGTACACAATGTACCAGGGTATACATGTATACAATGTACCAGGGTATACATGTATATTATGCCAGGTTATGCCATGTACCAGGGTATACAATGTACCAGTGGTATACAATGTACCAGGGTACACAATGTACCAGGTAAACATGTATACATCCCAGGGTATACATGTACCAGGGTATACACATGTACCAGGGTATACAATGTACCAGGGTATACAATGTACCAGGGTACACAATGTACCAGGGATACATATTATGCCAGGGTACCATTACCAGGAAGTATACAATGTACCAGGGTATACAATATAACCAGGGTATACAATGTACCAGGGTATACAATGTACCAGGGTATACAATGTACCAGGGTATACCATGTACCAGGGTATACAATGTACCAGGGTATACTTATATACCAGGGTACATGTAAACAATGTACCAGGGTAAAAATTACCAGGGTACACAATGTACCAGGGTATACAATGTGGGTATATTATGCCAGGGTAAACCATGTACCAGGGTATACAATATACCAGGGTACACAATGTACCAGGGTATACAATGTACCAGGGTATACGTGTATATTATGCCAGGGTAAACCATGTACCAGGGTATACAATGTACCAGGGTATACAATATACCAGGGTATACAATGTACCAGGGTATACAATGTACCAGGGTATACAATATACCAGGGTATACAATGTACCAGGGTATACAATGTACCAGAGGTATACTATGTACCAGGGTTTACATGTAAACAATGTACCAAGGTGTACTATGTACCAGGGTACACAATGTACCAGGGTATACATTTATACTATGTACCAGAGTATACATGTATACAATGTTCCAGGGTATACAATATACCAGGGTACACAATGTACCAGGGTATACACTGTACCAGGGTATACATGTATACAATGTTCCAGGCTTTACAATCTACCAGGGTATACAATGTACCAGGGTATACATGTATATTATGCCAGGCTACACTATGTACCAGGGTATACAATGTACCAGGGTATACAATGTACCAGGGTATACATGTATATTATGCCAGGCTACACTATGTACCAGGGTATACTATGTACCAGGATATACATGTATATCATGCCAGGCTACACTATGTACCAGGGTTTACAATGTACCAGGGTATACATGTATATCATGCCAGGCTACACTATGTACCAGGGTATACCATGTACCAGGTATACATGTATATCATGCCAGGCTACACTATGTACCAGGGTATACATGTATATCATGCCAGGCTACACTATGTACCAGGGTATACCATGTATCAGGGTATACATGTATATCATGCCAGGCTACACTATGTACCAGGGTTTACAATGTACCAGGGTATACATGTATATCATGCCAGGCTACACTATGTACCAGGGTATACATGTACCAGGGTATACATGTATATCATGCCAGGCTACACTATGTACCAGGGTATACCATGTACCAGGGTATACATGTATATTATGCCAGGCTACACTATGTACTAGGGTATACCATGTACCAGGGTATACCATGTACCAGGGTATACATGTATATCATGCGAAGCTACACTTTGTACCAGGGTATACCATGTACCAGGGTACACTTGTATATCATGTACCAGAGTATACAATGCACCAGGGTATACAATGTAACAGGGTATACAATATACCAGGGTATACAATGTACCAGGGTATACAATGTACCAGGGTATACATTGTACCAGGGTATACAATGTACCAGGGTATACCATGTACCAGGGTATACATGTATATCATCTACCAGGGTATACCATATACCATGTAACAGGGTATACAATGTATCAACCAGTACAATGTATCAACGAGTACAATGTATCAACGAGTACAATGTACCAAATTGTACAATTTTAAATACATTAAGCATATGTGCACAATCCACCAGTGTGTCTAACGACTTAAAGGGATAATAGGCGTTAGAATACACTCGTCCTACGGCTTATATTTGTGTTTCATATTGACTATTAGTTAAATAAGTATGCATCCCACACTTTACCAAATTTTATAAAGCCACAATAAAAATAGATTCGGAATTTTAAAAAAAAGTGAGCCAGCGACGATTCCATTCAGTTTGAGAATAAAAGCGTCTGGTAAATGTACGCTAAAACATCATTGTGGAATTCAACAGTAGGGGTCAAGGACGCGTGAAAACCCACATGTTAGAGTTACTTCCCTTTATATTTACACGATTTGAAAATCGCTTGATGGATGGCTAAAGTGTTTTATGATTAACTACTTTATTTTGGGGATTTATCGGATTTTAGAGGGATTTTGATGTGAACTTAAAACTTTATGTTCGTTCTAACGCCTATTATCCCTTTAAGAATTTTTGTATTTCAGGGAGATTATTCAGCACATGTTACCGCGACAGAAGCCGCTACAGGCCATCAAGTAGCCTGTTTAGATTTGAAATTGTCAATCAAGAAACACAAAGACAAGACCTGTACCGGCTGGTTTTGTGGCAAAAGAAGAAGACACCTTTATAAAGAACAACCTTAAAAATCATTTTGTTGAATTTTTACATCAAAAGGATACAGTCGTCTCATTATCTGCTTCGTTATCTGAAAAAGCTATGTTGACGTCCCACTTCATTTTTCAGAAGTACAATCCGACGCCTTGTTCTCCGACAATCCCACAGTATGCTCGCGACAAGTGTCGAAAGTGAATACGCCCAGCAACAGCTTGATGGTGAGCTACGTGAACTGTAAAACAAACTCGATTTCAGAGTTTGATGCATATCACATTTAGTTTGTCCGCATTCTGTTCTCAGCCTGTAGAGTTTTTTTTGCAATATCGTCTGATCATCACCAAATTTAGTAGAATTGACACCCAAGGTCAATAGAACCAATAGAGAATAGTATCCTATCGAGTGAAAACCGAACGCGATATCAAAGTTGTATAATATATCTCTGAAGAAATTCACCGGATCTTCACAAAAATTCAATAGTGCATATTATCTTCATAATAATATTGACAAACATTGTATAAGTTAATTTGGACGGACGGACGGAGGGGGCGACTTCAAATACATCTAAACTTACTATATCACATGATTTCGGTAAAATTTGCATGACGACATCGCCGTGTTTATTGAATGTTAAAGTATCATGTTTTTGATTTTAATTCTTAACAGTGTTACGGGTAACTGAAATCGAGCTCTTCAAACTAGTAAAGCAATTTTATAGACGGCCATATCTTGACAAAATTTTATTGTTCATAAAATGTATAAAGGCATGAATTAGTTCAGGTCTGCTCAATTTAACGTAATTTTTGAAAGGGGTTGTAAAGGCGTTTTCTTAGTTTTCTATGTGTATCAGGGACTTCGATAGTATCGATTTGTACCATTGCCTGTGGTTTCTTGTAAAAGAACTTATTGTTTTATGGCGTAATAAATCGCAAAATACTTTTAATCACATAGGGCCTTCTCAACAAGTGACCTTAACAAATACTCTTTTAGGGGAATTGCAAGAACTACAGACGTCTAATTAAAATTTGGAATGGTGCAAGTTAATGCTTTTAGTGTCTGATAGCCTGCACATAAAAATTTAGAAACATCTTTACAATCCCTTTGTGACCATTATTTTCATTCTAATAAATAGTCCAAAATTGGGAAAAACAAATTCAAATCAAATTCTCAAATGAAATGGCGAGAGCCATTGGACTGGCGTTACAAACCTTATTATAGCTCAATTTTTGTGATACTGAAAGCAAGGATCATAACACAAATTACGTGATTCATTGGTAAGATGGCGACGTCATATGAATAAAAAAAAACCTACTGACGTTAACAGGGAGAGATTGGACGTAAGACTCATCTCGAATATGTGTGAACGGAAAATTAATCTTAAAGACGCATTAAATAGTTTAATCAACTTTGATTTCAATATTGTCATATTTGATACGTTTTGTCTAAGTTGGATTGGAATAGGATGCTTTAAAGACGTCAAGGTGAAGATTCTACTCCAGTGACACCAAGTTGCCTTTGTTCCTTTGCGTTATGAGCCTCTTTCTGGATTCAATATGGCTGACGACTAAATAAGGCCCATTGTAGGGGGATGTAGCCGATAAACAGTGACCTCTTAGGTTAAAAGGGTTGTATTTTGTTGAATTTTAATGCTTTACTAAAGCTTTTCCGATTTACGGTCCGGGCTCTTTCCTCTGCTGTCGCGTGCTTTTAAACCATTCGAAACGATATGACACCGTAAAAAAGACTTCATAGCATTATAGCCCCTCTGTAATAAAACAAATTATGTGTTTTAGCAGTTAAAGAGTGGCCATGGGAGGGTGGATATACCGAATCCTAAATATATATACATATTATATGAAAATTATATAGAAGAAGTTGTTTTCTTCTTTATTTTATATATATCTCGGGGTCTTGATTCAAGTTAGACTTTGTGAATACTTCTGGCAAATACCCCCCTCGATACAGTAGATGAAGGTTAATACATCCCCAGCTTTCCAAGGATTGCCAGTTATTTTCGGCAATTAGCTTTTGAGCTGTAGTTTAAAGAGGTTTTATAAAATTTATTAAATGTAGAGGATTTACCCCTTTGAAACTTACAGCCTCTATAAATTCTAAGTCAGCCTGCTCCAAATCGAAGTCGATCGTATTACAATGGCCAGTATTAATTCCCACTGTTCGATCTATATCAGTAGACTAAAATACAGAAATATATTCATTATCATTGTCCAACTTGATATATTGCCATGTCCAACTATAGGTAGCAGATTGTGACAAAAAATTTATGATATGAAATTATAGTGTCCAACTAGGTAACAGATGTTGAAATGAAATTATAGTGTCTATTTGTAATATGAAACTAGCGTGTCCAACTACCCAGTAGATTGTGAAATGAAACTATGATATCCAACTACCCAGTAGATTGTGATATGAAACTATCGTGTCCAACTACCCAGTAGATTGTGTCATGAAACTGTGGTATCCAACTACCCAGTAGATTGTAATATGAAACTATTGTGTCCAACTTCCCAGTAGTTTGTGTCATGAAACTATGATATCCAACTACCCAGTAGATTATGATATGAAACTATCGTGTCCAACTACCCAGTAGATTGTGTCATGAAACTGTGGTATCCAACTACCCAGTAGATTGTGATATGAAACTATCGTGTCCAACTTCCCAGTAGTTTGTGTCATGAAACTATGATATCCAACTACCAAGTAGATTGTGAAATGAAACTATGATATCCAACTACCCAGTAGATTGTGACATGACACTATCCTTTCCAACTGCCCAGTAGTTTGTGACATGAAACTATGGTGTCAAACTACCCAGTAGATTGTGATATGAAACTATCGTGTCCAACTTCCCAGTAGTTTGTGTCATGAAACTATGATATCCAACAACCCAGTAGATTGTGAAATGAAACTATGATATCCAACTACCCAATAGATTGTGATATGACACTATCGTGTCCAACTGCCCAGTAGTTTGTGACATGAAACTATAATGTCCAACTACCCAGTAGATAGTGATATGAAACTAGTGTGTCCAACTCTCCAGTAGTTTGTGTTATGAAACTATGGTATCCAACTACCCAGTAGATTGTGATATGAAACTAGTGATAGTCCAACTGTCCAGTAGTTTGTGATATGAAACTATGGTGTCCAACTGCCCAGTAGTTTGTGACATGAAACTATAATGTCCAACTACCCAGTAGATAGTGACATGAAACCATCGTGTCCAACTGTCCAGTAGTTTGTGTCATGAAACTATGGTATCCAACTACCCAGTAGATTGTGATATGAAAATATCGTGTCCAACTTCCCAGTAGATTGTGATATGAAACTATGATATCCAACTACCCAGTAGATTGTGATATGAAAATATCGTGTCCAACTTCCCAGTAGATTGTGATATGAAACTATGATATCCAACTACCCAGTAGATTGTGATATGAAACTATTGTGTCCAACTGCCCAGTAGTTTGTGACATTAAACTATGATATTCAGCTACCCAGCAGATTTTAATATGAAACTACCGTGTCCAACTGCCCAGTAGATTGTGATATGAAACTACCGTGTCCAACTGCCCAGTAGATTGTGATAAGAAACTATCGTGTCCAACTGCCCAGTAAATTGTGATATGAAACTACCGTGTCCATCTGCCCAGTAGATTGTGACATGAAACTATCGTGTCCAACTACGCAGTAGATTGTGACATGAAACTATCGTGTCCAACTTCCTTGTAGATTGTGACATGAAACTATGATATCCAACTTCGCAGTAGATTGTGATATGAAACTATCTTGTCCAACTAGCCAGCAGATTTTCTTTCAAACGCCTTGTATTAGCAACATAAACTATGGCATGATTTCCTTGTCGAAAAACATAAAAGAAAGGTAACTTACATTAGTAGTGATTCGCTTCAAATTCAACATAACGGCATTTTGAATGCTACTCACAAAATCTCCCAGTCCGGTCACGTCTTGGCGGGAGTAACCTTGAAAACAATTTTGTAGAGAAATACCAGTTCTCTGTATAAATTCGAGAAGTTCGTCAAATTCGATCTGAAAACAAAGGAAGAATGTGGTCAAAGCTGTAAAGTGGAATGAAAAGAACTTTACAATGATGGGTAAACCACTTTCCAAAACTATTCAGCCTCTTACATAATTCATGCCAGTGGTTCGACGAGATGATTGAAGACCCATAGACGGGAACATGTGCTCTCCTGTCCCTTTTTGTGCTAGGGGCTATGTGAACTTAGTTTAACCAGTAGTGGTAGTTAAGCAACTGGGGCAAGTATATTTATCCAATCTGAAAAAAATGGGCTTAATTAATCATTCCTTATCTTGCGGTTTTCAAGTGAAATTGGATTGTAAAGAGGTTTTCCAAATTGTTTATATGTATCAGACACTAATATCACTAATTTGCACCATTTCGGTTTCCAATCAGAGGTCTGTAATGTTGTCCTTGTAATTCCTCTAAAATTATGACGTCACTACCTAAGGTCCTTAGCATTAGTGATGTCATAAAACACAGGAACTACAGACGTCTGGTTGCATATCATGGCGTAAATTGATGTAATGCTCATAACAAATGAAGAAAAAACATATTTACAATCCCTTTAAAGGAAAGAAAGAAAGAAAGAAACAACTATATTTTACAAGGATAACAACTAAGGTTCACAAGTCCGCCGTGACAGGGATCCTTTCTACCAGCTTGGCATTGATCTTTTTCGGATAATCCGTACCCATTTACAGCTGGGTGGACGGTTGGATATTTCAATTCCAAAAACGCCCGTAATACGGCGATCAGTTGATTTATCAATTTAGATTATTTATTGGTATATTACGTGGCTATGTGTCATTTTAATAATAAATCATAGTGGTATATCTCATATCTTACCTCTCCATTATCATCTTTATCCAGTAACCGAAACGCCTCATCAGCAGTAATAACTTTCCCAAATAAAACTTTGCAATCATGAGCTGTAAAAATTTCATCCTACAAAAGTTAAAGCTTTAATGCTAAAATTTTGGTATTGAAAACGATAACCATGTAGGGTACTAACTTCATGAAAGCAAACCTCTTCAACAAGACCCCCCCCCCCCCTTCCACTTCACCGGCACCCCGGGCAATATGACAAAGTTACTTACATCTTCAAATACCTTTCTCAATTCATCTAAATCCACGTTTTCTTTGTGTTCAACATTGTATTTCTTGATAGCCTGGAAAACCGGATAAGGAAACCGGATATCATAAACCAAAAATATCAATAATGGTTTATCTACAGGGGCCCTATTCTCCAGTTTATCTTAATTCAGATATTAACAAATGCAGCAATCTGGATAACAAAACGAGATTCAAAATCTATTTCTGTGATTGGTAAATCAGATGAAAAACATCATTTGAAGTAAAGTTTTACAAAATAAAGTCCATCATACAAAATAGGTGGATATTGTAGTCAGGAGTCAAGGTATGTGGGATTTGTATAGTGTCATCACATAAGTAAAAACACAGGAGAGAATGTGAACATTATTTTACAAAGCACATGTTCATCTGAGGTGTAACATACTACAGACTACCTTTCTAACAAGCGGTTGCCTAGCAAGATATGCCCACTTTAAAATAACTCAAAAAAACGTTCACTCAAAATCATCACTATCAAAATTGTCCAACATCTCATCAATATAAATGATGACACAAAATTTCATTCAAATCCAATGGAAATTGTGATCTCTATCGCGTTCACAAGCCAAATAACTCAAAAACCGTTCATCAAAAAATCCCCTATTTCGAATTTGTCCAAGGTCTCTTCAATATAAATGATAACAGCAAGTTTCATTCAAATCCAATGAAAACTGTAGTCTCTATAGCGTTTATAAGCATATTTTAAAGCGTTTTGACTAAGTAAAGGGCAATAAACCAAAAAAACGTTTTTTCGAAAAATTGCCAATTTCAAACTTGTCCGAGATCTCTTCAATATAAATGATCACAGCAAGTTTCATTCAAATCCGATAAAAACTGTAGTCTCCATCGCATTCACAAGCAATTGTGGATGGACGGACGGACGGACAGGGGTAACGACAATATACGACCACATTATAATGTGGGCTTATAAAAGCATGCAGGTGTAATATAGTTTGATTGTCCAGACACTTTTAACAAACCATAAAGTTTATAGTCCGAAAACTTATTTTGCATATAGTCCGAAAAATCTACCTTTTATTCTGCAGATTACACAAGGTATGAATTCGAAATTCTTATTAACTTGGCATTGTGAATAAGTTATGGGGGTAAAAAAGATATATTGATTATCACGATTTTTGGCTTATAAAGACTCTATCTGCCATAAAAATATTTATAACGATGCAAGCTACCATGGTAACCATTACAACGCCTCTGGCTGACATGATAATAATTATAACGACTAAAGTTGATATGATAATATTTATAACGACTCTCGTTAACATGATAATGATTATAACGACTCATATTACCATGGTAATAATTATAACAATTCTTGTTGCCATGATAACAATTACCACTAATTGCCATGGTAAACATAACGACTCCAGCTGTCACGATAATCATTATAACGACCTAAGTTGCCACCATTATAATTATAACCACTACTCTTGTTGCCATGACAATAATTATAACCACTACTCTTGTTGCCAAAATAATGAGTACAATGACTAAAATTGCCATGATAATGATTATAACGACTCTAGCTGCCATGATAATGATTGTATCGACTCCAGCTGCCATGATAATGATTATAACTACTCTAATTACCATGGTAATGATTATAACGACTCTAGCTGCCATAATAATTATCACCACAACTCTGGTTGTCATGATAGAAAATATGCTATAACAATTCTAGTTGCCATGATAATGAATACAACGACTCTAGTTACCATAATAATGATTATAACGACTCTAGTTGCCATGATAATGATAATAACGACTCTAGTTGCCATGATAATGGTTATAACGAGTCTAGATGCCATGATAATGATTATTACAACTCTGGTCACCATGATACTCATTATAACGACTCTGGTTGCCATGATATAGATTATGCCGTTTTCAGTTACCATGATAATGATTATTACAACTCTAGTTGCCATGATAATCAGTTTAACTACTCTAGTTACCAAGATATTGATTACCACAACTCTAGTGGCCATAATAATTATAACAATTCAACATGCCATGATATTGAATACAACGACTCTAGTTGCCATGGTTATGATCATAACAACCCTGGTTTCCATCCAAAAATAGAATTTGGAATTCAACGTCCAACTGAATGATATGCTGATGTTGATGCTGAAGACTCTTACGAGGACCATTGTGAGAAATAAAAAAAGATCAACATACCTTAAGAAAATTCTCCACCGATTTGACAACCCTCGAGTGGATTTTCTCTGCCTTTTTCTTCTTCAGCTTTTTTGTAAGGAATTTTCTAAAACAAAAAGTCAGTTTACAGGATTCAATTTAAGCTGTACCCATTTTATTTTACCAAATAAAAAATCAAAACAAAGAACTTCGGGAGATTCATCATTGTTAGAAGATAAGCATAAACTCCATCTTTGTTTTCCTCTTATGATAGCCAGCCCAGGGAAGTCAAATTCGGTATGATGGCATGTCGCCTAACGTCATATCTGTAGAATCTTGTAGTAGAACCTTGAAATTGCATCGAGAGCAGAACGTTGTAGTTGCATTCCTAGCAGAATATTGTAGGTACATCACTAGTGGAATCTTGTAGTTGCAACACTAGCATATCCTTGTAGTTACAACACTAGCATATCCTTGTAATACAACACTAGCATATCCTTGTAGTTACAACACTATCAGAACCTTGTAGTTGCATCACAATCAGAACCTTACAGTTACAACACTAGCAGAACCTTGCAGTTACAACACTAGTAGAACCTTGTAGTTGCATCACAAGCAGAACCCTGCAGTTACAACACTAGCAGAACCTTGTAGGTGCATCATTACTTGCAGTTGCAGTTTTTCAGTTTACCGCAAACATAGTAGTTTTACCAGCAATCAGCAATTTAGTGCATATGTAGTTGTATAAGTAGACAGCACGAATTAACTGCAATCTTTGTAGTTGCATTGATTGCAATTTTGTGTTGTAGTTTCATCAGTAGACACCACGCAAAAGGATTTGTATCAGTTGACCTCAAACCAAAATAGTTTCATCAGTTGACCACAAACCTAAATTGTTTCATCAGTTGCATCATTACACCACCAACCTAGTAGATGCATCAGCTGTCGCAAACCCATGCAGTAACATCAAACGATTATAAATTCAAGAAGTTGCACGCGGTGCCTATAAACTGGTATACCGGTTTATAACTTGTGTCTGATGCCCACAAAATAACAATAAAAGAACTTACTTGTACAGTTTTGTGACCTTTTCTGGTTTTTCCGGAAGCAGAGCATCAGGTCGGTCATCTAATAGTCCTTTCATCAAATCTTGTTCATATTCGGAATACTGTTAACAAAAACACTATACCAGTTCATTGGAATATGGATTAAGCCGAAATATGTTTTGAGATACTATGTAGGTTTATATACATATATTTGCATTGGATAAAGCTTTTCTAGGTTATTGACAGAGATTTATCTACGATACAGGTTTCTCCAGGAAGAAGATTTATCTAAGATACAGGTTTATCTAGAATAGAGATTTATCAAAGATACAGGTTTATCTAGAATAGAGATTTATCTACGATACAGGTTTCTCCAGGACGGAGATTTATCTAAGATAATGGTTTATCTAAATTATAGATTTATTTAAGGTACAGGTTTATTCTGAATACAGGTTTATCTAGGACATAGATTTATCTAGGATAAAGTTAAATCGAGGACATAAATTTGTACAGCGATTTGTCCAAGATATAGGTTTATCTAGGGCGGAGATTTGTTTAAGAGAAAGATTTATCTAAGAGAGAGATTTATCTTAGATACAGGTTTATCTAGGACAGAGATTTGTCCAAAAGAGTGAAAAATCTAGGACAGAGATTTGTCAAAGAGTAAGATTTATCTAGGACAGAGATTTGTCCAAAATAGTGTTTAATCTAGGACAGAGATTTATCCAAGAGAGATTTATCTAGGACAGAGATTTGTCCAAGAGAGAGATTTATCTAGGACAGAGATTTGTCCAAGAGAGAGATTAATCTAGGACAGAGATTTACCCAAGAGAGTTAGGACAGAGATTTGTCCAAAAGAGAGATTTATCTTAGATATAGGTTTATCTAGGACAGAGGTTTGTCCAAGATACAGGTTTATCTAGGACAGAGATTTATCTAGGATAGAGATTTATCTAGGAGAGAGATTTATCTAAGACATATGCTTATCTAAGACAGAGATTTGTCCAAGGGAGTGGTTTATCTAGGACAGAGATTTGTCTAAGATAGAGATTTATCTAAAACAGAGATTTGTCCAAGAGAGAGATTTATCCGAGAGAGAGATTTATCTAGAATGGAGATTTATACAAGAGAGAGAATTATCCAGGAGAGAGATTTATTTAGGACTGAGATTTATCCAAGAGAGAGATTTATCTAGGACAGAGATTTATCCTAGAGAGAGATTTATCTAGGACAGAGACTTATCCAAGAGAGAGATTTATCTAGGACAGAGACTTTTCCTAGAGAGATATTTATCTAGGACAGAGATTTATCCAAGAGAGAGATTTATCTAGGACAGAGATTTATCCAAGAGAGAGATTCATTTAGGACTGAGATTTATCCAAGAGAGATTTATCCAAAAGAGAGATTTATCTACTACTGAGATTCATCCAAGAGAGATTTATTTAGGACTGCGATTTATCCAAGAGAGAGATTTATTTAGGACTGAGATTTATCCAAGAGATTGATTTATCTAGGACAGAGATTTATCCAGAGAGAGAGATTTATTTAGGACTGAGATTTTATCCAAGAGAGAGATTTATCTAGGACTGAGATTTATCCAAGAGAGAGATTTATCTAGGACTGAGATTTATCCAAGAGAATCCGAGAGAGAAATTTATCTAGGACTGAGATTTATCCAAGAGAGAAAATTATCCGAGAGAGAGAGATTTATCTAGGACAGAGATTTATCCAAGAGAGAGATTTATTTAGGACTGAAATTTATCCAAGAGATAGATTTATCTCAGATACAGGTTTATCTAGGACAGAGATTTGTCCAAGAGAGTGATATATCTAGGACAGAGATTTGTCAAAAAGAGTGATTTATCTAGGACAGAGATTTGTCCAAGAGAGTGATTAATCGAGGACGGAGATTTATCCAAGAGAGATTTATCTAGGACAGAGATTTGTCTAAGAGAGAGATTTATCTAGGACAGAGATTTACCCAAGAGAGTTATTTATCTAGGACAGAGATTTGTCCAAAAGAGAGATTTATCTTAGATATAGGTTTATCTAGGACAGACGTTTGTCCAAGATACAGGTTTATTTAGGACAGAGATTTATCTATGATAGAGATTTATCTAGGAGAGAGATTTATCTAAGATAATGCTTATCTAAGAGATTTGAGATTTGTCCAAGAGAGTGGTTTATCTAGGACAGAGATATGTCTAAGATAGAGATTTATCTAGGACAGAGATTTTTCTAAGAGAGATTTATCTAGAACAGAGATTTGTCCAAGAGAGAGATTTATCCGAGAGAGAGATTTATTTAGAATAGAGATTTATACAACAGAGAGAATTATCCAGGAGAGAGAATTATCCAGGAGAGAGATTTATCCAATAGAGATATTTATCTAGGACAGAGATTTATCCTAGAGAGAGATTTATCTAGGAAAGAGACTTATCCATAAGAGAGATTTATCTAGGACAGAGACTTTCCTAGAGAGAGAATTATCTAGGACATAGATTTATCCAAGAGAGAGATTTATCTAGGACAGAGATTTATCCAAGAGAGAGATTCATTTAGGACTGAGATTTATCCAAGAGAGATTTATTTGGGACTGAGATTCTATCCAAGAGAGATTTATTTGGGACTGAGATTCTATCCAAGAGAGAGATTTATCTAGGACAGAGATTTATCTAGGGCAGAGATTTATCTAGGACTGAGATTTATCCAAGAGAGAAAATTATCCAAGAGAGAGATATATCTAGGACTGAGATTTATCCAAGAGAGAGATTTATTCAGGACTGAGATTTATCCAAGAGAGAGATTTATTTAGGACTGAGGTTTATCCAAAAGAGAGATTATCTAGGAAAGAGATTTATCCAGAGAGAGATTTATCTAGGACAGAGATTTATCCAAGAGAGAGATTCATTTAGGACTGAGATTTATCTAAGAGAGAGATTTATCCAAGAGAGAGATTTATCTACGACTGAGATTCATCCAAGAGAGATTTATTTAAGACTGAGATTTATCCAAGAGAGAGATTTATTTAGGACAGAGATTTATCCAAGAGATTGATTTATCTAGGACAGAGATTTATCCAAGAGATAGATTTACCTAGGACAGAGATTTATCCAAGACAGAGATTTATTTAGGACTGAGATTTATCCAAGAGAGAGATTTATCTAGGACAGATATTTATTTATCCTAGGAAAGATTTATCTAGGACAGAGACTTATCCAAGAGAGAGATTTATCTAGGACAGAGACTTACCCAAGAGAGAGATTTATCTAGGACAGAGATACATCCAAGAGAGAGATTTATCTAGGACAGAGATTTATCCAAGATACATGTTAATCTACAAAATGATTCGTTATTGCAGTTAATCAAAACTTCATGTAGATGTTAATTGAAGATTGAATTATGTATGACCTTTTTAAAAATAAATTCAAATATTGTGGAGGTATACATACCACTTGAAAGCCTAAGGTCTTTGAATTAAAAGCGCCAAACCGAACAGATTTGTCGTATAATTGGGAAATATTGCTCAGTGGCTGGAATTTTTCAAAGAAACTATCTTCTGGTTTCATGGACAGAAACCAACCTTGAGAATAAGAAGAAAAAGATTACAAAAAAGGCGTCAGACTGTAAAGGGGTTATGCGCTGACGACTCTAAACGTTCATATTTCGTTATTACCCGAAATAAAACAAGTGGTTGTCTAGTATGATGCGCCTTCTTTTCTGATTTTCAGTATTTCAGGGACAGTCGTAAATCTTTATTGCATCTTATCACATTGTCACTAATTTCATCAAAATCAGACTAATACTGTAGTCACATTAGTGTCCACGAGCCAATTTTGGGGCGTTTCTATTTAGTCAAGAGCAAAAGCTATTGTGCGTATTTAAGCAAAATAGGGGAAAAATTGTAGAGAAATATGTCTCCTATATAATTTTGAAATTTCATCTAATAATATATATGGAACATTATAAAACCAAACACCAAACCTAGGTCAAATAAATTGACAATTAGTACTCCATTTCTGATTAACCCTAAACAAATTGGTTACGTGGATGTAAAATGAAATGAATTGAGTTTTACGTCCTACTCTTCTGCTCCTTCTTCTTCTGAAGACGGGTAACGCCATGCAGTGTGCAATGAGGGAAATTTTGCCAGGATAGCGGCATTAGCCTTCTCTTTTTGACAACTGTCGAAAGATCTTTAACGTGCACAGCCTGTAGCATATGGGGTCTCGGTGTATTGTCCCATCCGAACGACTAGATGCTTTTTCCATGTCAGTTCCTCCGACCTGCATCACTGACAAGGGAAAATCGGGCTGAAAAATCCGAAAGTTCATATCGACCTTTGCCGGGATTGAACCCTGGACCTTCAGGTTAGCGAGCAAGTATCTATTTCACTAAGCAACCGCGGCTCCCGGATAAGTGGATGCAAACAATAGAAATTTTTCGTATTTATTCATATAAATTTATTTTATAGAATAAAAAATGTTTTTGAAAATGAAAATTTGTAAACAACCCCATTTTTTAGATTTCGGATGAGTGAGAAATCCATTGAAAATAAACGAAACGAAATTTAAAAGTGTAATTATTTTTTGGCATCCGCATGGAGGTCAGTTGTGAAAAAAAATAATAAAAAAACGATTATCTCCCTTTAATCCTTACCGTCGAAGCAATGTATTGGATAGTTACAAAGTAATCCACCATCCACATAGATATCAGTTTCTCCCATATTGGTTATCTTCACCGATTGGAAATATCCTGCAAGATGAGGTTTAGTCTTTTATTTGGATATTCAACATAAAAAAAAATGTTTATAATCTTCCCTTGAAATTTACAAAAGTCGTATTTTTAATTCGTTCAAAATTACCTCATAATAGAAATTTTATTTGATAATATTATATCTGTTATTCAAAAGTATGACAAAGCGCCCTCTACATTTATAGTCATATGTCTTACATATATCTTGCACTGTAATATATTTGTCCGAGTCTCGTTGAAAAGCCGGCTTTGTAATCTCAGTGAAAACGCAAAAAGGCGGCAATAGAGAAGTACTAGTTTTTTGGTTTTTTTTTTTTTTTGAGTGGCAAATTAGATTACTGATGAATAGAGTTCTTATTGGCCAAGTTTAAAATTTTCAAATTTTATATTCATTCTAAGACCTATTATCCCTTTAACAGAAGTTTCTGACTAAATTTAAGATGCTGGAATGGAATAGAAATTTCTTGGAAGCTTGGTGTTGGGTATTGAAATTAACGGATGTCTGTTACTTTACCTGGTATGGACATGGACATACAGACAGCTTGTCTGACTGGTAAACTGGGTGTGGTCTTCACGTGACAATACGTCACATCCATATGGTTTACATTGGTTACACAGATACACAGCTCCTTTCCTGTCATCTTATACAACTATTGGATAGACATATTACATTTCTTAACAGTGATAACATCTCAACCCTCTACAGCATTATACGCTGCGTTACAACACCACATGAAGCACATGCATCGAAGAGTTCATAGTCCTAACTAGGTTACCCTAATCCTAGCCAGCTTTTGCATAGCCTGTAGCAAGCGGTACCTCTGCTCTTTGTGTCATCCGTATGCAGCGCTCCTACCTTGACTGCATGAAGTTAAGATACAATTGAAAGTCAAAGGTAAGCATGACTCTGGTACAGATAAAGCAGTGCATAAATAAATTTCGACTGAAGTCTTTAGTCAAGGTTTATTTTTAGTACGAGCGCCTTAATGCCCTTAATGTTTATTGTGGAAGTATTTTTTTCACCTCTTTAAATGTGACGTCAGCATTGCCAGTTTTGTGTTCAAAGTGTTTTCCCATGACGGTAAGCAATTTCTTTGTTGGTTTCCAGCCATACGTTCGGATCATATTGGGTACTAGATTTAGTACTCCCATAGGATTCGCTGAAAAAAGAAGTGGCATGAAAGTTAGATGTGTCGTTTTACAAAGCAATGTGCGAAACTGAAACAGACGTTCGAAGCAATGTGCGAAACTGAAACAGACGTTAGAATCTGCGCAAGCTTATCGGAAGAGATATTCTCTGCACACCAGTAAAACGGGCTCAGCAGTCTCTACAAAACTATAACCTTTAACTTGCCAAGCATCGACGTCATTATCAAACTTGACCAATTACTGGTAGCGATCGCATTACATTTATGGCGTAAAGAAATGCGATTTAATATTGCGGTAAATAAAAATTTCCTCGCCATCTTTTGTTACAATTACTCTAAATGGTGCGAACTAAGCTATCAGCTCATTGGATGTTGACGGTTCAAAGTGTAAAAGTCGCAAGCTCGAATAATCTTTAATAATCAAGTAGATCTGTAACAACTCTACCTACCATCTATGATTGACATAAGATAACTGGGTTCTACAATGCCTTGTATCTCTGCACTGTTATAACCTACGGCTAGGTAAGCCACCAGCATGGCACCGGCACTGGTACCAGCATAGCGTTTGATCTGTTCACCTATTCCCACCTCTTCCATGTACTACGGTAAGCAACAAGACAAAAATAACCGGCGGAAGTTACGCATGTCAATTGTCCCATGCAGTAAATAGAAGTTACATACCGGTTTTATATTTAATTAACATTAGACCAATCGTTCGTTTTGGTTATCATTAACTTCCGCTTTTACATATATGTATGTTTACAATACAGTCTAACATTTTCTCCTTGTAAAGAATATTTTTTTTACCTAACCTGATGACCCCTGCTTTAACCAATTGAATTACCATTCTAATTCAGAGTAGCCAAAAAAAGAAAGCGTTTATCAACATCGTTCAGAACTATGTTCAGTTACAAAGGATTTGACAATCTAATCTATTGTTCCACCTATCTGCAGTGTTTTACTAAGAAAAACGAAACGAACTGTTGGTCTAATTTTCATACAACTGGGTCATATATGAATGTTCACATTAATTAAGGGCCCAAACCGATGACATTTATGACTTCCAAAGGCCTGTTCCAAAATGTTATTTTCAACCAATCAAAGCTTGTCATACAAAACAATATCTTGATAAAATAAGGAATTATGGGATAGCAAAATCCAAAATGGCTGTCCTATTGCTCTTCCTTTGGTTTCAGTATCCCACAATTCCCTTATTTTACCAGGAAACGGATTTTACATGACACGCTTTGGAAAAGCTTTTGTAAGAACACTATGGAGACTAATAATAACAAAAAGGGAAGAAGAATATCGAATATTCAATTAAGATACTTGACTGTTTTTAACCAATTACCAACTCACCCTTATGGCCCCAATGTAAGCAGCACCTTTCATCCCACCCCCTTCAAACACAAGATTTTCAAAATCGAACTTATAGTCTTTGGGGTCAATTTTCAAATAGTCTGAATTTTTTTTCCCTTTGAGCTCAAAGTCCACTTCTTCGAGCTCCTCTTCTTCGACGGCAAGTTGATCCTTTATATACTTTTCCCGTCGTTTTTTCTCTCTTGCGGCTCTTTTGTTAGTATAAACTGACCCTCCGATGCCCATTCCGTTTGACTCTGAATCAAATGAAAAGACATGAATGGAATTTTACGTCCTACTCTTCTGCACCTTGTGGGCTAATTACGGGCAAAACGCTAAGCAGTCTCCTATGTAATGAGGGAAATTTTGCCAGCGGCATTAGCCTATTTTTTGCGATTGCCAACTGTGATCTTGACGATGCACAGACTGTAGCACAAAGGTCCTCTGTTTATTGTCCAATCCGAACGACTAGATGCTTTTCCATGTCACTCCCTCCGACCTGCATCACTGACGAGTGAATACGGGCTGAAAAATTGCCGGGATTGAACCCTCATTTAGTTCGCTTAAAGTTGACAGTGTACAAATAAAATTATTAAAGGCATACTACCTCTGTGAATGTAAATTTTAAAACATATCTTTATCCATCAGTTGTCAGAAATTTAAGACAGAATCCCTCTATAATCCAATAAAACGTTAAACTAGTAAATTTTCAAGAGGTGTTTTTCATAATTAGGCCTACCTCGTTTAATAACATGGTATGTCATGACATGACACCTAGTAAGTCCAAATAATGATATAGGGCCTATACTTAAACTCTTATTAACCAAGTAAGCCTATTAAGATTTTAAATCTTATGCTCATTCTGCGAAGTAGAATTTCGTCCAAGTCAGGGGGAAAACTTACTTAAACCAATCGTAGAATCTTATCCCGAATTTTGAAAAGGTCTTATCATGGTCGAATGCAGTCAATCATTATAGAGTGCTCGACGGTAAACTGTTTAGGACATATACATTACAGAATTTCTATCGAGGACTCTGATAGGTTGTATTCCTTAACATAGCCTAGACTAAACAATCCAAATAGCAGCATTACAATCTTCCGTGATACAAGATTCAGAAAAAGTAGTTATATTATTATGCAGGTATAAGATCTTCGTATAGACAAGCACCAACATTCAATGAGATTCTGCGCATGAGTAAGCCTACAGACTACACTTCCGGTATGTAGGCCTAGTTAGTTCAAATTAGCCTACAGCTGCCATTTGCATTTTGACAAAACAAAAGAATTCAAACTGAATTTTGGCTTTTTGGTTTTAGATTTAGTAGGTCTTTGTTAGGAAAACAAGTACGTTCTGCGCCTAAAATTAGTGCCAAAAACAACCTTCTGATTAAAGTACACAGTGTAGGCTACTAGTACTACTCACTAGGCTAATAGGCCTACTACTAGTACTACACACTAAGCTACTACTAGCCTACTAGTACTAGGCCTAGTAGCCTAATTACTAGGCTACTAGACATAGAATAACTAGACTAGCTAGGCTAGGAGATGAAAACCAACAACGGGTTGACTCTTAGAAGCACTGGCATTCTTACCTTAAGGAGGATTTGAACCTAAGTCATCTAATCGACTAGCAGGCGAACAATCAATTTGAGAAAGGAAACTTAAAATCGTATTGTTTTTGTTCTCGGAATGGCGGATGTTTTAGTAACTACGGAACTTCCTGTAGTGACGTCAATGCAAAAGAGACGTCATTTTGGGCTTACCAATACTTTATACCATTGTTCTGTCATTTAAAGGTTCGACGTAAAGCCTTCCTCAGAAACACTTAAAGTAATCTATGATCACATTTTCTCGTCCTTCTCTGAACTATACAACATCCTCACCATTCTAACTTTTGGATAGTTACAAGAAGGACGAGAAACATCGTATCCCCTTTTATGGGATTTTGAGATATGCAGAGCTGCCAAGTTGGACTGACTGAATATCTTGAGTCTATGCGAGCGCGAAGCGCGAGCTGTTCATCCAAGGCGTGGGGTCTGGGGCCCGCCTAGGGTCCCATCCGCTGGAGCTCTACAGATGCCCAGACATGCAATTAGAGCATTTTGAGACAACAAAATAACATCAGAGATTAACACACTTTCATAAAAAAGCAGACAAATTTCTGAATTACAGCCATTTTAATGACCAAAACTATTATTATTCTCTCCGACACGGATGTCTTTAAAATCTGCGAGCTAGTGTGATCATGATGAGCCACCAATATTTCATTGGACACTTCACATGTTTTCACGTAAAAGATAGCATGCCAGGCAAGGTAATATACGCCCACTGGCAGCTTTGATTATGAATAAAAAATGAAATATTCAACCTTCAATCATAATTATACTTCTTTTCAAGGGGTGATAAATGTACAGTATTCCTAAGTTTCTTTAAAATCTGTCAAGAATTTGCCTAATAACAAGACAATAACTCTTTAAATATTTTTCAATATTTTTGATTATTAAAAGGGTTCACTCTTGGATGATAACAAACAATTTCAACAAAATTAATCAAAATCTGTACAGAATTGTGCCTTGAAAAGTGTTTACGAGCCAAAAACCGAACGTGTTTGAAAGAACATAGGCAATAATTCATATTAAATATTTTGTGATATTTCTTATTTTCAACAGGGGTGATAATCCATTAAAATTATTCGTTCTAGAGTGTTTACAAGCTAAAATTGAACACGTTTTCAAAAACAAGGCAATAACTCATACTAAATATATTTCGATTTATCTGATTATCAATAGGGTTCATCCTTGGGTGACAACAAATAGCCAAGTTTCTTCAAAATCCATTAAGAATTGTCTTCAGGAGTATTTACAAGCTCAAATTTGAACTCGTTTTCAAGAACAAGGGCAATACCTCATACTAAATATTTTTCGATTTCGCTGATTTTCAATAGGGTTCATCCTTGAGTTATAACACACTCTCACACCAAGTTTCATCAAAATCCGTAAAGAATTGCACCTTGTAGAGTGTTTACGAGCCATTCAAAAACAAGGGCAAGAACTCTACTATTTTTTCCGATTTCGCCGAGGGTTCATCCTTGTGTGATCATAAACAATTATATCAGTTTTATCAAAATCCGTCAAGAACGGCGCCTTCTATGAGCAATTGTGGACAGATGGCGAACGGACGGACATCGGTGACGACAATATACGCCCACCATTTCATGTGGGCGTATAATAAAATCATAATTTGCCCAATGTCTGATTTTTATTCATACATTTTGTTTTACCGTGAGATTTGCAAGCGCTACCGGGAGGTCTCTCTAAATATCTGGAGACTCATGGTCAATCCGTGAGACTTGGCAGGTCTGGATATGTATTCTTACGCCAAATCACGATCTCATCGATCTTGAGATCATGAAGTCCGATTGGTTAAAAAATGGCAAGGGGTACAAAACAGACCTATGCCTGACAAGGGAAGGCGGGCGAATTTGCAAACGCATGGAATTGTCCACAAATGGCAGCCACAACTACCTATTTGGGGATTTATCTTGGAGACATAGGCTATTCGATTAGCAGATTTGCTGAGCTAGATTTGTTAGTGTAAACCGCCATGGTATATTTTAAAGGTTTTTAGATTCAGCCGTGGGAAACCTAAAATCTATTATAATTATTCACGAGTTATTGCCCTTTAATCGTTCTGCCGATTGATTTTTACGAGTTTTAAATTTTTAGTCTTTTTCCGATTCAGTGAAACCTGCGACAAATAAAATCGGCTTCATTTAATCTATTTATATTAAAAAATGGTTTTTGGTTGTTAAAGATATCGTGGTGCATTCACCCGCTCAAAAAAGCAAAATATGGGCGTTCCATGGGTATAACAAAGCCATTGTTTCCTAAGAAAGAAAATTTCTTAATAACAAATAACAAATATAGGTAGGTATTTTTCATCAAAAAGATCAATTCGACGCTGTTTATTGTAAAGCGTTCTTTTCTTCTTTGTGCGGAGAAGAGTAAGACGTAAAACTCAATTCATTTCATTTCATTTTATTTTTTTTTCTTGTATTTCCTAAGGTTAGTTTAGATATTTCAATTGTAATATATCGGGGACATTGATAGCATAAATTAGCATCAATTGTAATCGGACGTCTATAATGGTTCGTGGAATTCCACTTCGGCTCACTAATAGTTTCATCGTGTCACTATCGCAAATGTCCTAATATCATTGGCATGCGATAGTGACGTCATAAAACAGTTGGTTTAGTTTTTCCGTAACTAAAGCAGTCCAATTTATAATTGGAACGATGCAAGTCGATGCTATCAGTGTCCAAAAACTACCATTCCTAAATACACTGGTTTCTAGTCGCTTCTCGCCATTCTATGCTAACGAAAGAGAATTGCTATAGAGTTAAACCCGGATTAGAAAACCGATCAAGCCCAGGGCAAAACTATCTTGTCATTGGTAAATAAGACATGAACACAAATAACACTTTAGATATCCAATTTAACACTTTAAACACTAAAAATTAACACTTCAAATTCTATAGTTTGGGGTTAAGTATTAGAATTGCAAACAAAAAATATAATAAGATTTAAGAAACAATAAAATAATGTTATTGTCGTTTTATTACAAATATTGTGACTTAATGAAGCATTCTGAATATCCAGCTAAAGAAAGTCCGTTAATTTCGTTCCAGTTCGCCCAAACAAAATACCTCCTTCAAACTTGACACTCAAAAAAGTTATAAAAAATATAACATTTATGTCAATTTTTATATTTATCTGTTACAGTGTACCATCTATAAAGTAGGTCGTAAAACGTCATATTGACGTCATTAACTCTGCACGCGCTGATTGTTTGCTATGACGTCAGATGTAATTTACGTTATTGTTTCTGCAAACTTATGTTTTACTGTGTAATTTTACACGCAGGAGGGTGGGAATTTGGTTTTTCAAAACCAATTTGAAGTTTTTATTTCTTTTGTATTTCATTTGTGCACAATGTCGTGGCTATTGTTAAATTGTTGTGATAAAAATTACTTCGATGCTTAATCTGATTACGAAGCAGGGCGTATATACGACAACCTCTTTGAGTACCTTCTTCACAATGTCAAAATATTACACATTTCATACTTATACCTTGAATGCAATAGTCACAATCTTTTTATGTGGCTTTATGGTCAACAGACTGGTCGAGGCCAGCCCGGTACAATCGAATCAAATCGCCTCATTTACAAACTTCCATGATTCAAGAATAGTGGCTATTGCAGTCGAGGTATGAATACGAATAATAAAATGTATCTAACAGTGAGATTATAAATCTTTGTAGTTTTTGACAAATTAATCCCTAAATAATTTCAAAATGGGTGTCTCTAGTCACGTGACAGCTATCTTACATCCTCTTTAAATCATGTCATCTGTCAATATTAGAATGGTGACGTAATCAAATAGTAATTTCAATAATCAAGATGGCCACTGAGTGGCGTTAAAGACCAGTTAAATGGATAATAAGTAGTTAATACTCCTGCTGACCTGTAATTAATGACCCGGAAGTACTTGTTAACATCCTGGCATTGCGTCACAATATCTACCGGATGTTGTTCAAAAACCAAACTTGATATTTTGATAGAATGATCAGCTTTAACGAGCACTTGAGAGTCATGTTCGTCAAAATGTTTCGTGTTTTTCATCCTAAGTTACTAGATTTTAACCTGCAGCCTGACATAAAGACATTTTGATCGTGGGAAAAATAATTTCCATACAGCTTAATTATTTTATCAGTAATGAGGAGCAACTGTAACTAACTGTAATGTCCTTTCCCCCTTAAAAATGGATTTCCCCTGTGAAAGCATTCCGACAACCTGCCAAATATATTGCATGCCCTTTCGAGCACTCAAATTTGACCACGGGTCTGGGTTGACGTTAAAAGTCTAGTCTTTTAGGGCAAATAACCCGAGCTCGCATAGCTTAAGTTGAATATGTCCTTACTGTTGGGGCGAACTTTGGCCTTCGTTGCTCAAGTACCGTATTTAATGTTTAGGTTAAAGAAAAGTGGAGTGAATTTTTTAAGGGTCGGGTTGACATTGAAGTGGCACTTGATTGATCAATTTCTAACAGGTTCCGTCTCTTCTATTTCCGGCTGTGGAACCAGATTAAGTCAAATTCAAAAATGGCCGTTCCTGTTATGCCTTAATGAACGTGTCTAACTTAATGGTGCTTAAAACATTTGTGCCGAAATGACTATCTGATTATGCCCGTTGGCAGTTGCTATTTGACGCATTGGGTATCATAATTATATGACATAATACTGTATTATAGTTCATTATTAATGATCATTATTAATACATGATAATTCTTTTTACGATCGTATAATCGCCAAATACTCGAGCCCAAGGTAAAATCGCTACGTAAGACCTAAACTGCATCCCAAGGTAAGCTCGCCCATTCATTGTAAGATTATTTCCACAAATTCTTTCCTCCTCTTTGATATTTCGTACTGGTGTTTATAACCCTGGTTTAACTCACTTATTCTTTTCTTTATTCAGGAAAACTGATAATTATATCTGGTCGATTTCGGATTAATGTCCATCACCTTAGGTAGCTGAACAATCCGCTTTCACCCGATTCGCCTATTGTTAGCTGCTCCTAGCACGGAATTGTTAGTGTCTATTAACGCTAGAAGCAATAACAAAGGCGCCTTTCCGCCTTCAGAGGTAAATGTTAGTTGCTACCAACAGCTAACAAAGGCTAACATTATAATAATCCCATGCACGCTGCAGGCAACAGAGGCTAACAATTATACTGCTGCAAACAACTAACAAAGGTTGACACTTTTTATATACAGGATCTACTTCTAGCCCTTCTATAGATCCTCCAGACCTGTTTTTGGCCCAAATATAGCTACCATCAGATCTACCTCTAGCCCGGATATAACTATTGGACCTACGTTTAGTTATGATATTGTTACTACCAGACCACTTTAACAACAGACTTACTTCTAGACTTAACTATACTACCAGACCTAATTTTAGCCCTTATATAGCTAGGTACTACCAGGTCTATTATAGCTACTACTTTGTCTACTATAGCTACTACCAGACCTACTTTAGCTACTTCCAGGCCTATTGTAGCTACTACCAGATCAACTATAGCTACTACCATACCTACTACCAGGCCTACTATAGCTACTACCAGGGTTTACTACAGTTACTACCAGAGTTACTACAGCTTCTACTATAGCTACTACAATATAGCTGCTACCAGGCCTACTATAGCTACTACCAGGTCTACTATAGCTGCTACCAGGTCTACTTTAGCTACTTCCAGGCCTACTATAGCTACTGCCAGGCCTACTATAGCTACTACCAGGCCTACTATAGCTACTTCCAAGCCTACTATAGCTACTACCATGCCTACTATAGTTACTACCAGGACTACTATAGCTACTACCATGCCTACTATAGTTACTACCAGGACTACTATAGCTACTACCATGCCTTCTATAGCTACTACCATACCTACTATAGCTATTACCTGATAAACTATAGCTACTGCCATGCCTACTATAGCTACTGCAATGCCTATTATAGCTTCTACCAGGCCTACTATAGCTGCTACCATGCCTACTACCAGGCCTACTATAGCTACAACCAGGGTTACTACAGCTACTACCAGAGTTACTACAGCTTCTACTATAGCTACTACAATATAGCTACTACCAGGCCTACTATAGCTACTACCAGGCCTACTAAAGCTACTTCTAGGCCTACTATAGCTACTACCATGCCTACTATAGCTACTTCCAGATCTACTACAGCTGCTACCAGGGCTACTACAGCTACCACCATGCCTACTATAGCTACTACCATGCCTTCTATAGCTATTACCAGGTCTACTACAGCTACTTCCAGGCCTACTATAGCTTCTACCATGTCTACTATAGTTACTACCAGGACTACTATAGCAACTACCATGCCTTCTATAGCTAATACCAGGCCTACTATAGCTACTTCCATGCCTACTATAGCTACTACCAGGCCTACTATAGCTATTACCTGATAAACTATAGCTACTGCCATGCCTATTATAGCTTCTACCAGGCCTACTATAGCTGCTACCATGCCTACTATAGCTACTGCCAAGCCTACTATAGCTTCTACCAGGCCTACTATAGCTACTACCAGGCCTACTTTAGCTACTACCAGGTCTACTTTAGCTACTACCAGGCCTACTATAGCTTCTACCATGTCTACTATAGTTACTACCAGGACTACTATAGCTACTACCATGCCTTCTATAGCTAATACCAGGCCTACTATAGCTACTAATATGCCTACTATAGCTACTACCAGGCCTACTATAGCTATTACCTGATAAACTATAGCTACTGCCATGCCTATTATAGCTTCTACCAGGCCTACTATACCTGCTACCATGCCTACTATAGCTACTGCCAAGCCTACTATAGCTTCTACCAGGCCTACTATAGCTACTACCAGGCCTACTTTAGCTACTACCAGGTCTACTTTAGCTACTACCAGGCCTACTATAGCTACTACCAGGCCTATTATAGCTACTACCAGGTCTACTATAACTACTTCCAGGCCTACTATAGCAACTACCATGCCTACTATAGTTACTACCAGGACTACTATAGCTACTACCATGCCTTCTATGGCTACTACCATGCCTACTATAGCTACTACCAGGCCTACTATAGCTATTGCCTGATAAACTATAGCTACTGTCATGCCTACTATAGCTACTGCCATGCCTATTATAGCTTCTACCAGGCCTACTATAGCTTCTACCAGGCCTACTATAGCTGCTACCAGGCCTAATATAGCTACTACCAGGCCTACTATAGCTACTACCAGGTCTACTTAAGCTACTACCAGGCCTACTACAGCTACTACCAGGCCTACTATAGCTACTACCAGGCCTACTATAACTACTACCATGCCTACTATAGCTACTTTCAGATCCACAATGGCTACTACCAGGCCTACTATAGCTACTACCATGCCTACTATAGCTACTGCAAGGCCTACTATAGCTACTACCATACCAACTGTAGCTACTACCAGGTTTACTATAGCTACTACAATGCCTACTGTAGCTAATATCAAACCCACTATAGCTAATATCAAACCTACTATAGCTACCGCCATGCCTACTAAGGTACTACTAGGCCTACTATAGCTACTACCAGGCTTACTATAGTTACTACCAGGCCTACTATAGCTACTATCAAACCTATTATAGCTACCGCCATGCCTACTAAGCCTCTACTAGGCCTACTATAGCTACGGAAATATAGCTAGTACCAGATCTACTGAAGCTACCACCAGTCTACTATAGCTACTACCAGACCTACTATAGCTACTACAATATAGCTACTACTAGGCCTATTATAGCTACCACCATGCCTACTATAGCTACTACCAGGCCTACTATAGCTACTACAATATAGCTACTACCAGGCCTATTATAGCTACTACCAGTCTACTATAGCTACTACCAGACCTACTATAGCTACTACAATATAGCTACTACCAGGCCTATTATAGCTACCACCATGCCTACTATAGCAACTATCAGACCTACTATAGCTACTACAATATAGCTACTACCAGGCCTATTATAGCTACCACCATGCTTACTATAGCTACTACCATGTCTACCATAGCTACTACCAGTCTACTATAGCTACTACCAGGCCTATTATAGCTACTTCCAGGGTTACTATAGCTACTATCAAACCTACTATAGCTACTTCCATGTCTACCATAGCTACTACCAGTCAACTATTTACCGGGTCAACTATAGTTTCTATCAGGTCTATTATAGTTACTAACAGGTTTACTATAGCTACTACTAAACCTACTATAACTACTCCCAGGTCTACTATAGCTACTACCAGGTCTACTATAGTTACTACTTGGTCTATTATAGTTACTAACAGGTTTACTATATCTACTACTAGGTCTACTATAGCTACTATAGCTACTACAAAGCCTACTATTGATACTACCAGGTCTACTATAGCTACTACCAGGTTACTACAGCTACTACCAGGGTTACTTTAGCTACTACCATGTCTACTATATCTACTACCAGACCTACAATAGCTACCACCATACCTTCTATAATTACTACCAGGATTATTATTAATACTAACAGGTTTACAATATCTACTACCAAACATATAGGGTATTAGGCTATTACATTCAGATTTACATTCAGTATTACTACTACTAATAGAGCTTTATACTTTAATCGTCATTTTAATCAACCCCATTACGATTATTACCTGTCGGACCAACTAAGTCCGGATTGACTATAAATCTGTGGACTGTGTGTCGATTCGTCTTGTCGGAACTATTTTTTCCTACTATTATTGACAAGGTTATTCAAGGCTATCATGGGGAGGAGTATACGACCACGCAGTAATTATCGCCAAACTTTTTTTATCTGCAAAAAACGCAGAAATAAAAAAGTTGTAAGAAATTTGATAAGTGTGAGTCCAGAAAGTAGGAACGAGATCTTTGTAAGCCAAGGTACTTCCTCATTTCCAGGAACAACACTAGGCTTAGGCCCGAGCCTTAGCCAACCAGTTTTCCCACTAACGACGACCCCAGAAGAATCAGAGCGTATCATAAATACAGGTATGTTTTCACTACTAAACTTAAAAAATATACTTGCTGAAAGCACAGTGTCTTAAATGCCTACGTATAATCTAGTTTACAAGGGTAACCATGTTGAAATATGATAGGCCGTGGACTGTGACTGTAAAATGTGCTTAAATAAAAATGACTTTTTGTAGCACAACCTGGAGGCTACTTTTTCTCACCCGTGATCTCTTCATATATGTTGTAGCATACTATAAATGTTCCCACTTTCAGAAAGTGCCACAAATCATTAAAGATAAAATTAGTTATGTTCCAACGAATCAACTTTGGGATATTATTTAAGCTTAAAATTATAAGTAAAAATTTACATTTTAGTCAGTCCATGCTACCAAACGATACTTCAATACTAAAAGAAGAGAGTAAGAAACAAATTAGAAGGTAAGATATATATTTCAATTTGATAGAGTAAGACGCATTTTACTCATCCATACGATCCGGAATTGCAAATTAACCAACATCGTGGTAACACTAAAAAAGACAAATAATAAAGACAGGGATAATAAAGATATAGAAGCAATAAAGTTTAATATGCGATCGAGTAGAACTTCCTAGATAATAGGCTCTATATAAATTTATTATTATTATTATTATTATTATTATTATTATTATTATTATTATTACTATTATTACTATTATTACTATTATTACTATTATTACTATTATTACTATTACTACTATTATTATTACTATTATTACTATTACTATTACTATTACTATTACTATTATTACTATTATTACTATTATTACTATTATTACTATTACTACTATTACTACTATTACTACTATTATTACTACTATTATTACTACTATTATTACTACTATTATTACTACTACTATTACTACTACTATTACTACTACTATTACTACTACTATTACTACTACTATTACTATTACTATTATTATTACTATTATTACTATTATTACTACTATTATTACTATAATTACTATTATTACTATTATTATTACTATTACTATTACTATTACTATTATTATTATTATTATTACTATTATTATTATTATTACTATTACTATTACTATTACTATTATTATTATTATTATTATTAATCACGTAATCGTCGTATTGCAGGATTGAAATAGAAATGAAGTAATTTGAAAAGCAGATGAAGTGTCTGAGATGGTCGTTCTCGTCAGATGAAGTTAGAGAATACATCGAGTCTGCAAATAAGAAAACGTATGTAGCCATATATGACAAAATAAAGGTGTTGATGACAGAGAGAGTTTTCTTTTTACAAATGATGAAGAGATACGCTCGTAAATTTTGTTTTTAAATTAATCATATATGAAGTTTATTTTATGTTATTTTACTATATATTCCTAGGTGACGTTATGTCAGCAGTAGTTCTTATAATTGGTACAAGATGTCTAGAAGTATTTTATTTATATTCAATATGAATTTTCAAAATAATTTTCCAATAATCACTTACTTTAAAAGATATATCCAACTGATTAATATATACTCTTATTGATCGAGTTTCAAATTTTTAATTTCATATAATAGGTGGTGTTCCTTTTTAAAAGACTATAATTTATTTTTTAGGTGGACAGGCTGTTGCTCTTCGTTTAGGACAACAGTTAAAGAAGCTGAATAATCGAGTCAAGTTTGAATTAAAGGAGTACAATTCCTGTTGTGAAATTAAAGAACCTCCATATCCCAATTAGATAACTTTTGATGAAATAAAAGACAGGAATTATAAATGTTCATATGAGTGATGATACTAAACGTTTAATGATCGATTTAGTAGAAACTCAAAAGCGGTGTAAAAAAGAAATTTCAATGTTGACCACCGAAATGAAATGTACTGTTACATACTATAAGCACAAGCATGACCAACTTTGCCTTGCATATGATGAATTGGATTCGACCAGTGAAGTAGAGAGATCTGTTTTAATTTCAGAAGGACTTGGTGTTGAGTATCGTCTTCAACAGATGATTGCTCTCTACCCACCAAATTTAAAACTTACTATCACTGATCAAATTCTTTTCTTTCATAATATTGTTGATGTTTCATCTGTTAGCCATGAACGTGATATAAATCGCATTTTAGGTGGTATATCTATTGATATGTCCTTAGTTGATACTGAAAATGATTTAGAGATATACAATGAAAGCGATGTAGAATAGAAATACCCGAATGTAGAATTTTTTTTATCATCTGAGCACGATACTTATATAAATCGATGGTCAAAGTGTTCTGATTATTGTCTCACAAGTCTCTTAGTATCTCGTATCTTGAGAGGGGATGGGGATTGTATTTTCGAATTAAGCTGGTTATGAACATGTATTTTCTTTGCGGCATAACTTCGTTTTATTTTATCTAGTATGATCTTATTGGAAAGTTTATGTGTAGTGGACTATATCAAAATATTCGAAATTAATATAATTACATGTATATATTAACGAATCATACGTGTATTATGAAATACTTTCCAAATGAACTGTTTCTTTACATGTATTATAAGATTTTATATTTAGAATTAGAATTATTATATAATAATTAGATGAAATTGTATAATAATTATTATATATAAATCAAGTAAATAACAAAATTACACCAAATTTTTTTTTTTATCTCCTACATGTTTCAATAGTAGGCTATCTTCAGGGAGACATTACATAGTTAGAATAATGAAGTTGAATAAAATGAATTAAAACGTCATTATGGATTTGAATGAATTAATATTATGTGAATGAAATATGCATAAATATATCAATCATTCAATAAAAATGAACTTTAAAAGAGTTCTTTATCACCTTTTCAATAAATGTTTAAATTTTTGAATAAAATATTCCTCTTATAAAGTTCTCTCTTTTTCACAATTGTTCAGAATGTTAAATTTGATTTGGTGACGGGTGCACTCGTCCAAATGTTAACACATGGATATCATTCTTTATTCTGTATGTTTAATTTGTGATTTATGAACCATAACTCTCTCTCTTAGATATTCCGTCAAACCGATGTACTGCTCCTTACAACCAGAACACGCTATCACATAGATGACATTGCGAGAGGCACATGTTAAATTGGCTTTTACAGGAAATGTACCATATCTCTTGAATTTGTGCGGTAGACATTTCTTCACTTCATATGTTGGTGGTGGTGTCGAAAAATGAGATAGAGACTCCAATTTTCATTAGATTTGAATAAAATTTGGTGTGATCTTTTATTTTGATGAGATCTTGGACACGTTTGATAGTAACTATTTTTCGATGAACGGTTTTTGAGGTTTTGTCCTTGACTTAGTCAAATTGCGTCGAAATAGACTTGAGAACACGATAGACACAACAGTTTTGATCTGATTTGAATAAAAATTAGTGTGAACATTTATATTAATGAGATCATGGATAGTGGTTTATAAACTGAATTGCTTGCGCAATAACCATGGATCCTAGACACAATAAATTTGTAAGTCTATATTTCGATGGGTCATACCAACCAATAAACCATTAAAGAACGTGAAATGGGCACTATGCAATTATGCCCTTAACATCCATGGGTTTACTTCATTAAACCCAATGAATAAGCAGTATTATTATTATCATAGCTCGATTATTAGTTGGGAGACAAGTTCGCTTCACTTATGAGGCGTGTATATGGCTTAAATCACTACAATAGTTTTCATAGACCTAGCACACAAGAGAAGGTGATACATGTCTTTATCATTGAGGTTACATAAAATGCATAAAGGACTGGCTGTTTGATTCCTCCTGAATCTTAATCTTAATTCTTTTATACTGAAAAGGGATAGGTAAAATTTTTTGATAAGGTCATGTTTGCATTTGCTATAATCACAGAGACTTTCACTTAAAGCTAGTTTTGATGACCATTCCTGTAAGTTAATGTCAGATAATCGTGTTTTAATTTCTATTAACAGGCCTTGCATAGAACCTACATATTCTGAGTCGAATACATATCTGAAACCTAAAGAGTACAATGCAAACTTAAGTTTAGTTACCCAGTTAGTTCTTCCATTATGATCTAAAGTTTTAAGCATACACCTGTTTTGGTTAACGATATGTTGACATTAATACAAGTTTACACCAATATTTTATACACGAAAATGAGTAATAAATAGTCAACTCTTTTCTGCCACATTCTCCTATAGTTCCTGCATTTGTCGAACTTTTGTGAACACCTAGTATAAATTTACAAAAAATATAATGGACTTGTTCCACCTCATATATGTATTCAAAACCCCAACTGGTAGACTATGGTATATGGTATAATATAGCAAATTCACAAATTTGACCGACAAAACTATGAAATGATGAGCAGTAAAGCAAGAAGTATTAGGTACCTTTCTAAATTTTAGAAGGTTTCTAATACTATTTTCATGTATAACCCTAATCTGATAAACTATGAACATCAGGACTAATCTTATGGTATACTAGTAATTAGTTTTAATTTTTTTCGCCTTATGAAGGCAGTGTTATTTGTTGAAACATTATGTATAATAAAACCCATGAGTTGTATATCATACAATTGGGTTCCGTTATGTAATGTGATCTCCACCCCTTATTAACGGTTACGGATTATCTACTACACACTTGTTTTTTGTTTCGAAAAACATCAATACATTGAACCTGATTCTAGAGCGGTGCAACTGACCAAGTTCATTGCTGCAAATTAACACCGCACCACATTGCACATACATGAATGTATATTAGCGCTGGAACGATATAATTGCGTGGCAAATAAAATTTGTCACGCTTTGTTTTCGTTCGGATTATTTTTTTTTTTTTTTTTTTTGGGAAGCTCGCTAGCCCAAACGGAAAAAGATAGACTATTTCTGTTTTCACCAATGGTTTTTATATGGGCTGGAATCAAAAATGAATATCTAACATGAAATTTTCGCTAAACCGAAAGTGGCTAATTGCATAATATGCAAATAAGATTTCAAGCTAGCTCGGGCCCTAATAGTCGCATCGGTCTGAAATTTACAGGATATAGATAGATACGCAACACAATTAAAAATATATCATCAAAATTTTTTGATCACTTCCGGTTTGGGCGTGGGGACTTCCGGTTTTTTATCTCATTTCAGGCGACCCTACATCCCGTGTAATTCAAGAATGTAAGCAAAAACAGTATATATTAGCTATACAAAATAATTTGTATCCCCCGAGAAGAAAAAAATTCCAATTGCTAGTTGCGCATGCGCCATTTTTCCGAGAATGGCAAATTTTCTTTAAAATTTAATTAGTCCGTCATTTATTATTTATGCCCGTTTGAATTTTTTAAAAATTTGAAATTCTAAATCTTGTGACCTTCACCTTCAATGACCTTGAAATTTTCCATATAGAATGGCCTTGACATCAGCTGTGTATAGATCTAACAATATTGTTACGCTTGTTCCACAATTGGAGGCTGAAAAGTATCGGAATTGAAAGCTAGCAGGTTA